>JAQOTM010000098.1:183411-406116 GCA_029168755.2 Tillandsia fasciculata | reverse complement strand
CTCGGATCCCGAGGTAACAATGGACCCCCTTTTTCTGTGAGGATTGTGAGGACAGCATCGGGTGTTTTGGTCATACTTCGCAGCTCGAAAGCGTCATACGGAGACGAGCTTATACAACTTTTTCATCTACAGATCGCAAGGAACGCGCTCCGTATTTTTATTGGATTTTCGTGAGATTTATTTCGAGTGAAAATCACTGTTTTCTCAGTGTACTGTGCACAGTCTTTTTCCACAGTTTGTTGTTTGGATCACCACCTTGCCGGATTTTTATCTTGATGTACAGAACTCGGATTTGGGGCGTGCAAGGTACCGTTTCGAAGCTATCGACGCGAGGATCGCCGTGATATTTTTATTGGAATTTTCTGGGCAATTTCTGCAGGTGATAATTTAACTGTACAGAATTCGGGATTGTATGTGTTAATTAGTGCTATAAGTGAGAGCCTAAGTGTAATTAGTGAGCTTTGTACTGTACCAGGAGTATTGCGGTGTGCTGAACTTATTGGAGCAAGGGTTTGGAGTTTCTTGTATTTTCAGCTGTACGGACCCGGACAGTTCGCACTTCAGGTGGGTGGTTGCTTTACTCCTCTTTTCTGATGTACCCACTAGAGTATTAGAGTAATTCCCTTATTTGGATATGTTGAATGGTCACCCAATGTACATGCATGCTTAACTAATAATGTGAGCCTATCTTATGGAAAATATGTTATTGGGAATTTGATATGTTGGAACTCATTCATGCTTGTATGTCACCTAGATAGCCACCTTTTTCTGCTACACTATTTTGGACTTGACTTAGGAGAAACCATGCTTTTTCTCCTTCTTCTTTCATGGTTGGCACTAGCGGCTTAATCGCTCAGGTTCGAGCGTATGTTGGACAGTGTAGGCAGGTATTGGGGATTTGGGGACAGGTTGAGTTTGTCAGGGGGTTGCGGCGACCACGGATCTTGGGTGGTTGACCGATTGTTTCTATTGCATCGATTGGTGTTCGGGGATCGGGGATCGGGCTTACTTTAGTGGAGGGTTGTTCCCACTTCTTTGAGTCTCGATCCAGTCTGCTATTGTGAGACAGTGGTTACAGAGATGTTTGATACAGTGATATACTTTACTCGTGTGGGTCGCTCCCCTCGAGTGCCACTCCGGAGTAGGCTTTCCACGGTGTGAGCGCACGGTCACCATGCTGGTTTCTTGAGTTTCCACGGTGTGAGCGCCGTTGCACCATGCTGTTTTCTTGAGTTCCACGGTGTGAGCGCCGGGCACCATGCTGGTTTTCTTGAGTTCGACAGCAGAGCAGGCAGTGCCAGTGTTCACTGGCTGTCAGATTGGGTCATTATGACAGGCGTCTTGATTCTGATGCATCATTTTCTCCATCCTTATTAGATGGTCATGTAGAGGCATATTAAGGATAGCATTTTATCAGCTGCGTCATTTATTTGCATCCCTTCTCTCTTCTTTCCCCTTTTTGCCTCTGAGCACCTGGTGGGCATATCTGAGCTGAGGTTTTACCCACTAGGGGAGGCTACTGGTTTACTAGTAGTTCTCCCCCCATTCTTTTCCCTCTTTTTCTTCTCCCTTGTTTTGCAGAGTCTTCTGCGGGTGCTACTGGACTTTCAGTGGCGGGTCGAGGAGAGGACGGCTGAGTAGATAGATCTCGAGGCAGGATGAGCGTGTTAGCTGGACTGTTGGTGTACCCAGGTTTTCCTCAGACGGTTGTACTTTCACTTTTGGGACTGGCTTTTGCCAGCATGTTGTATATTATTTTGTGAGCTGGGAGAGACTGATGTATCATTTATACAGATGTATTGTACTTTATTTCCAGCTTCAGTCTGAGATGTATTAGTTTTAGTTCAGCTCTGTTTTTATTGCTCTTTTATCTTATCTTTTTATCTGAGCAGGTTGTTGACGCTTCGTGTACACGGGAAATACCGTGTGCACGGCGGATCTGTAGACGGGCCCGGGTTCTGGTTTACACCCGGGGCGTGACAGATTAAGTTGGTATCAGAGCTTAGGGATAGGTCAGTTGGGACTTAGGAAACCCTAGGCTTACGGCGGCCCTAGGATGTTAGGGTGTGAGAGACGCGACATTTTGCGAAAGTCGGTGATTTGGTTTTGACTCTTCCTGTGAGTGAAGAGGGATCGACATACCCTATTTTGTGGGACAGTTATGTTGGCTGCAGACAACATAAAGTTACAAAATAGGGGGATGTCTTTGACTTTCGCTAGATTGGGTCGAGTGTTTGGGTTGTGCTGATTTGCTGTTTGTCGTGGCGAGCGGTGTCTCCCCGACTTTGGGCCCTGACCCGGGTGCACTTGGGTGCAGCAGTTGGGTCTGAGCTAGTTGTTTCGGGCCGGATACCAGATTGGAGTCAGAGAGCTCCGGACCCAGGAGACAGGATTGTCAGAGGCTTTTCAGCGGCAGAGTGGGCGAGCATCTGGTTTTGTGACACAGTCGTCGGAGCGGCGGGCAGCTCGACAGTGCTTCCTTCTGAGACCACCCGATTGCAGTATCCTCAAGGGCGAGGATTTCTGTGGTATTGATGGAGTGAGTAGCCCCAGTGTGCCAATGTTTAGTGCCGAGGCGCCGAGGCAGGGTGGATAGTTGACAGCTGATGAGCTATGGGACACCAATGATCAGTTGAGCCAGTTTCGGCAGATAAACCACCCCGATTCTTAGGATTAGGTTTGGAGCCTCTTGGGTTAGAATCGTGGTTGGTGATGATGGAGAGACTCTTTGGCAGCCTTCTGGTGTCTAAAGGGTGTACGCAGTTGTCGAATTGCGCGTTCTATGATTTGAGGAACGAGGCGCATAGGATATGCGTGGCTGAGAGTTGATTGCGCCAGGATACCCTTCCGTTTGCTCGGACCATCTTTTGCAGGTTTTGGACTTTGGGGTGCTTCGATAGTGGAGGCAGTGTTTATGGAACTGGCGCTGCATTTCTTTTGGATGGGTGTCTGCTGTCAGAGGTAAGTTCTGGATAGAGGCGCTTGATGCCAGATGATGGAGGATAGATCGGCCGGCAGAGACATTTTTGTTTTCCTTTCCTGGTTGGTGGATATCCGTGTGGATAGAGTATGTGAGTTTATCTCTGGGGGATGTTACCCTGTGTGTTTGATAATTGGCATGTTTGGGGTGCAATAGACGTGATTGAGGGGTGAGCTCCGTAAGGATAATTGTATAAGGAATTGCATGAATCGATTGTGCTTGGTCGTTTGACGATGATATCCAGGTAGATTTTTGAGACATCAGGGGTTGGGTGGACCGATGACAGCAACAGCCCTTTTATCAGAGTGGCGCAGCGGTAGCGTGGATTGGCTGTCTGCGAGAGACCGCATTCGGCACCTCAGTGTGAGCATGGACAGAGGTCGTGCCCCTTTTGTGATTGGTCTAGATATGTCGGCAGGCTGAGCGACGACCACTTGCATCGAGCGGATGAATCTGTGCCGCCCGGTTGGAGGGCGCCACGGTAGTGGTTGGAGTTGTCGCAGGTATGATTTCACAGCAGTCGGAGTTAGAGCTTGTTGCATTCCTGCATGGACTAGAGGTAGAGTTGTTACCACATGCACTTGAGGTACCGGTTACTGTTGGCATTGTGCAAGTGGGGGAGGCTAGTGGATCATGTCCAGTGTAGCAGAGGCCGTGAGTTTTGCCGGCAGACATATTGGTGTCTGTGGCAGCTTAGTGTTTGACCCAGTGCATGGGATTGGTTGGCGTAGTGCCACAGGATGTTTGACTGTCGAGAGAAAGGGCTTTGATTTTCTGCAAGGCAGATAATGGAAGGCAATTTGTTTGTTGAGACTGTTAGAGCACACCGTTTACAGCGACTGTGTGAGAGGTGCCTACGGTGACAGCGGGACTTAAGGATATCCCTATTGCTCGTGAGATCCCGGGTGTGAGACCACCTGAGCCGATGATTATGCCGCCAGAAGGGAGATTAAGATTGTAGTTGACGTGGTTCTGGAAACCGCGCCAACTTCATAGCACCTCGTTGGATATCGCTTTTAGAGCTGTGGGAGTTGATGGCATAGGTGCGGGGATCTGATGGATCGAGGGTCTGTTGGACCTAGTGCTATGTCGTTGATATACGACGGTGAGAGCCCTTTGTGATTGGAGCCCAGTCAGGTCCAGGTATTATTTAGGGCCTTTTGATGGAGTTCTGCCCCGGCAGTTGATCGATTATGATGCCTGCACCAGTTTAGATTCACAGCTGAGTATTTCGTCAAGATGGCGTACAGGAGACGCTAGGGGCATTATGAGTACAGAGAAGCCAATGGAATGACTAATGCCCTGTTGCCTTTAAGATTGAGGAAAAAGCTTTATGCCAAGTCGTTGTGGTGCAAGTTTTAGCTTCGAGAGCATGTCTTCCTGGATTGCCTATTCAAGCCATAGGGGCGACTGTGGAAATCCGGCCAAAATGGATGGTATTAAGACTGTCCGAGATCGACGGTTATTCTTGGGGTGAGGAGCTTTTGGACCGGATGGTGCTAGCAGAGCCTGATGATCAGATGACGAGTTTGGTACCAGCGCCGACTTTAACCTAGTCAGTAGTGGGAGATGGATTTGTGAGTTATAGTGATACCTCCCATAGTGGCTGTAGAGCTATCCTTGGATTTTGTTGAGCATCCTGTATCACCCCGACAGGGCCACTTTGGTGGCGGATACCTGGAGCAGAAGAGCTTTGGGGTTGTGCTTGTTGATTCTATAATTGACGCTGTGTGGGGCCATCTTGGTGTACAGGGTTTGGGTTTGTGTCCTAGAGGATCTCTTTGGATTAGAGGCTGCGGCTGAGCAATCCACTTGGGTGGTTGAGTTTTGAGGGCGACCGAGTGTGAACCCCTGCTTGTTTGGGCCCCTTTTCTGTGCAGGTGTTGTGTGTTTGTGTTTCGGTCGCGTTGGTTGAGTTGGCTCTGGGGTGTGATTCTTGAGCATGTTGCTCGGGCTGTTCGTTCCTTTCCCCAGTCTTTTGTTGGAAGATCTGAGGTTTTTCTGCATCTCAGCTCAGGAGTGGTATGCTTTGGGCCCCTCGCCCGTGATTGACTCGCTTCTTTTGAGCCCTATGAGAGTTTGGTGTACGAGGGACGCCCGTTGCGAATTCCGGCTCGTGTGGTGAGGGAATTGCGCAATCGGGCTTTGCCGTTCTGGTTGTTGCTGTTGTGGTTGTTGCGGAGTAATCACGGGGAGTGATAGATGACTTGGGAGCTGGAGACGGCGGTGTTGGGTTTTGACCCTGGTTTTTGAGACTCCTAGGGAGTTGCTTTAGTTTCGAGGACGAAACTTTCTTTTAGTGGGGGAGGATGTGGTGACCCGGACCGTTTGCAGGGCTTCTACAGTGTGACCGGCAGCTTCGGGAGGCCTACGGGGCATGTCAGCGGTGTTCGCGCGCCAATTTGGACTCAAGTGATGGATTCGGGGCTTAAATAGATCACGTGGATAACCGGAAGACCCCGTTGGATGTTTAGAAGTGTTTTCGCGCAAATCGGATACCAGATTTGGACTCGGCGCGAAATTCGGAGTGAAAATACCTTTCCGGGAGCCTCCGGCAAATTTTAGGATTGGAATTTGGCAAAACGGACGCCGTATTTGGATTCAGCGCGCGAAAACGGTCAAGATGGGCTATTTACTTGGATTTTTCGGAGCTTGCTACAGTAATTTACTGTTCACCGGCCGGAACAGTGTTTTCCGGCGATCGCCGGCGCCGGCGGCGGCGGCGGGCAGCACCGGCGGGCGGCGGCGCGGCCTCGGGCAGGCGGAGCAGCGGCGGCGCGCGGCGCGGGCAGCGCGCGGGCGCGCGGGCAGGCGCGCGGTCCACGGCGGCGGCCGTGCACTTGGGCGGTGCCACGTGGCGGCTGGTGAGTGGAGGCTCACAGTGCGCGGTCTATGGAGTAGTCGCGAGGGCTCATGGTCCAGGATGCACCGAGTTTGACACGTGGCATCGTTTTACTGGATGGTTCACGGAGCGCGGTTCACGGAACATTTTTGGTGCACGGTGGACCGACGGTGGGACACGTGGCGGCTTGTGATTGGCTCGGTGTTGTGCTCCCGGTCTACGCAACGGGTGGAGCAGGTGCCGTACGCGACGTGCGGGCGGGAGCAGGGTGCGCGGTCCACGGGCGGTGCACGGTTGTTGGGGCCACGTGGCGCGCCGTCGTTGGGTGGCTCACGTGCACCGGGCGCAGCGAAAGGTTTTTCCTGGATTTTTTCCCTTAAGTGCATCCGAGGGCTCTTCCAATGGGGATTTCGACCCCTTCGAGGCCTCAGCTCGAAGGGGACATTAGAGGATGAATTCTTCCCCTTGAAGTGAGGATCAATCCTACCAAGTTTCAGATTTTCGGGTGGCACGGATTTCGAGATCTCGATTTTACGGCGCGGCGCGACGTTGCGTTTTCTGTGTTCTTCTTCGGCGCAGCAGCAGTGTTTTAGCTCCCCCGGCCTACTCCGAGCTCCTTTTTCTGTGATTTTTGCGCCGTTGGCTTCACGACAGGTAGGGCTTCATCTTTCATTTTGATCGCGCACTCTGATTTTGCTTCTTTGGCTCGGATCCCGAGGTAACATGGACCCCCCTTTTTCTGTGAGGATTGTGAGGACAGCATCGGAGTGTTTTGGTCATATCTTCGCGCTCGAGCGTCATACGGAGACGAGCTTATACAACTTTTTCATCTACAGATCGCAAGGAACGCGCTCGTATTTTTATTGGATTTTCGTGAGATTTATTTCGAGGTGAAAATCACTGTTTTCTCAGTGTACTGTGCACAGTCTTTTTCCACAGTTTGTTGTTTGGATCACCACCTTGCCGGATTTTTATCTTGATGTACAGAACTCGGATTTGGGCGTGCAAGGTACCGTTTCGAAGCTATCGACGCGAGGATCGCCGTGATATTTTTATTGGAATTTTCTGGGCAATTTCTGCAGGTGATAATTTAACTGTACAGAATTCGGGATTGTATGTGTTAATTAGTGCTATAAGTGAGAGCCTAAGTGTAATTAGTGAGCTTTGTACTGTACCAGGAGTATTGCGGGTGTGCTGAACTTGTTGGAGCAAGGGTTTGGAGTTTTTGTATTTTCAGCTGTACGGGACCGGACAGTTGCACTTCAGGTGGGTGGTTGCTTTACTCCTCTTTTCTGATGTACCCACTAGAGTATTAGAGTAATTCCCTTATTTGGATATGTTGAATGGTCACCCAATGTACATGCATGCTTAACTAGATAATTGTGAGCCTATCTTATGGAAAATATGTTATTGGGAATTTGATATGTTGGAACTCATTCATGCTTGTATGGTCACCTAGATAGGCCACCTTTTTCTGCTACACTATTTTGGGACTTGACTTAGGAGAAACCATGCTTTTTCTCTTTTTCTTCTTTCATGTTGGCACTAGCGGCTTAATCGCTCAGGTTCGAGCGTATGTTGGACAGTGTAGGCAGGTATTGGGGATTTGGGGACAGGTTGAGTTTGTCAGGGGGTTGCGGCGACCACGGATCTTGGGTGGTTGACCGGATTGTTTCTATTGCATCAGATTGGGTGTTCGGGGATCGGGGATCGGGCTTACTTTAGTGGAGGGTTGTTCCCACTTCTTTGAGTCTCGATCCAGTCCTGCTATTGTGAGACAGTGGTTACAGAGATGTTTGATACAGTGATATACTTTACTCGTGTGGGTCGCTCCCCTCGAGTGCCACTCCGGAGTAGGCTTTCCACGGTGTGAGCGCCGGGCACCATGCTGGTTTCTTGAGTTCCACGGTGTGAGCGCCGGGCACCATGCTGGTTTCTTGAGTTCCACGGTGTGAGCGCCGGGCACCATGCTGGTTTCTTGAGTTCGACAGCAGAGCAGGCAGTGCCAGTGTTCACTGGCTGTCAGATTGGGTCATTATGACAGGCGTCTTGATTCTGATGCATCATTTTCTCCATCCTTATTAGATGGTCATGTAGAGGCATATTAAGGATAGCATTTTATCAGCTGCGTCATTTATTTGCATCCCCTTCTCTCTTCTTTCCCCTTTTTGCCTCTGAGCACCTGGTGGGCATATCTGAGCTGAGGTTTTACCCACTAGGGGAGGCTACTGGTTTACTAGTAGTTCTCACCCCCATTCTTTTCCCTCTTTTTCTTCTCCCTTGTTTTGCAGAGTCTTCTGCGGGTGCTACTGGACTTTCAGTGGCGGGTCGAGGAGAGGACGGCTGAGTAGATAGATCTCGAGGCGGATGAGCGTGTTAGCTGGACTGTTGGTGTACCCAGGTTTTTCCTCAAACGTTGTTCTTTTATTTTTCCGCATTGGGTTTTGCGCAGCATGTTTTATTTTTATTTTTACACCTATTCACCCCCCTCTAGGTATTTTTTATACAGATGTATTGTACTTTATTTCCAACAAGTGGTATGAGATGTAATAGTTTTGTTCAGCAATGTTTTTATTGCTCTTTTATCTTATCTTTTTATCTGAGCAGTTTTTAACGCTTCGTGAAAGCGGGAAATCCATGTGAACGGCGGATCTGTAGATGGGCCCGGGTTCTGGTTTACACCCGGGGTCGTGACCAAGGAAGAGATAGACCTATTCTTCTTACTCAAGGAATTAATGCTCTATTTAATGCTCACAAACTGAGTTCTCTCGCGTCTCGGCATGTGAGACTGCGAAAGAAATCTGGGATGTTCTTCAAGTTACGCATGAGGGAACTAACCTTGTGAAGATTCAGAAACTGCAAATGCTTACGAGCAAGTTTGACTCTATCTCTATGGCAGAGAATGAATCTTTCACTGACTATTACACACGATTGCAAGACATCGTAAACTCATGTGCTAACTTGGGAGAGAAGATTCCAGAATTTAAAGTTGTAAGAAAAATTTTAAGAACTCTTCCTGAACGATTTCGCCCGAAGGTCGCAGCCATTGAAACAATTAAACACCCGGACGAAATGCGTGTAGAAGAATTAGTTGGTGCTTTACAAACTTATGAAATGACATTTCCTACTAACTATTCTTCTGGAAAGGCATCCTCTTCTAAGTCTTCAGGTTATGCATTGAAAACAACTAAGGAAGAAGACGCGGATTCATCCTCCTCGGACGATGACGAGAACCTATCTATGGAGGACTTTGAGAAGCAGCTCGCTCTCTTGACAAGGAAGTTTCGCCGCAACTTTCGAAGGGGTAATTCAAGCAAAACTCCATCCTTCGGAAAGTCGAAGAAAGGCAAGGGTTCTTCAAGTTACAAGTCAAGAAAGCAAGAGAACTTCTCAAAGGATAAGAAAAGTTCAGAGGGACAAGTACAGTGCTTCAAATGTCGAGGCTACGGCCACATTGCAACGGAGTGTCCCAACAAGAATCCGGCAAAGAAGAAAGCGATGCAAGTCGTCACTTGGGATGACAACTCCACGTCAAATGAGTCATCCTCAAGTGATGAAGAAGACAACGCGACAGCTTTCCACGCGTCCACTACATCTTCACCCTTCATGTGCTTAATGGCAAGTACATCCGATTCCTTGTCCAACTCCTCCCATTGAAAAGATTGCAACGGACGCGAATCGAGCAATTCTGAAGGTGAAGATTTTGCTCTTGCCTACCATAAGCTTTTGAGGGATTCAAAGAAACTGGCAAAGCAAAACCGGAGGTTGAGAGGGAGATTGCAGGATCTCGAAGAAGAAGCAAAAAGGGCAACTTCTCTCTCAAACGCTCTTGAAGTGGAAAGGGATAATCTGATTAAAACAAATGTTTCCCTTCAAGAGTCCAATGAGCTTTTCGAGAAGAACATGAGAAATGGTGGACAAAGCGAATTACTTCTTGAAGCTCTACGGCGAGGCTCGACAGGAAAAATGGAAATGACAAAGACCATACTCCAACTAAAGATGACTTAAAGAGATTTTCTTCTGGAAGGAGTAAGTTGGACAGACTTCTTGGTCTTGGTCAAACAAATAAGTTCGGCCTCGGATACACTCAAACTGGAGACATTCCAAGTTCGAGTGGGACAGTTTTTGTGCCTCAGTCGGTATCTCCTCCTCCGACACCGGAATTCACGACAAGCAACGACAACAAGCCTACTCATCCTTCTCGGGATCGTCAAGAACTAAGGTATGTTTTCGTTGTGGCATTTCAGGGCACATAAGGAGAAATTGCAAGACGGGAGCCAAACGCACACCTCAAGCACCTCTTGCAATGACTACCAAAAGGTGATTCCTCAGAAATCAATTGCAAATCAATTGAAGGAAAAGAGCCTTGGTAGTTCACCGCTCAAGACGACATCATCAAGGAGCAGCAATCTTCAAACAAGACGCTTTCACCTAGGAGAATAACTTCACGACCATTACCGACGCATTCCAAAAAGGTTTGGGTGCGCAAAGGTGAAATTTTCCCTTGTCTTGTTACCAATGTTTCCTTGCATGCATATGATAGTTCGTCTTGGTATCTGGATAGCGGGTGTTCCCGTCACATGACCGGTGACAAAAACTGTTTTCAAACCTTTGAGAAAATCTCCGGAGGACTTGTTGTTTTCGGAGATGGTCGGTCTTCCAAAATTGTTGGAAAGGGAACGGTAGCTATTCCAGATGGCCCGGTTCTAAATAATGTGTTATTTGTTCATGGCCTTAAGACTAACCTCATAAGCATAAGTCAACTTTGTGATAATGGTTATTCAGTTAATTTTTCATCTGATGAATGTACTGTAACTGACAAGAACCATGCTTTCTTTTTAAAAGGGGTTAGATCAGAAAACAATTGTTATGTAGTTCCTCATAAAATTTCTGAAAAATGTAACCTAGCATCTTTGAAAAATGAAACACTTTGGCATGAAAGGCTAGGTCACATAAACTTTAAGGAACTTGCTAGAATTTCAAACAAAGATGTGGTCAAGGGGGTTCCTAAACTTTCTTTTGAACAAAACATTGTGTGTGGCGGTTGCCAAAAGGGAAAACAGTCTAGGACTGCACACAAGAACTTGAACCACATAGGTACAAAACGGCCTTTGGAACTTTTGCACATGGACTTAATGGGGCCAACTCGTCAACCATCCTTGGGAGGTAAATGGTATATTTTCTTATTGGTTGATGATTTCTCTAGATATACTTGGGTAGCATTTTTAAAAGAGAAAGCTGATACTTTTGATTCTTTTCACGAGATTTGCAATCGTATTATGATTGAAAAGAATGAAAAGATTACTCGAGTTAGAAGTGATAGAGGTGGAGAATTCATAAATTCCAAATTCATTGATTTTTGCACTTCAAATGGCATTAAACATGAATTCTCAGCACCCTATACACCTCAACAGAATGGTGTAGTCGAGCGCAAAAACAGGGTCGTACAGGAGATGGCACGTGTTATGCTTCATAGCCGGAACCTACCGTTATATTTTTGGGCTGAAGCGGTGAACACTGCTGTCTATGTAATTAATCGAGTGTATTTGCGCCCGGGGACTTTAAATACACCATATGAACTATGGTTTTGTAGAAAACCTAACATCAAATATTTTCGTATCTTTGGGAGTCGGTGTTTTATTTTACGTGATCGCGAGAATCTTGGAAAATTTGACTCTCGAAGTGACGAAGGGATTTTCTTAGGTTATTCTACAAACAGCAGAGCATATCGAGTTTTTAACTTAGAATCTAAGACGATCGTAGAATCGATAAATGTTAAGGTAGATGAAGCTTTTCACTTTGAATCTGAAAAATCTACCCTCGATATCTCTCTTGATGATGATACACCTGCTAATGCATCTTCTTCTAACAATTCTTTCGATAATAATGATGCATCTAACGGTTCTTCAAGTTTATCTGATGTGCAGGAATCATCTCGTGTACCTCCGACTACTCCTCTACCTCAAACGTTACGCATCTCCAAGGATCATCCTGAATCGAACATCATTGGAGATCCACAAGAAGGAGTTAGAACTCGGAGACAATTGGTTTGCGGATTTGCATGCTATGTATCTCAAATCGAACCAAAGAATGTTGATGAAGCTCTTCAAGATGACTACTGGATTGAAGCAATGCAGGAAGAGCTCCATCAATTTGAGCGAAACAAAGTCTGGGAATTAACGAAGCCTCCGAAGCAACACAATGTGATAGGTACCAAATGGATTTTCAAGAACAAGAAAAATGAAGATGGTACTATCATCAGGAACAAAGCAAGGTTAGTTGCTCAAGGCTACTCTCAAGTAGAAGGTATAGACTTTGATGAAACTTTCGCCCCTGTAGCTAGACTCGAGTCCATTCGTATCTTATTTGCGATAGCTTGTCATTTTAAAATCAAATTATTTCAAATGGACGTTAAGAGCGCCTTTTTAAATGGGTTTTTAAATGAGGAAGTTTATGTGGCTCAACCGAAAGGTTTTGTGGACCATAAACTACCTAACCATGTTTTTCGTCTGAAAAAGGCTCTTTACGGTCTGAAACAAGCACCGCGAGCATGGTACGAAAGGTTGACAAAGCACCTTTTGGAAAAGGGCTATACTCGAGGGGGAGCTGACAGGACTCTCTTTGTGAAGCATTATCAAAACAATTTCATTGTAGCACAAATCTATGTCGATGACATTGTATTTGGCGCAACAAGAGATAATGATGCTTCTAAATTCGCGGAGACCATGGAAAGCGAATTTGAGATGTCCATGATGGGCGAATTGACTTATTTTCTTGGATTACAAGTTAAACAAAACGATGAAGGTATTCACTTGTGTCAATCCAAGTATGCAATGGAGTTGGTCAAAAAGTTTGATCTAGAAAATTCTAAGGATTTTCCGACTCCAATGGGAACTAGCCATAAGGGACTTGGAAGTGAATCACATAGTGAGAATGTAGACGAGAAACTGTATCGCAGTATGATTGGAAGTCTACTATATCTCACGGCTAGTCGCCCGGATATATCCTTCAGTGTTGGGATTTGCGCGAGATATCAATCAGCACCGAAGGAGGTTCACCTGAAAGCGGTGAAACGGATCATCCGGTATATCAAAGGTACAATAATTTCGGAATTTGGTATCCTATGGGAACAAGTTTGGATATTGTTGGATACTCAGATGCCGATTGGGCTGGATCGGTGGATGATCGGAAAAGCACGAGTGGTGCATGCTTCTATCTTGGCCATTGCCTTGTTGCATGGCACAGTAAAAAGCAGAATTGCATAGCACTCTCGACTGCCGAAGCGGAGTACATTTCAGCAGGAAGTTGTTCAACCCAATTGATTTGGATGAAAAGCGTGTTGAGCGATTTCCGGATTTCAGCATCTTCGGTAACCATTTTTGTGACAACACTAGTGCTATTAACATTTCTAAAAACCCTGTGTTGCACTCTAGAACAAAACATATTGAACTTAGATATCATTTTCTTAGAGAGCTAGTTGAATCAAATATTCTTCAACTGTCATATATTTCAACTGAGGATCAATTAGCTGATATCTTAACAAAACCTTTGGATCAAAAACGTTTTATTCACTTGCGTAAAGCAATTGGCATGCTTTCCTTGAAATAACCTTTTTGAAACCTTTGCTTAGGTTAGGTTTTGTTTTTGTTTTTGTTTTGTTCTTTATCTATGTTTGTACATAGGACATTAATTGAGCATAAATCATAATTGACTTTAATTGCATCTTTTCATGCATTTAGAAATTTATTATGCTTTTGATATCATAATATTTCAATGTTGCAATGATCATTTATGTTAATTAAGTCATCTTTTAAGTGATCAAAGTCAATTTCTCTCTCAATGATCTCTTGGTATAGTCATTATCTTATTTGATTGCTTAGTCGAGTATGAATGCGAGATCAATTTTTGGTTGAATACCTTATATATTAAATAATTGATAGCCAATTGAGGGGGAGTCAAAGAAAAGTAAAATGCTCAAAAGATGTGGAAAGAGTTACATCCCAATGAGGAGTGTGAAAACTACCACCACATGGAGGAAAAGGAAAAAGAAAAAGATACCCCATGTATGCAAAGCAAATTTTTGTTTTAAAAATTGTTGATGAAATGCATATTGAAATACTTGACTCAGTCATATTTCATGGTTGGTATAAGGTGGGATTTTTGATAAAAGATGCTCAAAGAGCCACTCCTTCAACAGATTGTCTAGATATATTATCTAACTTATCTGGGATTTCAAACATCTATTGATCTTGGTATTTCATTTTCTTTACCAAAATTGATGATTTGATAAAGGCATTACGCATAAGATCAGGATAGATGTAATTGAAGTTGTTCAACTTTAAGTGTTTTAATTTCCATAAATTTTCGTTTCATTTTTGAGTATTTTTGATAGATTTGGTATAATCTATTTCTTGTTGTATGAAACGATGATTTTTGTTTAAAGTTGATATGGTAAAGTGCTTACATACTTTTTCTGGATTTTATGGAATTTTTCTAAAATTTTCTGAAGAAAAAGTTGGAGCCGATCCGGATCGGGCAAGTGATCCGGATCCCGAACGCAGGCTTCTTCCTGCGGGTAGCCGATCCGGATCAAATCTCGATCCGATCCGGATCACGGCTAGGGTTTTTAATAGAACAAAGGGTTTTGAATTCTTTTACCCTAATCTTTTGTTCTCAAGTCTCTAGAGCTTCTCTCTCTAGAATTCTTGCATCTTGGAGCTTTCCTAACTCAAGTTTTCGAATCCAAGTAAGTTTTATTGATCAAAATCTCGTTTTTCACAGGTTTTCTCTATTTTCTTCAAAACGTGATGAGATTTTTCTATCTTTTTCGTTTGTGAATGGTTTTTGGTCAAATTTCTTTTGAAATAAGAACTCTGGGTAGATTAGTTTTGATTATATGCTGGGTTTTCACCTGATTAACGAATTTTTGGGCTTCGATTTCTGAAAATTCTGTTTTAGGGCATATAAGAGGAATTTTTGAAAATCATGGAATTGATCCATTTTTAAAATTCTTTTTGCAAAACTAATTTGATTCTTAGCTTCTCTACATGATTATGATTGTTTGGGTACAATTTTTCAAATTTTTCAAAATTGACGATTTTTCATGTTCTTGAGTTGGTCTTCACAGGAACTTCAATCTTCTTAAGGCACTTGGATCAATGGGATTCTCTTGGATCATCCTTTTGTTGGTCACTATGGTGCACACTCGGGCCACAAACAAATTAAAGAGAGCTAAGAAAACACAACAAAAAGGTGAGTTTCATCTGATCAGTGACACAGAAGTGGAAGCAGATTGTCACGAGGTAGATTGGACTGAATTGACAGATGATGATGACTCATTGCCTGAACAAAAGGCGTCTGATGGTTCAAAAGGAAAAGCTTCTGATGGTTCAAAAGGAAAAGCACCCATGGACACAGGAAAAGCACCTATGGCTGCACCAACCATCTCTGTGAAAAGAAAACGATTAACTAAATGTTTTGGACTACGACGAGACGCTGATGTTGACACGCCAAAAGTTCCTGACTCCCCGCCTCGTGTGGAAGGAGTGTTCGTCAGCATGGATCGCCTTCGAGCTTTTGAACGTCGTGAATGCATCGGAGAACGACATGTCAACATTGAAGCTCTCCGGAATCACTCACCAGAGTTTGGAACTTTAATTGAACAAGCAAATCTCATCCAAGTCTGCCGATTCCCCGAATTACTTGGGTATTGTCTGTATCGTGTAAGAACCTTTTACACGAATGCAAGACATCTTCAAGAAGATGAACGTGGATCAATGCATTTCTATACAAATATCCAAGGGATGAAACTTAAAATCACGCCGCAGTTAATCGGCGAAGTCCTTGGAATGGAATCTAACACATCGGGGCTCAACTTTTTGAAGGGAAGAAGTTTGACGAATGCCTTATGGCAAACCGTGATAGACAAAATTTGTTTGGAAGGGACTAAACCAACTGATGGTAAAAGTGTAAAATCCAAACATCTTCGACTGGAGTACCGTTTTCTAAATTTTATCACGTGTTACAACATTCTACCTAACATGCAGACCAAGGTCGTGAGATGGGAGAGACTGCTGTTCCTATATCTCATAGGTCATCCCTCTGAGGCTGTAGTATTGAACATGAATATTCCCTACATAATTTGGAATAGAATGTGAAGATATATTGTGCATCCTCATCCTTCTGAGCGACTACCGTTTCCATTACTCATCATGAGGATCTTACAAAAGTTTGACATTGATATAAGCTCGACTTCATACCAACACAGTTGCGGGATGATAGATGAGTCAACAATTGTGAAGTCGCTTCACAAATTACCACATGTTACTTCGACACCTTCCACTGGAAAGAAACCGTGTGTCGGCACCTCGGCCTCACCGTCTCAACAAGAACCCGGCGCGGATGATGAAGCATCACTAACTTCGATTTTCAAGCAACAACAGCGGCTATCCTTTCAACAAGAACAGATAAGCAAAGAACAAAGACGAATTTCTGAAGATCTCGAGATTATAACTGCATCACACATTACATTGACAAAGAGAGTAAACTCGATGAAGAAATTGATCAAGAAAATGTTTACTAAGATGGAATGTAGTGCGTCTGAGGAATCAGACTCCGATGATTAATCTGTGCGCTAATGTAGAGTCCTGGCGTTTCCTTGCCCTTGTATACCTTCTTTTTATGACGGGATTGTTAGGAAAACTTTTTACTGTGTTTCTGCAATGGACTGGCCTGGACCGCGAGTATTTTTCTGCGATTGAGCTCGAAAAACGGAGGACGACAAAGCGAGCGGTGTCGGATTTCGATGTACGGATCTCCCGGAATGGGGGTCAAAACGTTTGCCTTTAAGTGGTGCATCGGAATCCGTGCTAAGTGGCCGGCATGCTTTTCGAGGTGATCGGACGGGATCCTTCTGAGATCGGGCTTTTCACCTTTTTATGTCGCTGGGTTATTTTATTTATTTTGTAGTACCTCGACTTTTCAGTTTCCGTTTTGGGTACGAATTGAATCTTTTCAGTTGTTAGGGGGGGGTGTAGAAATTCGAGATTTTCTGGGCAGACCGTCGGGGCTCGCGGGTATTTTTAGGTGTTGGAGATCGTGAAATAGAGAACGGTGGCGCGATCGGATTCGAATTTCGACCCCGGGATCTCCCAGAATAAATTTTTGAAGGTTGCTAGCTGTTTCGGGTGCATCAGAAGGCGTGCGGGCGATCGGCACGCTTTTCGAGGTAAATTGGACAACTGGTCCGCACCCCGATCGATTTTATTATTGAGTTGGGGATTTTGGGTTCTTTCCCCACTCCTCTTTTGTCGTGCGTTAGGTCTTTCTGAGTACGAGCGGAAAACCTAATTCACATTTTCTCTCGTTCCAAGAAGGCGGCGTAAGGATCCAGGCGGAGAGACATGGAGAGGGAAGGGGAAAGGCTCCCTTTCCGCGGTTTTGATCGAGCAAGGAGGCGAGGAGGGGACGATTATTTTTCTTACCCCTTCTCCAACGAATCAAGGTGAGTGGTTCACATTTTTAGGCTTTTCCGTTGTGGGGTTTTCTTGTCGATGTCGCGTGCGATGCGAGGTTGATAACGGGAAGCCGCCGCCGCCGTTGTCAAACGGGAGGCCGCCGCCGCCGGCATCGTGTTCTCGGGGTCGTCGCCGCAGTCGCCGTGGTCGCAGGGTCGCAATTGGAGCCGCGAAGGGCGAAAAGGGGGACTTACTGTTCATCCCGTACGGCTGTCCCTCACGCGGTCCACCGGACCGGCGTGCACCCGGCGCACGTGTCCGCGGCCCGAAGGCGCGGACCCGGCGCACGGGCGCGTGCGCCAGCCCACCCCCGCACCGCGCGGTCCACCGGGCTGGCGTGCACCCGGCGCACGTGTCCGCGGCCTGAATGCGCGGACCCGGCGCACGGGCGCGTGCGCCAGCCCGGCCCGCAAGCGCGGTCCACGCATGGGCGTGCACCCGGCGCTGCCGCCGCGACCGGGGACGCGTGAGCCCGGTGCGCGCTCAGCCCGTGCACCGGCCCGGCCCATTCCGCCTGGTGCACGCTCCCGGGGTGAGCCCGGTCTGTGCCGCCGCCTCCTCTGCGTCGTGGACCCGGTCCACGCCTGGACCCGTGCACCAGACTTCAGAAAATGAGCCCAGAAACTCCGTTTTTGGCCCGTTTCGTCCCCTTTTTCAGTGTTTTTGACCACGACGATGTTTTTAACATTATTACTTACTGTAGCTTTTTCGGGCACAGGGTGGGAGTGTTTTAGCGGGAGTTCCGCAAACCTTCTTCTTCGCGTTTCAGGTGGGTACCCCTTAGAACCTCTTGCGCATATTCTCGTTACTTTTATATCTCATTGTCATCATACTTGTGGCGACTGAGGGCCACGGTGCAGGGGGATACACCCCGTTATAGGGAATTCTTTCGGTGGTTGAATTACGGTATTGTGGGAAAGGTGTAAGAGTAAGTAGTTGCATCATTTAATATTGTTAACTCCTGTTATCATTTATCATATGCTCTCATTAATGTTATAGCGACCAAGTGTCGCAGTGCCTATATTATGTATGTGTATGTGGTTACTATGCTCGAGGCTGCAGCACGCGCACCCGCGGTTTGGCCACCGCCAAGGGTGTGCTTTTCCGAAAAAGTGGTCGATGACCCGTGTATACCCACGAGGTGACGTAGTGGGGGCCCCCGTAGGTGTGGGGTTTGAGGCATCAAGGGGGGGGAACGGTGCGATCCGTCGGGGCAGGTGCCCGCCGAGATCCGGTGCCCCAAGGTGTGAGCGGTGCGATCTGTCGGGATAGGTGCCCGACGAGGTCAGGTGTATAGGTGTTATAGGTGTTACGGGTATTACTGGTTATGCAGGGATACTATCGAGTGCATGATGAGGAGGGCGGTTGCTCTGGTTTTACTGCGGTTTGCTTTATTTATAGCCCTAGTTGCTCGTGCTTTATTTTTCTGGTCACTGACTTCCCACTCCGTGACAGGTTCGTCCAGGGACGAGTGCTAGGACGACGGTGAGGCCGTGGCGAGAGTACTTTTGGTCCTTCGAGACCATAGACTGTACGTGCTTCTATTTTGCTCATTTCATTACCTGTTAGTAGTTTGCGATGTGGATTGCGATACCCTTGTGGGGTCGATGTGGATGTTGGAATGTCGTTTATTATCTTTGTGAGTGTTTGTTTTGCTCTTCCCGTTGGGCCGCTTTCAAACTACAAAAGAAAAGGGAAGGAAAATATTTCGAAAACTGTTTTGAAAACGTGGGTGTCGTGTAGGCACCATTTTTAAAACCCTGTGGATTTATGGACTTCGAAAATCGTTTTGAAAAACCTGGATGCCGTGTGGGCACCGTTTCTAAAAATTTGTGGATTTATCTTTTCAAAGCTAGCCGGCCTTTGTATACTTATGGAAAACGATTGTATGCATTCGACTGTTGAACTAGTGTGGTTAAAGTGATGATTGTAAGATGGTTGCAGTCAGGACGCCGTGCATATACAAAGGAGACTCTGCCCGTTCGCAGAGTGAATTTGTATATGCGGGGGGTCTGGGCACGCACCGGGGGAGTTTGATTTCAAAAAAAAAGGTATACGCAAATTCAAACCATTTTTAGTGGTTGGCTTCCGCTAATGAAACCCCCGGGACGTGACAGATTAAGATGGTATCAGAGAGAGAAACAGCTTTAACCACAGTAGTCGCTGTCCAACATCCACTGGGGCACATTTCCACTGGCTATGTCACGCCCCGGGGGTTTCTGTTTAGCGGAAGTAGTTCACCAAAAGTACGTATTTAACCCGTATCAATTTTTTTTTTTGAAAGGCTCTTCCCCCCGGTGCGTGCCCAGACCCGCCGCATACACAGGGTCACTCTGCACACGGACAGAGTCTCCCCTGTATATGCACGGCGTCGTAATTGTACAATGTTCCATCACAATCCACAATTCAATCACAACAGTTCCAAAATCATACATATAGGTCTACATGCTCACAAGACAGAAGTATTCACACGGCCGGTCAATTTGAAAGAATAAATCCATGGTTTTAAAGAAACAGCGCCCACTCGGCGCCTAGAATTTTTTTTAAGTCCATTTCGAAAACAACATAAAACCACAGGGTTTTGAAGACAGTGCCCACCCGACACTCACGTTTTGAAATCCCTTTTTAAAATCCATAATAATCACAGGGTTTTGAAAACAGTGCCCACACGACACTGAGGTTTAAAAATAGTTTTCGCAATCCCTTTTTCTTTTCTTTTTTTTTTTCTTTTTAAAAGCGGCCAACAGAGAGAAGAAAGACATTTTAGTAAATAAGTAGAAGTTTATCGACATCCACACCGACCCCACGAGGGTATCGAGAACCACGCACGAGACTACACTAGTAAATGTAAAGCGGGAAGTAAAGGAGGAAGTGCAAACGGGGTCTCCAAAGACCCGAAACTCCAGCCTCGTCCTCACCGTCGGCTACTCTCCCCCTCCCTAAGGACCCTGTGACAAAGTGGGAAGTCAGCGACAATATAAAAGCGATAGTAAGCAGGAAAGTAATAAGTGCATCCAACCGTAAACTATCCGGAGCAACCATTCCCCCAACACGGGAGATAAACCTCGCACACCTGCACAACCAAAATCCGGGCACCTACCCCGGCGTCCCATCCGAGCACCTACCTCGGTAACCCCGTCGGGCACCTACCCCGACGGGTCTCAATGCTCGCACCTCGGCGCCTCAAACTCCCCACCTACGGGAGCCCCCACTACGTCACCTCGTGGGTCTACACGGGTCATCGACCACTTTTCCGGAAAAGCGCAACCTTTGCGGTGGCCAAACCGCGGGTGCGCGTGCTGCAGCCTCGAGCCAAGTAACCATGATGTATGAACAAGAGCAAGATAGTAGTAATGAACAAGAGCAAGATAGTAGCATGTGTAATCAAAGTACCCTACTAACAAGTATAATCGAAGTAAAGCGGTAACATGTAACATCTAGAGTAACGATAACCGGTAGCATTTAAAGTGGAACGATGATAGGTAATATTTAAAGTAAACGGTCCTCGGGGATCGACGCTAAACACCCCACTCAACCCACGTCCAACATGATAGAACTAAATGCTAGAACTTTCAAAATCAAACCCACACTGTTTCAATCCAAGCACGAGATCCATATAAAGTTTAGAACATCCCCTTTTTTTCTATATTTTCTTTTTCTCTTTGTTTTAAACGTTAGCACAGTCAAACAAGTAATGTCTATCACCCTTCGATCTTTAACCCAAGTACGCACAAGATTGACCCCACCCAATTTAATAGAATTAAAAGCAAGGACTTAAAGCAACAACCCACCTCTGTGCGAAGGAGAAGGCGTGCGGAACTCCAACTAAAATGCCCTCGCTGTGTGCCCAGACCGCTACAATAAAATTATACTTGTTAAAAACGTCTTCGTGGTTAAAAACACTCAAAAATGGTACGAAACGGGCTAAAAACGGAGCTTCTGGGCTTTTATTTGGAGCCTTGGTGCACGGGACCAGGCGTGGACCGGGTCCACGGCGGCGGGCGGGCGCGGCGCAGACCGGGAGCACCCTGCAGCAGTGCACCGGGCGTCTCGGGCCGGGCCGCGCACGGGTGCGGGCGCGCACCGGGTCCACGGCCCCCCGCTACTGTTGACGAGCGCCGGGTGCACGCTCGGGCGTGCACCGCGCGTCCAGGCGCACCGCGCCGTGCACCGGGTCCGCGCCCCCGTGCCGCTAGGGCGTGCGCCGGGTGCACGCCGGCCCGGTGGACCGCGCAGGCCTGGCGCACAGTTTTGTGCGCTGGGTCTGCGGCCCCGTGCCGGAACGCGTGCGCCGGGCGCACGCCGGCCCGGTGGACCGCGCGGCCTGGCGCACAGCTTTGTGCGCCGGGTCCGCGGCCCCGGGCCGGAACGGCGTGCGTCGGGTGCACCTGGGCGTGTGGACCGCGGCCAGAAAAACCCCAACGGTGGTTCGTTTTCGACTCCGATCGCGACCCCGCGATCACGGCGGCTCCGGCGATGAACCCGTGAACACGGTGACGGCGGCGGCGGCCTCCCGTTTAACCACGGCGACGGCGGCCTCCCGTTTGGTCCCCAAAATTGCCTCGCTCGCGGCACGAGACGAAGGGAAATCCCACCCCGACAATTTCAAGGATTTCCCTTCCCTCGCCCGGATCAAGAACGACACAAGAAACGAACCAAGAAACGAAACAAGAAAGCGTGCGTTCCCTCCTCGCCGATGGAACGATCAAAAACCCCAAAAGACAATTAACAGAAAAACTCCGTCTCACCTTGGTTTCAACGACGATGGTTGAGAGGGGGGGAGGATCGTCCGTTCTTGCGTGCCCGATTCCGGTAGAAGGCGTGCGGTGTTCTTCCCCCTCTCGGTTGCTTCGTCACGATGCTCCACGCCGATCAAGGGGAAGGGTTTGGGGGAGAGCGTTCTTCGTCCACGCTCGGGGCAACTCACGCCAAAAAGAGAGAGGAGGGAAATAGGGTTCCCAAACCTAAACCCCCCAACCCTTATTTAATAGACGATTTGGCGTAATTGGGTCTGAACCCAATCGGATGTAAATTAAGTTTAGATTAAATTAAATTACCAATTTAAATAGATTAAATTAAATTACCCAATTAAAATAGATTAAGTTAAATTACCCAATTAAAATAGGTTAAATTAAATAACCCGGGTCTGGTTTTACCCCTAATTAGACGTGCTGAACACCCGAGCTGCTACAAACTTCAGAAAATTATTCCGGGAGATTCCGGGGTCGAAAATCGGATCCGATCGCGCCGCCGGTCTTCGTTTCGCGGGCTTTATTATCCAAAAATACCCGCGTGCCCCGACGGTCTGCCCAGGAACAAGGCAAAATTAAGTCACCCCCGAATCCCCTTGGTCGCAAAACGGTTCCATAACAGTTCAAAGGAGAGTCCAGAAGGACAACTAAACCCGCGGTTATCACACCACTCACCTCTTAAAAACGAGTTTCGTCCTCGAAACTCAAACCCGGGCGGTGGTAAAGAGGTCGGGGGGGGGGGGCACTCCCTCAAGGTCATGCACGAACACGAAGTCATAAGATATGAAAGAATGTGTTGCTCCGGTGTCAAACAAAGTTCTAGCATGGGAGTTTGAAACAGAGGTGATACCTGCAAGCGCGTCCTCCGGTGGGTCTGACTCCCGGCGGGTCATCGAGTAGACCCCGAAGGAGCCTTTCCCCGTCCAGAGTGTTGTGGTGCTGGTGCTGAAGCCGCTGAAGTGACCGCTCCCAGGATCAAGGGGCAGTTGTGGCGGAAGTGCCCCTGCTTGCCGCAGCGGTAGCAGTGATCGCGCCGCAGGGGGCAGTCGTCCACACGGTGCGGGCCCGCGCAAATCACACATGGTCCATCCCCCGGTCTTGGTCCTCCCGTCGGCGCGTTCCGAGGTCCCGCCTGTGGTCTCCAACGTTTTGGGGGCCGGCTCCCACTAGAAGAGCCTTCCCCAAAGTTCTGCGGCTGTCGCTTCCTATCTTCTTGCCGTACCGAATCCTCCCTTCTGGCGCGCGTGACCGCGAACCCGCGCTCCACCGTAGTGGCCCTGTCGACCACTTTCTGGAAGGTGTGCAAATCGGCTGCTTGCACCACCTCGAAAATGTTGCTCCGCAGGCCATCGACAAAGAGTTGCGCCTTGTGGGATTCGTCCCTTATGACGAATGGGACACAGTTAGCGAGTCTCACGAATTCACGTTGGTACTCCATGACTGTTCTGCTCCCCTGCTGAATATGGTTCAAGTCATCCTCCAATTTCTTTTTGACGCTATTGGTAAAGAAGGCCCCGAACAGCTCTTGTTTGAATGTCGTCCAGGACGGGAGTGCGGTACTCTTTGTAGGGTCGGGGCGCACCGTCTTCCACCACAAGCGGGCGTTCCCTTCTAGGAAGTGGACTGCTAAGGGAACCCGCTCGTGGTCCTCCATGAGTAAATCTTCAAACAATTTCTCCATTGATCCCACCCATTTCTCGACGACCCATGGATCGGTCGTGTCCCCTTCGAACATGGGCGGATCGTGTTTCTTGAAATCCCTCAAGTTGGCCCGCACCCGGTCCCGCTCAGTCTGCGGAACGACCCCTCCCCCGTGGCGGCAGCCACTGCCGGGGAGGACGTCAGCACGGTTGCAACTGGGACACCCCCGCCGAGGGTCCCCGGCGCCTGCTCCGTAGTTGCTGTCGCGGGTGCTGCTGCTGGCGCGACGCTGCCTGGGTTGGCGGTACCCCGGCTGCGGCAGTCGATGGAGGGGCCACTCCTGTCCAGACCCCCGTCACTTGCGGTCCCAATGCCGGCGTTGGCCCCAGTGGAGGGGCCGGGGCGACGGTCACCGTCGCTGCTTGTTGCTGTTGCGTCAACTGACGCACGTGGTCCGCGAGGGTTGCCAGCTGCCCCGCCATCTCTCGCAATTGTTGCCGCAAGAGTTGATTCTCCGCGGCCGTCGTCGCTGCCGCATCCGCCCCCGTGTCCTCGGCTGACGATCTAGTACGGGCCATACCTATCACACACACACACAGGTTAGCTCTAGTTTTCGCTAACCCAGAAAAGAACCACTCATCGAGAGAAAGGACTTAGACTATTTCCCCTCCCCGATCACTCACGTTCTTCTCTCCTATTCCTTTCCCATTTCATTTAGTTGTAGTCAAGTGGGGTATCCCCGTGGATGTCGGCACTTACTGTTGTGATTGAAAGCAGTCTCTGATACCATCTTAATCTGTCACGCCCCGGGGGTTTCTGTTTAGCGGAAGTAGTTCACCAAAAGTACGTATTTAACCCGTATCAATTTTTTTTTTTGAAAAGCTCTTCCCCCCGGTGCGTGCCCAGACCCGCCGCATACACAGGGTCACTCTGCACACGGACAGAGTCTCCCCTGTATATGCACGGCGTCGTAATTGTACAATGTTCCATCACAATCCACAATTCAATCACAACAGTTCCAAAATCATACATATAGGTCTACATGCTCACAAGACAGAAGTATTCACACGGCCGGTCAATTTGAAAGGATAAATCCATGGTTTTAAAGAAACAGCGCCCACTCGGCGCCTAGAATTTTTAAGTCCATTTCGAAAACAACATAAAACCACAGGGTTTTGAAAACAGTGCCCACCCGACACTCACGTTTTGAAATCCCTTTTTAAAATCCATAAATAATCACAGGGTTTTGAAAACAGTGCCCACACGACACTGAGGTTTAAAAACAGTTTTCGCAATCCCTTTTTCTTTTCTTTTTTTTTTCTTTTTAAAAGCGGCCAACAGAGAGAAGAAAGACATTTTAGTAAATAAGTAGAAGTTTATCGACATCCACACCGACCCCACGAGGGTATCGAGAACCACGCACGAGACTACACTAGTAAATGTAAAGCGGGAAGTAAAGGAGGAAGTGCAAACGGGGTCTCCAAAGACCCGAAACTCCAGCCTCGTCCTCACCGTCGGCTACTCTCCCCCCCCTAAGGACCCTGTCACAAAGTGGGAAGTCAGCGACAATATAAAAGCGATAGTAAGCAGGAAAGTAATAAGTGCATCCAACCGTAAACTATCCGGAGCAACCATTCCCCCAACACGGGAGATAAACCTCGCACACCTGCACAACCAAAATCCGGGCACCTACCCCGGCGTCCCATCCGAGCACCTACCTCGGTAACCACGTCGGGCACCTACCCCGACGGGTCTCAACGCTCGCACCTCGGCGCCTCAAACTCCCCACCTACGGGAGCCCCCACTACGTCACCTCGTGGGTCTACACGGGTCATCGACCACTTTTCCGGAAAAGCGCACCCTTTGCGGTGGCCAAACCGCGGGTGCGCGTGCTGTAGCCTCGAGCCAAGTAACCATGATGTATGAACAAGAGCAAGATAGTAGTAATGAACAAGAGCAAGATAGTAGCATGTGTAATCAAAGTACCCTACTAACAAGTATAATCGAAGTAAAGCGGTAACATGTAACATCTAGAGTAACGATAACCGGTAGCATTTAAAGTGGAACGATGATAGGTAATATTTAAAGTAAACGGTCCTCGGGGATCGACGCTAAACACCCCACTCAACCCACGTACGCACTTGCTTGTCCCCGTCCAACATGATAGAACTAAATGCTAAACTTTCAAAATCAAACCCACACTGTTTCAATCCAAGCACGAGATCCATATAAAGTTTAGAACATCCCCTTTTTTCTATATTTCTTTTTCTCTTTGTTTTAAACGTTAGCACAGTCAAACAAGTAATGTCTATCACCCTTCGATCTTTAACCCAAGTACGCACAAGATTGACCCCACCCAATTTAATAGAATTAAAAGCAAGGACTTAAAGCAACAACCCACCTCTGTGCGAAGGAGAAGGCGTGCGGAACTCCAACTAAAATGCCCTCGCTGTGTGCCCAGACCGCTACAATAAAATTATACTTGTTAAAAACGTCTTCGTGGTTAAAAACACTCAAAAATGGTGCGAAACGGGCTAAAAACGGAGCTTCTGGGCTTTTATTTGGAGCCTTGGTGCACGGGACCAGGCGTGGACCGGGTCCACGGCGGCGGGCGGGCGCGGCGCAGACCGGGAGCACCCTGCAGCAGTGCACCGGGCGTCTCGGGCCGGGCCGCGCACGGGTGCGGGCGCGCACCGGGTCCACGGCCCCCCGCTACTGTTGACGAGCGCCGGGTGCACGCTCGGGCGTGCACCGCGCGTCCAGGCGCATCGCGCCGTGCACCGGGTCCGCGCCCCCGGGCCGCGAGGGCGTGCGCCGGGTGCACGCCGGCCCGGTGGACCGCGCAGGCCTGGCGCACAGTTTTGTGCGCCGGGTCTGCGGCCCCGTGCCGGAACGCGTGCGCCGGGCGCACGCCGGCCCGGTGGACCGCGCGGCCTGGCGCACAGCTTTGTGCGCCGGGTCCGCGGCCCCGGGCCGGAACGGCGTGCGCCGGGTGCACCCGGGCGTGTGGACCGCGGCCAGAAAAACCCCAACGGTGGTTCGTTTTCGACTCCGATCGCGACCCCGCGATCACGGCGGCTCCGGCGATGACCCCGTGAACACGGTGACGGCGGCGGCGGCCTCCCGTTTAACCACGGCGGCGGCGGCCTCCCGTTTGGTCCCCAAAATTGCCTCGCTCGCGGCACGAGACGAAGGGAAATCCCACCCCGACAAATTCAAGGATTTCCCTTCCCTCGCCCGGATCAAGAACGACACAAGAAACGAACCAAGAAACGAAACAAGAAAGCGTGCGTTCCCTCCTCGCCGATGGAACGATCAAAAACCCCAAAAGACAATTAACAGAAAAACTCCGTCTCACCTTGGTTTCAACGACGATGGTTGAGAGGGGGGGGAGGATCGTCCGTTCTTGCGTGCCCGATTCCGGTAGAAGGCGTGCGGTGTTCTTCCCCCCTCTCGGTTGCTTCGTCACGATGCTCCACGCCGATCAAGGGGAAGGGTTTGGGGGAGAGCGTTCTTCGTCCACGCTCGGGGCAACTCACGCCAAAAAGAGAGAGGAGGGAAATAGGGTTCCCAAACCTAAACCCCCCAACCCTTATTTAATAGACGATTGGCGTAATTGGGTCTGAACCCAATCGGATGTAAATTAAGTTTAGATTAAATTAAATTACCAATTTAAATAGATTAAATTAAATTACCCAATTAAAATAGATTAAGTTAAATTACCCAATTAAAATAGGTTAAATTAAATAACCCGGGTCTGGTTTACCCCTAATTAGACGTGCTGAACACCCGAGCTGCTACAAACTTCAGAAAATTATTCCGGGAGATTCCGGGGTCGGAAATCAGATCCGATCGCGCCGCCGGTCTTCGTTTCGCGGGCTTTATTATCCAAAAATACCCGCGAGCCCCGACGGTCTGCCCAGGAACAAGGCAAAATTAAGTCACCCCCGAATCCCCTTGGTCGCAAAACGGTTCCATAACAGTTCAAAGGAGAGTCCAGAAGGACAACTAAACCCGCGGTTATCACACCACTCACCTCTTAAAAACGAGTTTCGTCCTCGAAACTCAAACCCGGGCGGTGGTAAAGAGGTCGGGGGGGGGGGGCACTCCCTCAAGGTCATGCACGAACACGAAGTCATAAGATATGAAAGAATGTGTTGCTCCGGTGTCAAACAAAGTTCTAGCATGGGAGTTTGAAACAGAGGTGATACCTGCAAGCGCGTCCTCCGGTGGGTCTGACTCCCGGCGGGTCATCGAGTAGACCCCGAAGGAGCCTTTCCCTGTCCAGAGTGTTGTGGTGCTGGTGCTGAAGCCGCTGAAGTGACCGCTCCCAGGATCAAGGGGCAGTTGTGGCGGAAGTGCCCCTGCTTGCCGCAGCGGTAGCAGTGATCGCGCCGCAGGGGGCAGTCGTCCACACGGTGCGGGCCCGCGCAAATCACACATGGTCCATCCCCCGGTCTTGGTCCTCCCGTCGGCGCGTTCCGAGGTCCCGCCTGTGGTCTCCAACGTTTTGGGGGCCGGCTCCCACTAGAAGAGCCTTCCCCAAAGTTCTGCGGCTGTCGCTTCCTATCTTCTTGCCGTACCGAATCCTCCCTTCTGGCGCGCGTGACCGCGAACCCGCGCTCCACCGTAGTGGCCCTGTCGACCACTTTCTGGAAGGTGTGCAAATCGGCTGCTTGCACCACCTCGAAAATGTTGCTCCGCAGGCCATCGACAAAGAGTTGCGCCTTGTGGGATTCGTCCCTTATGACGAATGGGACACAGTTAGCGAGTCTCACGAATTCACGTTGGTACTCCATGACTGTTCTGCTCCCCTGCTGAATATGGTTCAAGTCATCCTCCAATTTCTTTTTGACGCTATTGGTAAAGAAGGCCCCGAACAGCTCTTGTTTGAATGTCGTCCAGGACGGGAGTGCGGTACTCTTTGTAGGGTCGGGGCGCACCGTCTTCCACCACAAGCGGGCGTTC
Source organism: Tillandsia fasciculata (assembly GCA_029168755.2). Classification (NCBI taxonomy): domain Eukaryota; kingdom Viridiplantae; phylum Streptophyta; class Magnoliopsida; order Poales; family Bromeliaceae; genus Tillandsia; species Tillandsia fasciculata. The sequence continues at coordinate 377,418 of JAQOTM010000098.1, read as the reverse complement.
CCTTCTAGGAAGTGGACTGCTAAGGGAACCCGCTCGTGGTCCTCCATGAGTAAATCTTCAAACAATTTCTCCATTGATCCCACCCATTTCTCGACGACCCATGGATCGGTCGTGTCCCCTTCGAACATGGGCGGATCGTGTTTCTTGAAATCCCTCAAGTTGGCCCGCACCCGGTCCCGCTCAGTCTGCGGAACCGACCCCTCCCCCGTGGCGGCGGCAGCCACTGCCGGGGAGGACGTCAGCACGGTTGCAACTGGGACACCCCCGCCGAGGGTCCCCGGCGCCTGCTCCGTAGTTGCTGTCGCGGGTGCTGCTGCTGGCGCCGCTGCCTGGGTTGGCGGTACCCCGGCTGCGGCAGTCGATGGAGGGGCCACTCCTGTCCAGACCCCCGTCACTTGCGGTCCCAATGCCGGCGTTGGCCCCAGTGGAGGGGCCGGGGCGACGGTCACCGTCGCTGCTTGTTGCTGTTGCGTCAACTGACGCACGTGGTCCGCGAGGGTTGCCAGCTGCCCCGCCATCTCTCGCAATTGTTGCCGCAAGAGTTGATTCTCCGCGGCCGTCGTCGCTGCCGCATCCGCCCCCGTGTCCTCGGCTGACGATCTAGTACGGGCCATACCTATCACACACACACACAGGTTAGCTCTAGTTTTCGCTAACCCAGAAAAGAACCACTCATCGAGAGAAAGGACTTAGACTATTTCCCCTCCCCGATCACTCACGTTCTTCTCTCCTATTCCTTTCCCATTTCATTTTGTTGTAGTCAAGTGGGGTATCCCCGTGGACGTCGGCCCTTACTGTTGTGATTGAAAGCAGTCTCTGATACCATCTTAATCTGTCACGCCCCATGGGTTTCTGTTTAGCGGAAGTAGTTCACCAAAAGTGCGTATTTAACCCGTATCAATTTTTTTTTTTGAAAAGCTCTTCCCCCCGGTGCGTGCCCAGACCCGCCGCATACACAGGGTCACTCTGCACACGGACAGAGTCTCCCCTGTATATGCACGGCGTCGTAATTGTACAATGTTCCATCACAATCCACAATTCAATCACAACAGTTCCAAAATCATACATATAGGTCTACATGCTCACAAGACAGAAGTATTCACACGGCCGGTCAATTTGAAAGAATAAATCCATGGTTTTAAAGAAACAGCGCCCACTCGGCGCCTAGAATTTTTTTTAAGTCCATTTCGAAAACAACATAAAACCACAGGGTTTTGAAGACAGTGCCCACCCGACACTCACGTTTTGAAATCCCTTTTTAAAATCCATAATAATCACAGGGTTTTGAAAACAGTGCCCACACGACACTGAGGTTTAAAAACAGTTTTCGCAATCCCTTTTTCTTTTCTTTTTTTTTTCTTTTTAAAAGCGGCCAACAGAGAGAAGAAAGACAGTTTAGTAAATAAGTAGAAGTTTATCGACATCCACACCGACCCCACGAGGGTATCGAGAACCACGCACGAGACTACACTAGTAAATGTAAAGCGGGAAGTAAAGGAGGAAGTGCAAACGGGGTCTCCAAAGACCCGAAACTCCAGCCTCGTCCTCACCGTCGGCTACTCTCCCCCTCCCTAAGGACCCTGTCACAAAGTGGGAAGTCAGCGACAATATAAAAGCGATAGTAAGCAGGAAAGTAATAAGTGCATCCAACCGTAAACTATCCGGAGCAACCATTCCCCCAACACGGGAGATAAACCTCGCACACCTGCACAACCAAAATCCGGGCACCTACCCCGGCGTCCCATCCGAGCACCTACCTCGGTAACCCCGTCGGGCACCTACCCCGACGGGTCTCAACGCTCGCACCTCGGCGCCTCAAACTCCCCACCTACGGGAGCCCCCACTACGTCACCTCGTGGGTCTACACGGGTCATCGACCACTTTTCCGGAAAAGCGCACCCTTTGCGGTGGCCAAACCGCGGGTGCGCGTGCTGCAGCCTCGAGCCAAGTAACCATGATGTATGAACAAGAGCAAGATAGTAGTAATGAACAAGAGCAAGATAGTAGCATGTGTAATCAAAGTACCCTACTAACAAGTATAATCGAAGTAAAGCGGTAACATGTAACATCTAGAGTAACGATAACCGGTAGCATTTAAAGTGGAACGATGATAGGTTATTTAAACGGTCCTCGGGGATCGACGCTAAACACCCCACTCAACCCACGTACGCACTTGCTTGTCCCCGTCCAACATGATAGAACTAAATGCTAGAACTTTCAAAATCAAACCCACACTGTTTCAATCCAAGCACGAGATCCATATAAAGTTTAGAACATCCCCTTTTTCTATATTTTCTTTTTCTCTTTGTTTTAAACGTTAGCACAGTCAAACAAGTAATGTCTATCACCCTTCGATCTTTAACCCAAGTACGCACAAGATTGACCCCACCCAATTTAATAGAATTAAAAGCAAGGACTTAAAGCAACAACCCACCTCTGTGCGAAGGAGAAGGCGTGCGGAACTCCAACTAAAATGCCCTCGCTGTGTGCCCAGACCGCTACAATAAAATTATACTTGTTAAAAACGTCTTCGTGGTTAAAAACACTCAAAAATGGTGCGAAACGGGCTAAAAACGGAGCTTCTGGGCTTTTATTTGGAGCCTTGGTGCACGGGACCAGGCGTGGACCGGGTCCACGGCGGCGGGCGGGCGCGGCGCAGACCGGGAGCACCCTGCAGCAGTGCACCGGGCGTCTCGGGCCGGGCCGCGCACGGGTGCGGGCGCGCACCGGGTCCACGGCCCCCCGCTACTGTTGACGAGCGCCGGGTGCACGCTCGGGCGTGCACCGCGCGTCCAGGCGCATCGCGCCGTGCACCGGGTCCGCGCCCCCGGGCCGCGAGGGCGTGCGCCGGGTGCACGCCGGCCCGGTGGACCGCGCAGGCCTGGCGCACAGTTTTGTGCGCCGGGTCTGCGGCCCCGTGCCGGAACGCGTGCGCCGGGCGCACGCCGGCCCGGTGGACCGCGCGGCCTGGCGCACAGCTTTGTGCGCCGGGTCCGCGGCCCCGGGCCGGAACGGCGTGCGCCGGGTGCACCCGGGCGTGTGGACCGCGGCCAGAAAAACCCCAACGGTGGTTCGTTTTCGACTCCGATCGCGACCCCGCGATCACGGCGGCTCCGGCGATGACCCCGTGAACACGGTGACGGCGGCGGCGGCCTCCCGTTTAACCACGGCGGCGGCGGCCTCCCGTTTGGTCCCCAAAATTGCCTCGCTCGCGGCACGAGACGAAGGGAAATCCCACCCCGACAAATTCAAGGATTTCCCTTCCCTCGCCCGGATCAAGAACGACACAAGAAACGAACCAAGAAACGAAACAAGAAAGCGTGCGTTCCCTCCTCGCCGATGGAACGATCAAAAACCCCAAAAGACAATTAACAGAAAAACTCCGTCTCACCTTGGTTTCAACGACGATGGTTGAGAGGGGGGGGAGGATCGTCCGTTCTTGCGTGCCCGATTCCGGTAGAAGGCGTGCGGTGTTCTTCCCCCCTCTCGGTTGCTTCGTCACGATGCTCCACGCCGATCAAGGGGAAGGGTTTGGGGGAGAGCGTTCTTCGTCCACGCTCGGGGCAACTCACGCCAAAAAGAGAGAGGAGGGAAATAGGGTTCCCAAACCTAAACCCCCCAACCCTTATTTAATAGACGATTGGCGTAATTGGGTCTGAACCCAATCGGATGTAAATTAAGTTTAGATTAAATTAAATTACCAATTTAAATAGATTAAATTAAATTACCCAATTAAAATAGATTAAGTTAAATTACCCAATTAAAATAGGTTAAATTAAATAACCCGGGTCTGGTTTACCCCTAATTAGACGTGCTGAACACCCGAGCTGCTACAAACTTCAGAAAATTATTCCGGGAGATTCCGGGGTCGGAAATCAGATCCGATCGCGCCGCCGGTCTTCGTTTCGCGGGCTTTATTATCCAAAAATACCCGCGAGCCCCGACGGTCTGCCCAGGAACAAGGCAAAATTAAGTCACCCCCGAATCCCCTTGGTCGCAAAACGGTTCCATAACAGTTCAAAGGAGAGTCCAGAAGGACAACTAAACCCGCGGTTATCACACCACTCACCTCTTAAAAACGAGTTTCGTCCTCGAAACTCAAACCCGGGCGGTGGTAAAGAGGTCGGGGGGGGGGGGGCACTCCCTCAAGGTCATGCACGAACACGAAGTCATAAGATATGAAAGAATGTGTTGCTCCGGTGTCAAACAAAGTTCTAGCATGGGAGTTTGAAACAGAGGTGATACCTGCAAGCGCGTCCTCCGGTGGGTCTGACTCCCGGCGGGTCATCGAGTAGACCCCGAAGGAGCCTTTCCCCGTCCAGAGTGTTGTGGTGCTGGTGCTGAAGCCGCTGAAGTGACCGCTCCCAGGATCAAGGGGCAGTTGTGGCGGAAGTGCCCCTGCTTGCCGCAGCGGTAGCAGTGATCGCGCCGCAGGGGGCAGTCGTCCACACGGTGCGGGCCCGCGCAAATCACACATGGTCCATCCCCCGGTCTTGGTCCTCCCGTCGGCGCGTTCCGAGGTCCCGCCTGTGGTCTCCAACGTTTTGGGGGCCGGCTCCCACTAGAAGAGCCTTCCCCAAAGTTCTGCGGCTGTCGCTTCCTATCTTCTTGCCGTACCGAATCCTCCCTTCTGGCGCGCGTGACCGCGAACCCGCGCTCCACCGTAGTGGCCCTGTCGACCACTTTCTGGAAGGTGTGCAAATCGGCTGCTTGCACCACCTCGAAAATGTTGCTCCGCAGGCCATCGACAAAGAGTTGCGCCTTGTGGGATTCGTCCCTTATGACGAATGGGACACAGTTAGCGAGTCTCACGAATTCACGTTGGTACTCCATGACTGTTCTGCTCCCCTGCTGAATATGGTTCAAGTCATCCTCCAATTTCTTTTTGACGCTATTGGTAAAGAAGGCCCCGAACAGCTCTTGTTTGAATGTCGTCCAGGACGGGAGTGCGGTACTCTTTGTAGGGTCGGGGCGCACCGTCTTCCACCACAAGCGGGCGTTCCCTTCTAGGAAGTGGACTGCTAAGGGAACCCGCTCGTGGTCCTCCATGAGTAAATCTTCAAACAATTTCTCCATTGATCCCACCCATTTCTCGACGACCCATGGATCGGTCGTGTCCCCTTCGAACATGGGCGGATCGTGTTTCTTGAAATCCCTCAAGTTGGCCCGCACCCGGTCCCGCTCAGTCTGCGGAACCGACCCCTCCCCCGTGGCGGCAGCCACTGCCGGGGAGGACGTCAGCACGGTTGCAACTGGGACACCCCCGCTGAGGGTCCCCGGCGCCTGCTCCGTAGTTGCTGTCGCGGGTGCTGCTGCTGGCGCCGCTGCCTGGGTTGGCGGTACCCCGGCTGCGGTAGTCGATGGAGGGGCCACCCCTGTCCAGACCCCCGTCACTTGCGGTCCCAATGCCGGCGTTGGCCCCAGTGGAGGGGCCGGAGCGACGGTCACCGTCGCTGCTTGTTGCTGTTGCGTCAACTGACGCACGTGGTCCGCGAGGGTTGCCAGCTGCCCCGCCATCTCTCGCAATTGTTGCCGCAAGAGTTGATTCTCCGCGGCCGTCGTCGCTGCCGCATCCGCCCCCGTGTCCTCGGCTGACGATCTAGTACGGGCCATACCTATCACACACACACACAGGTTAGCTCTAGTTTTCGCTAACCCAGAAAAGAACCACTCATCGAGAGAAAGGACTTAGACTATTTCCCCTCCCCGATCACTCACGTTCTTCTCTCCTATTCCTTTCCCATTTCATTTAGTTGTAGTCAAGTGGGGTATCCCCGTGGATGTCGGCACTTACTGTTGTGATTGAAAGCAGTCTCTGATACCATCTTAATCTGTCACGCCCCGGGGGTTTCTGTTTAGCGGAAGTAGTTCACCAAAAGTGCGTATTTAACCCGTATCAATTTTTTTTTTTTGAAAAGCTCTTCCCCCCGGTGCGTGCCCAGACCCGCCGCATACACAGGGTCACTCTGCACACGGACAGAGTCTCCCCTGTATATGCACGGCGTCGCAATTGTACAATGTTCCATCACAATCCACAATTCAATCACAACAGTTCCAAAATCATACATATAGGTCTACATGCTCACAAGACAGAAGTATTCACACGGCCGGTCAATTTGAAAGAATAAATCCATGGTTTTAAAGAAACAGCGCCCACTCGGCGCCTAGAATTTTTTTTAAGTCCATTTCGAAAACAACATAAAGCCACAGGGTTTTGAAGACAGTGCCCACCCGACACTCACGTTTTGAAATCCCTTTTTAAAATCCATAATAATCACAGGGTTTTGAAAACAGTGCCCACACGACACTGAGGTTTAAAAATAGTTTTCGCAATCCCTTTTTCTTTTCTTTTTTTTTTCTTTTTAAAAGCGGCCAACAGAGAGAAGAAAGACATTTTAGTAAATAAGTAGAAGTTTATCGACATCCACACCGACCCCACGAGGGTATCGAGAACCACGCACGAGACTACACTAATAAATGTAAAGCGGGAAGTAAAGGAGGAAGTGCAAACGGGGTCTCCAAAGACCCGAAACTCCAGCCTCGTCCTCACCGTCGGCTACTCTCCCCCCCCAAAGGACCCTGTCACAAAGTGGGAAGTCAGCGACAATATAAAAGCGATAGTAAGCAGGAAAGTAATAAGTGCATCCAACCGTAAACTATCCGGAGCAACCATTCCCCCAACACGGGAGATAAACCTCGCACACCTACACAACCAAAATCCGGGCACCTACCCCGGCGTCCCATCCGAGCACCTACCTCGGTAACCCCGTCGGGCACCTACCCCGACGGGTCTCAACGCTCGCACCTCGGCGCCTCAAACTCCCCACCTACGGGAGCCCCCACTACGTCACCTCGTGGGTCTACACGGGTCATCGACCACTTTTCCGGAAAAGCGCACCCTTTGCGGTGGCCAAACCGCGGGTGCGCGTGCTGTAGCCTCGAGCCAAGTAACCATGATGTATGAACAAGAGCAAGATAGTAGTAATGAACAAGAGCAAGATAGTAGCATGTGTAATCAAAGTACCCTACTAACAAGTATAATCGAAGTAAAGCGGTAACATGTAACATCTAGAGTAACGATAACCGGTAGCATTTTGGAACGATGATAGGTAATATTTAAAGTAAACGGTCCTCGGGGATCGACGCTAAACACCCCACTCAACCCACGTACGCACTTGCTTGTCCCCGTCCAACATGATAGAACTAAATGCTAGAACTTTCAAAATCAAACCCACACTGTTTCAATCCAAGCACGAGATCCATATAAAGTTTAGAACATCCCCTCTTTTTCTATATTTTCTTTTTCTCTTTGTTTTAAACGTTAGCACAGTCAAACAAGTAATGTCTATCACCCTTCGATCTTTAACCCAAGTACGCACAAGATTGACCCCACCCAATTTAATAGAATTAAAAGCAAGGACTTAAAGCAACAACCCACCTCTGTGCGAAGGAGAAGGCGTGCGGAACTCCAACTAAAATGCCCTCGCTGTGTGCCCAGACCGCTACAATAAAATTATACTTGTTAAAAACGTCTTCGTGGTTAAAAACACTCAAAAATGGTGCGAAACGGGCTAAAAACGGAGCTTCTGGGCTTTTATTTGGAGCCTTGGTGCACGGGACCAGGCGTGGACCGGGTCCACGGCGGCGGGCGGGCGCGGCGCAGACCGGGAGCACCCTGCAGCAGTGCACCGGGCGTCTCGGGCCGGGCCGCGCACGGGTGCGGGCGCGCACCGGGTCCACGGCCCCCCGCTACTGTTGACGATCGCCGGGTGCACGCTCGGGCGTGCACCGCGCGTCCAGGCGCACCGCGCCGTGCACCGGGTCCGCGCCCCCGGGCCGCGAGGGCGTGCGCCGGGTGCACGCCGGCCCGGTGGACCGCGCAGGCCTGGCGCACAGTTTTGTGCGCCGGGTCTGCGGCCCCGTGCCGGAACGCGTGCGCCGGGCGCACGCCGGCCCGGTGGACCGCGCGGCCTGGCGCACAGCTTTGTGCGCCGGGTCCGCGGCCCCGGGCCGGAACGGCGTGCGCCGGGTGCACCTGGGCGTGTGGACCGCGGCCAGAAAAACCCCAACGGTGGTTCGTTTTCGACTCCGATCGCGACCCCGCGATCACGGCGGCTCCGGCGATGACCCCGTGAACACGGTGACGGCGGCGGCGGCCTCCCGTTTAACCACGGCGGCGGCGGCCTCCCGTTTGGTCCCCAAAATTGCCTCGCTCGCGGCACGAGACGAAGGGAAATCCCACCCCGACAATTTCAAGGATTTCCCTTCCCTCGCCCGGATCAAGAACGACACAAGAAACGAACCAAGAAACGAAACAAGAAAGCGTGCGTTCCCTCCTCGCCGATGGAACGATCAAAAACCCCAAAAGACAATTAACAGAAAAACTCCGTCTCACCTTGGTTTCAACGACGATGGTTGAGAGGGGGGGGAGGATCGTCCGTTCTTGCGTGCCCGATTCCGGTAGAAGGCGTGCGGTGTTCTTCCCCCCTCTCGGTTGCTTCGTCACGATGCTCCACGCCGATCAAGGGGAAGGGTTTGGGGGAGAGCGTTCTTCGTCCACGCTCGGGGCAACTCACGCCAAAAAGAGAGAGGAGGGAAATAGGGTTCCCAAACCTAAACCCCCCAACCCTTATTTAATAGACGATTTGGCGTAATTGGGTCTGAACCCAATCGGATGTAAATTAAGTTTAGATTAAATTAAATTACCAATTTAAATAGATTAAATTAAATTACCCAATTAAAATAGATTAAGTTAAATTACCCAATTAAAATAGGTTAAATTAAATAACCCGGGTCTGGTTTTACCCCTAATTAGACGTGCTGAACACCCGAGCTGCTACAAACTTCAGAAAATTATTCCGGGAGATTCCGGGGTCGGAAATCGGATCCGATCGCGCCGCCGGTCTTCGTTTCGCGGGCTTTATTATCCAAAAATACCCGCGAGCCCCGACGGTCTGCCCAGGAACAAGGCAAAATTAAGTCACCCCCGAATCCCCTTGGTCGCAAAACGGTTCCATAACAGTTCAAAGGAGAGTCCAGAAGGACAACTAAACCCGCGGTTATCACAGGTTACTAGCTAATGAAATGATCAGGATATATCTGCGTAGAGATGCGAGAGTGCGGGGACTATTGAGTTCCTTTTCCGGTTTAGCTCGGGTGGTAGCATAACCCACCGGTGGTTGTTGGTTTGTCGGCCGTCTGTCGGTCATGGGTAACTCGATAGCCGTTGTCTAAACTTGTACCTTCTGGGTCTTCTGGTGGTAAGCTACAGCGGGTAGTCGGTCGTTTTCTTTTGCACCATGGGCAAGGTATGGGTGGGAATGAGGATTCTTCCCCTAAGTTTGTTACCCCTAGTTCGACTTTTCACCGTAGACACTGCGACGGTTGTAGAGATCGTCGTGATGGGTTCACGGGGGGCTCCTTTGGGTTAGAAAGGGAGGCCACCGGGGCTAGTAAATCCTCTTCATTTGGCCTCGTTTTGGTGTCAGAGAGACCGTACCTCGCTTCGCACGAGGGTGCGTAAGTGGTGACTTTTAATAGGGGGTTTAGCTTTGATGCTGGGTGGTGCCGAGTGGCTCCTTTTAGTGGGGTTGTGGTGGTAAAGCTTTGGGTTGGGTTTCTGTTTTCTGCACAAGTGCGTCGGTTCGGTTGTCCTGCTGGTGGGTTGGCGTGTGACCCCTCGAGTGCGTTTAGTGAACCTAGGCAACTTTTGACAAGGTTCTCCTCGCTGTTTCCGTTGCTTGTCCCCTTCCGACCCTTTAGATTTCAGACGGATAGTCTTCAGTACCTGGAGGTCTTTGCCGAACGGACCTTGAGCTTTGATTTTTCTTCTAGTTGGGAGTGTCACTGCTGGTCTGGATGTTTACCGCTCGATTCGATGCCCGGTGCTTGGTGGGGCAACGGTTTGGGACCGAGAGTCAGTGGCAATTTAGAGCGTCGCACCCCATCGGTGCCAGGACGGAAATAGGATCTTACCTTGTGGGTTTTGTCGCCAGCTTCCCATGACTAAGGCATAGCCTTGGGGCTTGGTTTGGGAGCGTTGTGGTTTGTGATCTTTTGGGGCTGGTGTGAGTCGAGGGGGGAATCTGGCGACTACTCGGAGTTTTGGTACTGGTCACCTTCGGCTGGGAGGCCCTGTACGCAGCCCTTTCTGTGGGGTAGACCTTGTGGTAGGTCTTAGAGCTGAAACCTAACGTTAGTCTTGACCGTCGCCTCGGTAGGAAGGATAGTCGGAGCGGGTGGTCCGGGTTGGTGGATATGCTCCGAGGTTGTGGCCCGCGTTGGTGACGGGTGGACGTGTCCCGTGTTGGTGATGGAGGGGAGCGGTCCGCGTTGGTAACAGGTGAGTTCTTTGTTTTCAGGGGAGAAGTTATGGTAGTTAGCAACCCAGCCTATTTTGTTGGCACCTCTCGGAGCCTTGTGAGGGCGTTGTGTGGGTTGTTTTCCTCGTCGTCGGGTTGGATGTTTTGGACTTTTAAAGAATCATTGGTATGGGGTGGGCGGTATGACTGGGGTACCTCGACACATCGCGAGACGTTGTTGCTGACTGCTCAGCGCCGGCTGGGGCGGTGTGCGGACCGGTGGCGTCGTGACTGGGAATTTCGAGTCGGGAGGCAGGAATACGACGAGGTGCTGGGCGTGGACTGGTTCACGAGGTATCCGGCGGATGTATAGCTACTTGGTTTTAGTGAGCCTAGCGACTCGACCCTTTGCGTCGGTCACTGACACCCCCATGGTAAGGGTTTCTTCTGTCATCCCCCTGACTGAATTGCCGGGAATACCCCCGGGCGAGAGGTCATCCTATCTTTCGAGCTTCTACCAGACACGCAACCTATCACTTAGGCGCCTTGCGGAAATGGCTTTCGCGAAACTGAGGGAATTTAAGGCACAAGGAGTTTTTCGGAATAGAGGGTTCATCAGACCGAGTGTATCGCCTTGGGGCGCACCCGCGCGCTTCGTGCAAAAGAAGAACGGAAGCCTATGCCTACGCATCGACTGTAGGGAGATAAGCAAAGTTACAGTGAAGAACAAGTCCGAGATTGACGACCTCTTTAATCGACTGCGAGGAGCACTTACGGATTTTTCTCCGGAATCTCAGGGACCGGAAGCTGTCTGCTAAGTTCAAGAATGTGAGTTCTGACTTCGCGAAGTGGACTTTTTGGGGCACGTTGTGTCAGCAACGGGAATCACAGAGAATGTGAGCGGAACTGCCCGACATGCGATCCGGAACTGGCAGCAGTCGTTTTCGTTTTAAAGCTTTGGAGACACCACCGTTTGGAGTTTATCGCGATGTGTTTTCGGATCGCCAGAGTCCTAAGTTTTGTTCACATAGAAGGATTTGATTTTTTTGCGGCAGAAACATTGGCTGAAGTTACTGAAGGACTCGGCTTGTCCATTCAGTATCACCCCGGGAAAGGCAGTGTAGTAGCGGATGTTTTGAGCAGGAAGGGTCAAATCGAGGGGGGAAACCGATGAGCGCGAGCACTCAGCAGGACCGGTATTGTCGCGCGACTTTTGTCCTTGATGGTCAAGCCAACCCTCTTAGAGAAACCCTAGAAGGTTAGAAAATGGGCGCACGGATACAGTTTATTCGAGACAAGACCCCCGGACCACGCGAGCGACTTTTCGGCGAGTGCGAACGACACAGTACGTTTTGAGGGCAAGATTGCGTGCCCAAGCTGCCAGAGTTGAGGAAAGAGATACTATCAGAGGCGCACTGCGCTCCCTATGCGGCGCATCCAGGTGACACGAAGATGTACAAGGACCTCAAGCAAAATTTTTGGTGGACTAAACCAAAGGGGGATGTAACACAGTACACTGCTCGCTGTCTAGATGGTTTAACAAGTAAAGTTCGAACTTCAGCGCCCAGCAGGGAAAACTACAATCTCTACTTGTACCAGAGGGGAAATGGGAGCAAACCAGCATGGAATTCGTCACGGGTTTTCTGCATCGCATCAAGGGCACGATGCAGTTTGAGTCACAGTGGATCGACTGACGAAGTCGACTCTCTTTCCACCTATCTGTACGACGTGGACCAGAGACACTCTACTGGTGTCGAACCTTTGGCAAAGTCTACAACGAGCTCTAGAGACTAAACCACACGTCAGCACGGCGTTTCACCCCCCAGACCGACGGACAGTCCGAGCAGGTGAACCGAATTCTCGATGATGTGCTCCGAGCCAGCGTACTTGATTTGGGTGATGGATGGTCACTGCTTTTGAGCTTAGAGAGGACCTGAGCTTCGACGGAACACCGGTGCGGATCTTAGCACGAGAGGACAAAAAGGGATTGCGCAACCGGACGATCCCCTATGTGAAGGTGCTGTGGAGCAACCAGGAAGAACGTGAAGTGACTCGGGAACTGGAGTCAAAGATGAGGGAGTGCTACCCAGTTTTATTCGTTGCGGACCAGGATTAAGTTTCGAGGACGAAACTTCTTTTAAGTGGTGAGTGATGTAGAGTCCTGGCGTTTCCTTGCCCTTGTATACCTTCTTTTTATGACGGGATTGTTAGGAAAACTTTTTACTGTGTTTCTGCAATGGACTGGCCTGGACCGCGAGTATTTTTCTGCGATTGAGCTCGAAAAACGGAGGACGACAAAGCGAACGGTGTTGGATTTCGATGTACGGATCTCCCGGAATGGGGGTCAAAACGTTTGCCTTTGAGTGGTGCATCGGAATCCGTGCTAAGTGGCCGGCACGCTTTTCAAGGTGATCGGACGGGATCCTTCTGAGATCGGGCTTTTCACCTTTTTATGTCGCTGGGTTATTTTATTTATTTTGTAGTACCTCGACTTTTCAGTTTCCGTTTTGGGTACGAATTGAATCTTTTCAGTTGTTAGCGGGGGGTGTAGAAATTCGAGATTTTCTGGGCAGACCGTCGGGGCTCGCGAGTATTTTTAGGTGTTGGAGATCGCGAAATGGAGAACGGTGGCGCGATCGGATTCGAATTTCGACCCCGGGATCTCCCAGAATAAATTTTTGAAGGTTGCTAGCTGTTCCGGGTGCATCAGAAGGCGTGCGGGCGATCGGCACGCTTTTCGAGGTAAATTGGACAACTGGTCCGCACCCCGATCGATTTTATTATTGAGTTGGGGATTTTGGGTTCTTTCCCCACTCCTCTTTTGTCGTGCGTTAGGTCTTTCTGAGTACGAGCGGAAAACCTAATTCACATTTCTCTCGTTCCAAGAAGGCGGCGTAAGGATCCAGGCGGAGAGACATGGAGAGGGAAGGGGAAAGGCTCCCTTTCCGCGGTTTTGATCGAGCAAGGAGGCGAGGAGGGGACGATTATTTTTCTTACCCCTTCTCCAACGAATCAAGGTGAGTGGTTCACAGTTTTAGGCTTTTCCGTTGTGGGGTTTTCTTGTCGATGTCGCGTGCGATGCGAGGTTGATAACGGGAAGCCGCCGCTGCCGTTGTCAAACGGGAGGCCGCCCGCCGCCGTCATCGTGTTCTCGGGGTCGTCGCCGGCAGTCGCCGTGGTCGCAGGGTCGCAATTGGAGCCGCGAAGGGCGAAAAGGGGGACTTACTGTTCATCCCGTACGGCTGGCCCTCACGCGGTCCACCGGACCGGCGTGCACCCGGCGCACGTGTCCGCGGCCCGAAGGCGCGGACCCGGCGCACGGGCGCGTGCGCCAGCCCACCCCCGCACCGCGCGGTCCACCGGGCTGCGTGCACCCGGCGCACGTGTCCGCGGCCCGAATGCGCGTACCCGGCGCACGGGCGCGTGCGCCAGCCCGGCCCGCAAGCGCGGTCCACGCATGGGCGTGCACCCGGCGCTACCGCCGCGACCGGGGACGCGTGAGCCCGGTGCGCGCTCAGCCCGTGCACCGGCCCGGCCCATTCCGCCTGGTGCACGCTCCCGGGGTGAGCCCGGTCTGTGCCGCCGCCTCCTCTGCGTCGTGGACCCGGTCCACGCCTGGACCCGTGCACCAGACTTCAGAAAATGAGCCCAGAAACTCCGTTTTTGGCCCGTTTCGTCCCGTTTTTCAGTGTTTTTGACTACGACGATGTTTTTAACATTATTACTTACTGTAGCTTTGTCGGGCACAGGGTGGGAGTGTTTTAGCGGGAGTTCCGCAAACCTTCTTCTTCGCGTTTCAGGTGGGTACCCCTTAGAACCTCTTGCGCATATTCTCGTTACTTTTATATCTCATTGTCATCATACTTGTGGCGACTGAGGGCCACGGTGCAGGGGGATACACCCCGTTATAGGGAATTCTTTCGGTGGTTGAATTACGGTATTGTGGGAAAGGTGTAAGAGTAAGTAGTTGCATCATTTAATATTGTTAACTCCTGTTATCATTTATCATATGCTCTCATTAATGTTATAGCGACCAAGTGTCGCGGTGCCTATATTATGTATGTGTATGTGGTTACTATGCTCGAGGCTGCAGCACGCGCACCCGCGGTTTGGCCACCGCCAAGGGTGTGCTTTTCCGGAAAAGTGGTCGATGACCCGTGTATACCCACGAGGTGACGTAGTGGGGGCCCCCGTAGGTATGGGGTTTGAGGCATCAAGGGGGGGGAACGGTGCGATCCGTCGGGGCAGGTGCCCGCCGAGATCCGGTGCCCCAAGGTGTGAGCGGTGCGATCTGTCGGGATAGGTGCCCGACGAGGTCAGGTGTATAGGTGTTACAGGTGTTACGGGTATTACTGGTTATGCAGGGATACTATCGAGTGCATGATGAGGAGGGCGGTTGCTCTGGTTTTACTGCGGTTTGCTTTATTTATAGCCCTAGTTTGCTCGTGCTTTATTTTCCTGGTCACTGACTTCCCACTCCGTGACAGGTTCGTCCAGGGACGAGTGCTAGGACGACGGTGAGGCCGTGGCGAGAGTACTTTTGGTCCTTCGAGACCATAGACTGTACGTGCTTCTATTTTGCTCATTTCATTACCTGTTAGTAGTTTGCGATGTGGATTGCGATACCCTTGTGGGGTCGATGTGGATGTTGGAATGTCGTTTATTATCTTTGTGAGTGTTTGTTTTGCTCTTCCCGTTGGGCTACTTTCAAACTACAAAAGAAAAGGGAAGGAAAATATTTCGAAAACTGTTTTGAAAACGTGGGTGTCGTGTAGGCACCATTTTTAAAACCCTGTGGATTTATGGACTTCGAAAATCGTTTTGAAAAACCTGGGTGCCGTGTGGGCACCATTTCTAAAAATTTGTGGATTTATCTTTTCAAAGCTAGCCGGCCTTTGTATACTTATGGAAAACGATTGTATGCATTCGACTGTTGAACTAGTGTGGTTAAAGTGATGATTGTAAGATGGTTGCAGTCAGGACGCCGTGCATATACAAAGGAGACTCTGCCCGTTCGCAGAGTGAATTTGTATATGCGGCGGGTCTGGGCACGCACCGGGGGAGTTTGATTTCAAAAAAAAAGGTATACGCAAATTCAAACCATTTTTAGTGGTTGTCTTCCGCTGATGAAACCCCCGGGACGTGACAGCTAACATTTCTTTTTGTGCAGATTTGTGCAGACTTTTTCAGTTTTTAGGATTTAGTTTTATTCTTACTTTGCGTTAGTTTTAGTTCTCAGGTTTTTCATGTTAATGGAACTTTTAACTCTCCTTACATTTTGTAGTTTAGGCTATATTTTTGGCTTTGTTTGTGACAAAAAGGGGGAGAGAGATTAGAGAGAACTTTGAACTTTGAACTTTGTGTGAGAAACTTTGGCTTTGGTGACAGGTAAGTATTACAACTTTTGGTTTTTATCTGGTGATTTGTTGTATGTCCCTACTAACTATTCGACTAACTATTTGGGCATGTATTATTACTGACAAGTTGTTTGATTACTAACAAAGCAAAGTTATGGCATTTGGAATCTTATTGCTTAGAAGATATGTCATTGGTTGATTCTGATCTTATTACATATCTGAATTACTAAATGTCATGATGAGTATAAACTTCATCTCTGCTAGGTTTTGAATGCTAAATATTCTTGAGGACTCTAACGATCTCTTTTTGTCAAGAATGATTTCTTTTTGCAGAGAGTACAGATGTCTAAGTCTAGAGTCTGTTTTAGGAGTTTATCTCATGTTTTTAAATTTTTGGATCTCCATTGTAAATTTTTGTTGTATGGTGATAGCAACAAAAATATCTTTTTGAATTTTCTTTTGTGGCTTTGTGTTTTGTCACGAAACCGCCAAAGGGGGAGATTGTTACGGAATTTGAGTTGGCGTATTTCGTGAAAGTGTTAAGTCTTGAAGATTGAAGATGAAAGAATTTTGGATCATATACCTCAATCTCAAGAAAGAAGAATTCAAAAGGATCAGGTATGTTTAACTAAAGATTTCTGGTGATCCGAATACTTCTTGTAGTGTAGAAATACTTGGAAGAATTTTTAATTGCATAAATATCAAAAACTGGACATGGGACATGTTCAGGATCCGGATCAGACCTTGCAATCCGGATCCCGAAGGGTGATTGTTCATTGGCAATTTCAATCCGGATCCTAGGCCATCCCGATCCGGATCCCGAACATGGGAGTTTTGCTGAATTGCATGAACGATCCGGATCGGACCTTGTGATCCGGATCCCGAACCCTTGGATTTCTGGAATCGTCAATCTCGTTACGATGATCCGGATCGCAGTAATCCCGATCCGGATCGCCGTCCTGAAAAATTCCAGAAACGGATGGTTTTTTATCCTTATCTTCTTCCAATGGTTTCTAACCTATAAATAGACCCTTGATTCATTTTTAGGGTAATCGGGAAAACATCCGCACATAATAGAAAAATACGACCGAAAAGAAAAATCCACATATAGAGAAGAAAGGAAATAAATAGATTTAATTCTATGTTTCTTCATCTATATTGATTGATTTGATTCTAGGTTTTCCAAACTCAGATTTTGAGTAGAATCAAATCAATGAATACTTAGATGGTATTTCCGATCTATTTCTAATCTAAGTATTCGGCGGATCATCACCACCCAAAAACAATGATTTACCCCAAATCGGCGCGTGGACTCGCGTGGCCTTGTGGATTCAAGGTGCAACCGCTTTCGTGGATTCGAAGCGAAGTACGTTCGTGGATTCGAAGCGTGCTACTGGGTGAAGACCGTGGATTCGGTCGGACGTCGTGGATTCGACGTTGGACGCTGAGGATTCGGCGTTGGACGCAGATCGTGGATTCGAGACGCGTTGTGGAGCGAGCGGAGAAGATCGACTAGGAGCGTATGGTAAAAGGTTGAGTCGTCTGTGAGTACGTTATATCACCTTGTACGTGTGTTAATTCTAGTGGATTTCGCCGTGTTATCGGTCCCGTGGTTTTTTACTCCGGTTTGGAGTTTTTCCACGTAAAAATCTTGCGTGTTATTTTTATTTCCGCATTGGGTTTTATTGCGCAATGATTTTTTGAGTGTTTATTGTTTACACCTATTCACCCCCCTCTAGGTGTTTTTTCCCCTATTTAGATCCATATTAGTATAACACAACAGCTCTAACTTAGCCATTTGGGCAATGCGCAATCTATACACCGACAAAAAGGCTAGTCAACCCAATCATGCGAAAGTATAAGAGAGTACTCCTTTTCATCTCCAACATTACGTTGTCGGCCGCCAACGTAATATCCGAAGAATGAAAGCTCGTCGCCCTCGATCAGTCCCAACATCCATTTTGGGAACAACAATAACCAATCAAATACTTTCGCCCAATAATCCACACGCTCTCTCGTGCTAATCCCTAGGGTCTCCCTAAGGTTGCTAACCACCTAGGACTATTCCTAGGCTCTGATACCACTCTAATTTGTCACGCCCCGAGCCCGCCAATTGGGCCGGTTCGGGTACGCCAACAGACCCGCCAATCGGGCACGACCTCACGCTACCCGAAAGGAACGGTCACAACCATCTCGAATCAAAACAATGCTTATGATGAGATATAATATCAGAGTAAGGTCACTACTAATTTAAAACTTTCATTCAATAAACAAATAGTTTAAGCCGATATGAAAGTATGATAAGAATGAACCATAATAAACTTTATTACATTTTACATCTCTCAACTTACAATTACATAATATTACAATGCTTTTTCTCACAATACATGGTTCACTCAAGAAATATATAAATGGGATACCTCTGCTAGACCCTCTAGGTCTCTATGCTGCTGGGCCCTTGCCCCTGTCGTATACCTCGCCGTCTGCCTCTGAACCGTCACGATCGCTGCATCCATACCCAAACCTGTGGGGGGAGTCACCCAAGGGGTGTGAGAACTACAACTGAGTTCCCAGTGGGTTCAACCACCGAGAAAAAGTGTCCTACACCACTTGGTCCAATGGAAGCAATAATAATAGTGCTAGGAAACTAAAATCCTCGAAATCGAAATGCAGCTATGCGAGATAATATATCACTATCTGTATATACTCATCAACCCAGCACTACTCTGTCTAGTCATATCAGGCTACTAAGCACCAACTCGGCCACTATGCCGCTGTACACAGGGTTAAACTAACCCGGCCACCTTGGCCACTCTAATTTCTCTTTATTCTTTAAATTCTGGTGCTTTAGTTCAAGTTAACCCTCAGAAATCCTTATCCAACGGGCCCGAGCCCGGTAGTCCTGCTACCATCAGATAAGATTTCTAAGGTTGCCGATAACACCCGCAAGTGTTACCCCGTCCTACGAAGTAAATGTGTTCTTCGGGCCACCTGCTATCAGAGAGGGGGCTGCCCTTTACGTCCGATCCTGGTGCGCCCGGGGAGAGGGCAAGCCCTTTACGTTCCGCAGAACCACATTTCAACCTTCGAAGGCACGCCCGTTTTATTATCTTTTCTTTCGGCCCCGTCCTACGGAAGAAACGTCCCGAACGGGTCACTGCCCGGGAGAGGGATTACTGCCCGTACCTCCAACCTGGGCTGGTTTCTCCGTAGGTCTGCCCGTTTTATTTTTATATTTTCTTTCTTTTCTTGTTACTTTAGTTCTTAGCCTCTTTGCTTTTGAACACTTGCTTTCCTTTCTTATTCGAGCTCATAGCTCCCATTTTGCCACTGGCAAATCTCTTTCTCTTTTCTTTGAGCATTTGGCTCTTTACTTTCACTTTTAGCCCTTCGAAAGTACCTCGTCCGACGGGTCACTGCCCAGGGAGTCCTGCTCCACTTGACGAGTCTCAAATTCGAAGGCGCCATTTACATTCTCTTTATGCTCTTTAGCCATTTTTAGCTTGCTTTTAACTTTAAGCCTTTCGAAAGTACCTCGTCCGACGGGTCACTGCCCAGGGAGTCCTGCTCCACTTGACGAGTCTCAAATTCGAAGGCGCCATTTATATTCCTTTTTTTCATTTTCTTTATCTTAAGCAATTTGCTTGTCTTGCTTATTAACCACTTTTTCATCCCGTACCCTAGGTCTTGTCACACGGGTAACCCGAGAGTCTCCTGGACTCTTACACATTTCACTTTCTTTGTTTAACTCAAATTGAAGTTAAAGTTATTGTCCATTTGCCCAGACACCCTCTGACTCTTTAGGGTTATATTTGTTTAATTCTTTAACCTTGGATCTTATCCCGCTCTCCTGATTCCTTACTGAATCCTAGAGTTAACTTAACTCTATTTTTCTGTTCCACTATTAACTTAGAGTTACACTGACTCTAATTCCTTGTCTGTGAGTCTAAACTCTTCTAATTCACCTTAGGTTTCCTTTACCTAAGTTCCATGTCATACTCATTCTAGAGTTCCTTGACTCTATCTTGTTCACTAGTTCACCTTAGGTTAGCTTTACCTAAGTTCCATGTCGTACTCATCCTAGAGTTCCTTGACTCTATATTGATCACTCTATCCAGTGTCCTTAGGTTATCACCTAAGACAATGCCACTCGTCCAGTCCTAGGATAACTCCTGAGTTTTGATATCACTCAGTGAACCCTGAAACTAGGTTTTCTCCTAGTCTTACTGTAGTGCACCGATTTCTGCGAAATAGCAAAACTCGGTAAAAATACTTGTAACGCGTTTCAAATATGATTACAAGTGGGTTTGAAGCGTTTTGAATCAACGCAAAAGCCGTTGAGTCGAAAAGTGAGTTGTGGTTGAGAAACGAAGCCTCAAATTGCAAAATTGGGACTCGTGTTCGCCGAGTTCGCAAAATGGCAAAATTCGGCGAGAAGACTTGTAACGTGTTTTAAACATGATTACAGTCGAGTTCGGTGCGTTTCGGGCTGACGCGAAGGGCATCGGGTCGAAAAGTGACTTGAACCCGAGGACTTAGCCAAAATCTGAAATTCTAAAATTTTTAATCGCGAAGCATTTTCGGAGCCCTGTTTCGAGGGCTTAGAGTGCCCCAAAATTTTAAAAGAAATCGTGGGGTGTCTCACAAAAGTTTTCTTATTAAAAGGGGCGAAAAACCTAGGTATGTTATTAAGAAAAAATCGGAGAACGAAGCGAAGAAAAATGCTTCGTGATTGCTGAAACTGCAGTTTTGACAGCCCAAGTCAATCGCGAAGCATTTTCGGAGCCCTCTTTCGAGGGCTTAGAATAGTCCAAAAGTTTAAACAAAATTGTGGGAAGTTTAAGAAAAATTTGTAGATTAAAGGGGCGAAGAGAAATTACAATTTTGATTTCTCATTTGACGAAAAAACGTGGTGAAAGAGGGCTACCCGAAATTGCTCACTGCAGGAAATTCTGCAGGAAAAGAGGGCAATTTGGGAAAATAGGTTTGATTGGAGGGCATTTTTGTAAAATCCCCTCCCCTCCCAGCTACCCCCCTGCAGAGGCATTAATGCTCTCTCTCTCCCTCATTTTGAAACCCCTTCTCTCTCTCTCTCTCTCTCAGCTAGCAAGAAACAAAGGAGGAGGAAGAAGAAAGGAGAAGAAAAAGAAGAAGAAGAAGAGAAGAAGAAGAAAAAGAAGAAGAAGGAGAAGGAAAAGGTAATTCTTCTCTCTCTCTTTCTCTCTCTCTCTCTCTCCTCCTCCCCTCTCTCTCTCTCTCTCTCTCTTGGCAGCCAGGCTGCTGCGCAAGGCAGCTGCAAGCTGCCTTGCGCAGCTGCTGGTGCTGCAGCAGCTGCTGCTGCTACCAGCAGCAGCAGCAGCTGCTGATTCTGCTGCTTGGGCAGCAGCTTGCAGCTGCTGCCCAGCAGCAGATTTTGGGGGAAATCAAAAAAAAAAAAAAAGAGGAATAAGAACAATATATATATATATATATATATATATATATGTTGTAAGTGTTTATATATAAATATATATATATATATATATGTATATATGTATATATATATAATGAAGAGGGGGGGGGGGGGAAGCAGCAGGGCTGCTGCGCAAGGCAGCTGCAGGCTGCCTTGCGCAGCTGCTGATGCTGCAGCAGCTGCTCCTGCTACCAGCAGCAGCAGCAGCTGCTGGTTCTGCTGCTTGGGCAGCAGCTTGCAGCTGCTGCCCAGCAGCAGGATTGGAAGTGAAACAAAAAAAAAAAAAAAAAAAAGAAGAAGGAAGAGAAAAGAAAAGAAAAGAAAAGAGTGAAGAAAGACTTATTCTCTTCTTTTCCTTTCTCCAAATGCAAACTTCCCAATTCCTCAATGTTTGCAAAAAAATGCAAAATTGAAGAATTGGGGGTGGGGGGTTTTGCTCAAATTGAGCTTCCCACAAAAAAAATTTGAGACCTTATGCTTCGTTACAATATAAAAATTTCGATTCTTGACTTTCCAAGACGCAAAATCGACGAATTGGGAGAAATTAGCTCAAATTGAGCTTTTCTCAAATTTGGGAGAGCATTTTGACCCCGGGTTGAGTTGAGCAAGTTTCTTTTTGGCAATAGGCCATGGGATGGTCATTTTTCTCCTATTTTTGTAAACCAATCAAAAAGTAGCCTTTTGATGGGGAAAATGACCAAATAGGAATTTTTCCTTTAAGTTATCAAAAGGGGGATTTTAGTTTGAAATGTTTATGGATTTAGAGATTTATGAGAATCAATTGTTCATGATTTTCTCTCCTTACAATTTAGGAAAAAGTTTGAGACCGGAAGAGTGGAACTTGTCTCCTTCAAAGACCGATAGAACACACCGAGGTGGGGGATTCTATCGAGCGAGGGCGACCTCTCCCCTTATCTTTTGCTTGTTTTTAGAAGCATGTTAATAGAGTGGCTAGGACAATATTTTCATGCTTATGTAGAAGTGGTTTGTGGTTTATGGAAATCTTGACTTAGGAAAAAACTTAGATTAGGCTCTAATGTGTGGCATTCACTATAGGACTTCACGAGTGGCATGGTTGTTGAGTCAATTAAGTGTGTGATGGAATTAGGGCCTAATTTAGAGTTATGGCTCTAAGGAAAACATAGTTAGTTGAGGTTAAAATCCAAAGTATTTGAAATCCCTAGAGTTGTCTGTACTACTCGGGAAAATTGAGTTAGGGTAAAGAGTGTGTTTCAGGTGCAAATGTGGGCGAGGAAACAAAAATTAACTTTAGTGGGGTGTATGGTGTACGGTTGGCACAGTTGCCGAAGCACAAATTCCGCCTTTCCGATCCGAGTCTGATCTCGGAAATCTGAGGTCGCCAGTGCGACCGTCTCATCGAATCGAGGGGAAATGGTATAGACCGTTTGACGATCCGACGGTCGGATCGTCCGGAAATCAGCAATGAAGCGGGCGGGACCCGCGACTTAAGTGAATAGTAAAATGAATAGTAACCCCGTTTTGGGCCCCCCCTCGATCGGTCGATGGCCAGTTCACTGTCTGAAATCCCAACCTATCAGTATGAGTAGACGATTTTAGCTAATTTCGACATTCTGAGCGCAATGGCACTGATAGAATTCCCGTTTGACGAACCTAGAACCTCGAAAAGCGTGCTGAACTATAGAAAGCGCAGTACTTTATGGGTCTGCGATTTAGCAGGATTTCTAGTCGACGAACAAAAATCGCTACCTGATAGGTTTCGTCGAGCCGGACGTCGTGGTGGTGTCCGTTGTTCAGTTTGACAACCCGGTCGTCTCGAAAAGCGCGAAATATGGAAAAAGTTACAGTATTTTGCGAAGAAGCTTAATATTTTATGTACCAAAGTGTATGGATCTTGGAGGGGAGCGACCTTTATGCATGGTTTGGCTTCAGCTAGGGACCCCAGATCAAAGCATATAGAATTGGGGGACTTATGTGCATATTAGTGCAAAGTATATAAGAAGCAACCTAGGGCATCTTTGGGAAAAAACCCTAGCCGCAACCCTCTTGCAACCGTAGCCACCCACGACCCTCCTCTCCCTCTGCTACCTATCCCGCACAACCGCGCCGCCGGCCGCCGCCCCTGGTCGCCGGAAAAGCAAGGGCTTCAAGGAAACCCTTGATCTTGGGTCGGTAGAAGAAGAAGAGCGCCCGAGCCCCTAGACCGGAGCCCAGACCTCTCTGCGGCCATCTCCTACACCCAGAAGACGAGCCGAGGAGGGCTGGTGCACCGCCGTGGCCGCGCGACGCCGGGAAGACCGTTTTCTTCTCCCTCGGATCCAATCAAGGTGAGCCTCCATCATTCTTGGTTAGTGCTGGTTTTAAGCAACTGCAGTCGGTTTTTCTCGTTCTTGGGATGCTCCTGATGGAGCCGCGGTCTCGGATGGGCGCCCGGTTGTCGGCGGAGGCAAGAAGCCGCCGAAAACCTAGATTAGCTCCGCCCCTAAAGAACTCGGTAACCACTGGACCTAAACGCACCAAATCGGTGTGCCGGGACTGTAGGGCATGTAGACTAATCCTGAAAAATTTGGAAGAATATGGTTCAGTATTTTGGAAGAAAAATGATGCCCTAGTTTTCGGGTTTTTGAGCCTCAACCGAGCTTCTTGCTCTGGTGCCGGCAGGCTTCCCCGTCGCCGGCCACCTGACCAGAACACTTTCTGGGACCAAGGGGAATGCAACCATGCCGGTGCATGGCTCCCATGCACGCCAGAGGTGGCTCGGCCATGGTTGAACCCGAGAGTGACCAAATTGGTCGCCGGCGCTCCGGCCAACTCCGGCCGGGGCGGGACTGGTCGGGAAGCTTCCTATGGACCCGAGGAGCATTCCCTCCAAGTTACAAAGCCTCAGGTGATCCCGGTGCAAATCCGCCATTAGAGCCCTCAAGATCCAAACCGGATCTTTGCCCCGCCGCGCCGCCGCCGCACCCCGAGGCCAGGCATGTGCATGGAGAGTTTCAGGGAGGTGAATGGCACCTACTGGTGCACTTAGTTGAGCCCCAGAACCCTTTACTCAATGGTCACGAATTTCAAAGTTCACCCCCATCTTCTTCTTCCCGGGCTCGGCCAAACGGTGGTGCAAGTTTGCACCTAAGTTGATGGGAGTTGCTCCAAAAACCTAGTAGATCACTTTGATCCAAGTTAGGGTGGTTCAGATGCAGTGTGGACAGAGAACCCATTTCGGATTCTCCTGATGTGTGTGTGTGTGAAAGATGCATGCCACGTGTTTGGGTAAATGCCTCAAAGAACTTGTAAATGGAATTTGACAAAATATGAATATGAAAGTTGCTCAAATTTATCCCCTGAGCTTTGTGCTCATTTAAGTTCGAGCAGAAACTGAGCGGATTAAAAGTTGGAGCATTGTGAACTTGTATGTGACCTTGGCTTTGGAACTTCTTGATCTAGCAGACCTGGGCTGCAACCAGGGTGAGCCCTGTGATCCTTGCAAAATTTAAAGACCTTCTTACATACAAAGTTTAATCAGAAGAGGTCTAGATTAAAAGTTACAGTATTAACTACCTTTAAGAGTAATTTTGACATAAAACAATGTTCTAGGCTAATCGTGAAGCCGCGACAGGGTGCCCTTGGTTAATTTGGGGTCACTGGACTCGATGCTCATGATAAAAATTGGTTTTGATGAGCCGGAGAAACAAAAATTCATTTAGGCTATGTTAGCAAGGTATTCATGGCCCGAAGTTTCCCTCGGGTCCCGTGCCGCCGCAAATGGGTGAGCACGGCGTCCAGCGGGTCAAGTGTCACCTACTGGAAGCGACGGTTCGTAAAAAATAATATCCCAGTTAAGAGAACGAGCAAAAACGGCTCTCAAAGTATTGTAGAAGTGTAGCTGGGTAAAACCCTAGGGGTTAATTTGTAATTGTAGCCTGGTAGACTGTTGTACACAGAGTGTCAGTGGGTTGGGTATGTGTAAGAGTTATTTTTCCCTGACCCGTGTAAATGATTCAGGTCCCAGCAGTCAGCCGCCAGCTTGCGAACCATCCAGCAGCCACCGTGATCATCTACATTAAGGTGGGTTGTTGTTTTAAGCCCTTGCATTTAATTCTATTAAATTGGGTGGGGTCAATCTTGTGCGTACTTGGGTTAAAGATCGAAGGGTGATAGACATTACTTGTTTGATTGTGCTAACGTTTGAAAACAAAGAGAAAAAGAAAATGTAGAAAAGGAGGGATGTTCTAAACTCTATATGGACCTCGTGCTTGGATTAAAACAGTGTGGGTTTGATTTTGAAAGTTCTAGCATTTAGCTCTATCATGTTGGATGGGGACAAGCAAGTGCGTACGTGGGTTGAGTGGGGTGTTTAGCGTCGATTCCCGAGGACTGTTTACTTTAAATATTACATATTATCGTTCTACTTTAAATGCTACCGATTATCGTTTCTTTAGTTGTTACATGTTACCGCTTTACTTCGGCTATACTTGTTAGTAGGGTACTTTGATTACACATGCTACTATCTTGCTCTTGTTCATACATCATGGTTACTTGGCTCGAGGCTGCAGCACGCGCACCCGCGGTTTGGCCACCGCAAAGGGTGCGCTTTTCCGGAAAAGTGGTCTATGACCCGTGTATACCCACGAGGTGACGTAGTGGGGCCCCTTATTAGTTGTGGGGTTTGAGGCGCCGAGGTGCGAGCGGTGCGACCCGTCGGTTATTAGTTGTCCGACGTGTCACGCCCCCGGGGGTTTTTGAGTCAATTGAAGCGGAAAGACGTGTCTATTTTTTTTTTTCTTTTAATAAGGTAACATAGACCTTCAACCCCGGTGCGTGCCAGACCGCCACATACACAAATTCACTCTGTCCACGGACAGAGTCTCCTTTGTATATGCACGGCGTCTCATTTACACATATCATTCAATCACAAATATCATACATCAATCACCAACCAACAACCATACAGTAGTCATACACCAAGTTCAGAGTTAAATCATTTAACTAAAGCATGTCATTTAAGCGGCGTCAATATTTGGAAAGGATAAAACCCAGAGTTGTAAAACCCGTGCCCACACGGCACTTCCTTTTGAGAAAACATTTTCGCAACCTTTATCTTATCATGAAAACATGCCGCGGATGAAAACATAAGAAAACGCACTACTAGTAATATGAAACATAAAGGGTCACCTCATCCACAGTGCTAGCTAATACATGTCCACAAATAAAGTAATCCACAAGCAACTAAAAATAGCATAAAGAGGAAATGAGTCATAAATACGATAACCAAGAGTCCGACTACGATCCTCACGACGCAGTCCCACCGCCATCCCGGCTAACGCACCTAGGTATACCTGTCACGGAGTGGGTAAAGTCAGTGACAAACAAAGTAGATGTGTAACAATATCAAGAGGGGAAAAACATACGAATACACCGAATACACCGTAACCTTTCGTTAGACACCTGCACATTAATTTAATTTAACCTGGGCACCAATCCCCAGATCACCTGTCGGGGAGACGGAAATCTCCCCTCGTGCACAAACACCTACTTTGATGCTCTTACCCCTTTCGCGGTGCTGGTGCAACACCTCAGCTGGCGCGAAGAGGTCCCCGCTTGCACCGTTACCTTTGCGGGGCACACGGGTCATAAAGACCACTCTTCCGGAAAAGTACACCCATGCGGAGGCCAATCCGCCTGTGTACGTGCAGCATCCGAAACCGGATTGCCAAGATTGGCGTGTAATGGGCACCGCGACCGCAGCCGCACAATTATTAGATAAACAACATTAATCGAAAGGTTAAACTATCCATCTACTTTGTTAGGTAAATTAACGAGTACTTTTAATGACGATAGATGCACTTACAGCACCGGTTGCACTCATCGCAACCGTACCCACCTTGTTGGAGAGCAAACGGAACACCTATATCCTTCGCGCTCCCCCGCTGCGCACCTGGACCTAAGAAAAGTCCGCACGGACAATAATAGTCACAAACGTGTACTAACATCCCAAAACAAAAGACGGAAAAGTCCAACACCGTCCGGTTCGCCGAAACCGGAACCCAAAACCGCTAACGGAATCTAACAAAACCCAATCTCTCAGCTAGTCGCCAACTCGGGGCGTCAACGGTCCAGCCGAGAAGCCCCGACGACGAAAACGATGAGAGAAAGACCCGACGGCGCGCCCCCGACAATTTTGTCGAGGCGCGGAGTGTCGGCGAAATCGGCACCCAACATTATAATTTAGTGACCAAGACGGTCCCATGTGGCCATGCCATGAAAGCCACGGAAATAACGATCCCAACGGCGAAAACCGCGCTCAAAACGGTGGAAAAACGGACCCAAACGGAGCAAATGAACTCCGGGCTGTCGGATGGTGCACGGGGGCCACCATAGACCGGGTTTACAGCATTGGCGACCGTGCGGCATGCGCCGGGTGCACGCAAGAAGCGTGCACCGCGCGGTTTGGGCCGGGCCGGTGCACGCTTCAAGCGTGCACCGGGTCCACACTTCGTCGGCCGCCGCGCGTACGCCGGGTGCACGCCTAAGGCGTGCACCGCGCACACTGTGCAGCCCGGCGCACGGTTTCGTGCGCCGGGTCTGCGCCTTTGGGACAGCGGGGCGTGCACCGGGTGCACGCCCGGGGTCCGTGGACCGCGGCCGTACGGATGCTACAGTAAACCCTACCTTCGCCGTTTTTCGCGCCGTTTTCGCTCCCGTTTCGCGATTTCTTCTCCGTTTTCGCTCCCATGGGATCCCGGTGACGACCCCGCGAACATGGTAACGACGGCGGCGGCCTCCCGTCTAACAACGGCGGCGGCGGCCTCCCGTTAACCCACTATGTCCCGCCGGAGTCGCCCGAAAAATTCCCGAAAAATTCCCGGAAAATTCCCGGAAAATTCCCGGCAATTCTAACGGCTAAACCGTCGATCGACGAACACCCAAAACGTCGATCGGAAGTTCGATAACAAGATACCCGTTAAAAATCATCAACTAATATCCGATAAAAATCCTCGATCACACCCGATCAAGAACGAGGATAAAATATGGATCAAAACCCGACGAAAATCCGCGAACGATATTCCGGTTAAAATAATCTAACAAGAACACGGAAAACCCCCGATTTGTTTATCAAACGAAACGATGATAACTCACCTTAAATTTATCGGAATAAAAGATCCGATCTTGTTTCTCGCGGCGTCGGAAATCCGGATCCGCTCCCCGTAGACGATGGCGTCTCGTTCTCCGATCTCCGGCACGTGAATCGGGGCGATCGGGTTCCTCCGCTTCCCCCTTCTTTTCCTCTTTTCTCCTCCGGTTAGGGGTTCCGCCTCTTTTCTTTTTCTCTCCTCACCGGTTGGGGTTTTCGGTACGCTCGAAAGGGGCGATTTGAGAGGCGGTATTTCACAATTAGGGTTTCGTTGGTAACGGGGGAATAAATAATCTGTTATTTATTTATCCCCTTTTTATCTAATTTCACACATACGCACCGTCAAAATCCCTTTCGGGTATTTTGACTCCGATTAATTAATTTCCAATTAATTAATCCTTACCGTCCTCAATTAATTAATTTTTCCAATTAATTAATCCTTACCGTCGGTCCTAATATTTGATTATTTGATTTCTTTATCTTACGTGCGTAGGTGAACCCGAATTTCCCCGTTTCTATCTCTCACATAAATATCCGACTGACGGGATATTTATTCACCTTTAAATCTGACCACCGGTTATTTAATTACTTCAAATCCTGACCACCGATTATTTAACCACCTTTATTAAATAATCATGGGAAATCAATTCCCAATTGGATTCAAATTACCGGATATTTAAATCTTAATTTTAAATCCTGGTCACCGATTATTTAATCACCTTTATTAAATAATCCCGGGAAAACAAATCCCCGATTTAAATATCCGGATTTTATCTCTTATCCAACCCACGAGATAAAATCCCACCAATTTAAATCCCTTAATTAAATATCCGAATTCTATCCCTTATCCTATCCACGAGATAAAATCCCACCAATTTAAATCCCTTAATTAATTCGTACGTAGGAGGATTTAAATTTCCGTCACCGGATAATTAATTAATTAATTAATTAATTAATTATCCCTCCGAGATAACCCACCTTATCCCTAGGGTGCAAGATATTTTGCACGGTTACCGATGCGTGACTAATTACCGCATCGCTAAAGATCCCGTTCCGGGAGATCCCGATATCGGATTTCGAATCCGATCGCACCGTCGGTCATCGTTTTTCGCGCTCTATCGCAGAAAAATACACCCACCTTGTCCCGGCCGACTTAAGAAAATTAAATAAATTTTATTCCGCTTAAGGCCTAAGCGATTACATGTGAGTTCGAAAATACCCCAAAGGGTCGGGTCACTACACCACTCACACTTTATAAAAAGTTTCGTCCCGAAACTTAAACTCAAACCTCACTTAAACAACTCGGGAAAACATTCCCTCATCTTTGATTCCAGTTCCCACGTCGCCTCGCGCTCTTCGTGGTTGCTCCACTGGACTTTCACATAGGGGATCGTTCGGTTGCGTAGCTTCTTGTCCTCTCTTGCCAAAATCCGCACCGGCGTCTCCTCGACGCTCAAGTCCTCTCGTAGCTCAATGGTGGAGGCATCCAAGGCATGAGAGGGGTCTGCCAGGTACTTCCGGAGCATCGAAACGTGGAACACGTTGTGGACTCGTTCGAGGTTCGGGGGCAGGGCCAACCGGTACGCCACCGGTCCCACGCGCTCCAGAATCTCGAACGGTCCCACGTATCTGGGGCTCAACTTCCCCTTTATGCCGAAACGTCGGTTTCCCTTGGAGGGTGAAACCCGGAGCAGCACGTGCTCGCCCACCATGAACTCTAAGTCTCGGCGTCTGTTATCTGCATAGCTTTTCTGTCTGCTTTGGGCGGTCAGCAGCCTTTGTTTAATCAATCGCACCTTTGCTTCGGTCTCCTCCACCAGATCTGGGCCCAGAAACTTTCGCTCACCTAAGTCGTCCCAGCATATCGGAGACCGACAACGGCGCCCATACAGGGCCTCGTACGGTGCCATCTGAATACTGGCCTGATAGCTGTTATTGTAGGCAAATTCCACCAGGGGCAGACACCGTGCCCACCCTTCGCCCAAGTCCAGAACGCATGCTCGAAGCATGTCTTCCACGATCTGTATCACCCGCTCCGATTGCCCATCGGTTTGCGGATGAAAGCTGTGCTGAAGTGCAACTTGGTCCCCATCGCTTGTTGCAAACTTCGCCAAAAGTTCGACACAAAACGTGTGTCTCTGTCCGACGTGATGGATGTCGGTACACCGTGCAACCTTACTATCTCATCGAGGTAGGTTTGCGCCAGTCGTTCCCGGGTCCACGTCGTGTGTATGGGCAAAAAGTGGGCCGATTTCGTCAAACGGTCCACGATCACCCATATCGCATCGTGTCCCTGTGGCGATCTCGGGAAACCGGTCACAAAATCCATGGTAATCATGTCCCATTTCCACTCGGGCACCGGTAAAGGTTGCAATTTTCCCGCCGGCCGTTGATGTTCGGCCTTCACCCGTTGGCACACTAAGCAGTGAGCCACGAATCGGGTCACGTCCTCCTTCATTTTGGGCCACCAGAAGGTCTGCTTGACGTCCTTGTACATCTTCGTTCCCCGGGATGCGCTGCATATGGGGCAGTATGCGCCTCCCGCAGAATCTCCTCCTTGAGCTCCGGTAGGTCCGGCACGCAGATTCGTCCGCGAAATCGTATTGTACCGTCGGAGCTCACCATAAAATCACCTTCTTGTCGGCGGTTATTCTACTCCGCACCAGCTGGAGTTGATCATCAGTCGATTGGCCTTCGAGAATCCTGTCCAGCAGAGTCGGTCTGACCACCAGCGTCAGAAGTTGGGCGACTGTCCCTGCAGGTACCACCTCTAGTCTCAATCGCGAGAACTCCGCAATTAGACTATCCTGCTGCGTAATGGCGCTTACATCCGCTCCGCGGCCTGTCCTTTGCGACTCAGGGCGTCGGCCACCACGTTGGCCTTTCCCGGGTGGTAGTGGATCGTCAGATCGTAATCCTTTAACAGCTCAAGCCACCGCCTTTGTCGCAGATTTAGCTCCCTTTGGGTGAAAAGGTACTTGAGGCTCTTATGATCTGAGTACACATTACAGTGTGCTCCGTACAGGTAGTGCCTCCGAAGCTTGAGCACAAACACCACCGCTGCGAGTTCCAAATCATGCACGGGGTAATTCCGCTCGTACTCCTTGAGCTGCCTTGACGCATAGGCGATCACCTTCCCCCGCTGCATGAGCACTCCACCCAATCCATTCCGCGATGCGTCGCAATATACTTCATAGTCCTCCCCAGGCTCTGGCAAGGCGAGGATCGGAGCTCGCGTCAACCTGTCCTTGAGCTCCTCGAAGCTTCTTTGACACTTGTCCGTCCAGACAAACTTTTTCCCCTTTTTCGTCAAACGGGTCAAGGGGGTGGCTATCTTGGAGAAACCCTCCACAAAGCGCCGGTAATACCCGGCTAATCCTAAGAAGCTCCGAATCTCCGTCACCGTCGTCGGTTGGGGCCAGTCTGTCACCGAATCTATCTTCTTTGGGTCCACCGCGACTCCAGCCGCCGAGATCACGTGCCCCAAGAAACCGACCTCTCGGAGCCAAAACTCACACTTTTTGAGTTTGGCGTAGAGTTTCTGTCCCCGTAGGGTCTGGAGGACCGTGCGCAGGTGTTCTTCGTGTTCCTCGTCTGTACGGGAGTAGATGAGGATATCGTCGATGAAGACCACCACGAATAAGTCCAAGAAGGGTTTGAATACCCTGTTCATCATGTCCATAAACACCGCCGGGGCATTAGTGAGCCCGAATGGCATTACCGTAAACTCGTAATGGCCATAGCGAGTACGGAAAGCCGTTTTGGGGATGTCCTCCCCCTTGACTCGGACCTGATGATAGCCCGACTGCAGGTCGATCTTTGAGAACACCGTCGCCCCCCGTAACTGGTCAAAGAGGTCATCGATTCTTGGTAGGGGGTACTTATTCTTGATCGTAACCTTATTTATCTCCCGGTAGTCGATGCACAACCGGAGACTTCCGTCCTTCTTCCTCACAAACAGGACGGGCGCGCCCCAAGGTGACGCGCTTGGTCTGATGAAACCTTTGTCCAGAAGGTCCTCCAACTGTGCCTTGAGTTCCTTCAGTTCCGCGAAGGCCATCCTGTACGGTGCCTTGGTGATGGGCTTGGTGCCGGGAGCAGTTCAATTGGGAAGTCAACCTCTCGTTCCGGTGGCATTCCGGGGAGCTCCGTCGGAAATACATCCGGAAACTCCCTTACCACTAAGTCTCAAATGTCGGATCGTCGGCGCTAACCATTAACCCCAAAAGCCTGAGCTTTTAGAGGTGCGCATCCGATTCACTTGAAGCGGCATACACGGCACCACAGATCTCGACCAGACCCAACCCACCTAGATGTTGGGTCTATTGTTGGGCCTCTTGCCGTTAGGTCTATTGCGGACCGCAGCCTGCTCAACCTTTCGGGCTCACCCAACCCAACTCACTAGTCCCTTGGGCCTATTGTCTCAATGCAGGAAGTTGGACCTATTTGACCCATAATAAAGGGCCAACACCAAAGACAACTAAGTCTTCGCATCCTTATTATGCAGAAAGGTACAGAGTATTTTCTCCTAGGGTCAAGACCAACATTACTCTTCGTAAGGGGTCTTTCCTGCTACTACTTCCCTCGGGTAGTGCATCCTTTGTCGTGTCGTCGCATAAGACCCCTCATCCGTGTCGCGACTCCAAAGAATCATTCCCGGGTTCGGGGCAGTAAAAACGGAACTGTCCCAGTTTGTCACGATAGAAGCAAAGGTCGTGCTTCCGGAATGAATCATTTCCCTCGAGGTGCTCCTCTTGGCATGCCCTCTTCCGAAGTTTGGCCGGGTTCGTTTCTTATCCCTGCTGTGTCCTGAGCTCTCCCGTCGGGCTTGAGACATCGTAAATCCGCGCTCCACCGCGGTGGCTCTATCGTCCACCTCCTGGAAGGTGTGCATACCCGCCGTTTGCACCACCTTTAAGATGTCGCTCCATAAGCCATTCACAAAAGGACGGGCCTTGTGAGATCCATCTCTTATAGTCGTTGTCGGAGAAGCTGATACTCCGCCGCTGTTCGCACCATACTCTTTGCCTTTGCGTTCTCCGCTGATAACCCATTTCGGGCCTTTAGTCGCTGTATACAAAAAAACCAAATCACCCCTAGACCTAACTGGTCTAGCACCATGACCTACAGACACACCGGAACTAAATTCCCCTTTTCCCCGTACTCTCACGTACTACGCACCTACACCTTGGTTATCTCATTTCCAGTTTGCTTGTGGCACCTTGCACTGTGGATGTAAATCACGTCTACTATGGTTGTGGTTGTATTTTTCTCTGATACCATTTAATCTGTCACGCCCCCGGGGGTTTTTGAGTCAATTGAAGCGGAAAGACGTGTCTATTTTTTTTTTTCTTTTAATAAGGTAACATAAACCTTCAACCCCGGTGCGTGCCAGACCGCCACATACACAAATTCACTCTGTCCACGGACAGAGTCTCCTTTGTATATGCACGGCGTCTCATTTACACATGTCATTCAATCACAAATATCATACATCAATCACCAACCAACAACCATACAGTAGACATACACCAAGTTCAGAGTTAAATCATTTAACTAAAGCATGTCATTTAAGCGGCGTCAATATTTGGAAAGGATAAAACCCAGAGTTGTAAAACCCGTGCCCACACGGCACTTCCTTTTGAGAAAACATTTTCGCAACCCTTTATCTTATCATGAAAACATGCCGCGGATGAAAACATAAGAAAACGCACTACTAGTAATATGAAACATAAAGGGTCACCTCATCCACAGTGCTAGCTAATACATGTCCACAAATAAAGTAATCCACAAGCAACTAAAAATAGCATAAAGAGGAAATGAGTCATAAATACGATAACCAAGAGTCCGACTACGATCCTCACGACGCAGTCCCACCGCCATCCCGGCTAACGCACCTAGGAATACCTGTCACGGAGTGGGTAAAGTCAGTGACAAACAAAGTAGATGTGTAACAATATCAAGAGGGGAAAAACATACGAATACACCGAATACACCGTAACCTTTCGTTAGACACCTGCACATTAATTTAATTTAACCTGGGCACCAATCCCCAGATCACCTGTCGGGGAGACGGAAATCTCCCCTCGTGCACAAACACCTACTTTGATGCTCTTACCCCTTTCGCGGTGCTGGTGCAACACCTCAGCTGGCGCGAAGAGGTCCCCGCTTGCACCGTTACCTTTGCGGGGCACACGGGTCATAAAGACCACTCTTCCGGAAAAGTACACCCATGCGGAGGCCAATCCGCCTGTGTACGTGCAGCATCCGAAACCGGATTGCCAAGATTGGCGTGTAATGGGCACCGCGACCGCAGCCGCACAATTATTAGATAAACAACATTAATCGAAAGGTTAAACTATCCATCTACTTTGTTAGGTAAATTAACGAGTACTTTTAATGACGATAGATGCACTTACAGCACCGGTTGCACTCATCGCAACCGTACCCACCTTGTTGGAGAGCAAACGGAACACCTATATCCTTCGCGCTCCCCCGCTGCGCACCTGGACCTAAGAAAAGTCCGCACGGACAATAATAGTCACAAACGTGTACTAACATCCCAAAACAAAAGACGGAAAAGTCCAACACCGTCCGGTTCGCCGAAACCGGAACCCAAAACCGCTAACGGAATCTAACAAAACCCAATCTCTCAGCTAGTCGCCAACTCGGGGCGTCAACGGTCCAGCCGAGAAGCCCCGACGACGAAAACGATGAGAGAAAGACCCGACGGCGCGCCCCCGACAATTTTGTCGAGGCGCGGAGTGTCGGCGAAATCGGCACCCAACATTATAATTTAGTGACCAAGACGGTCCCATGTGGCCATGCCATGAAAGCCACGGAAATAACGATCCCAACGGCGAAAACCGCGCTCAAAACGGTGGAAAAACGGACCCAAACGGAGCAAATGAACTCCGGGCTGTCGGATGGTGCACGGGGGCCACCATAGACCGGGTTTACAGCATTGGCGACCGTGCGGCATGCGCCGGGTGCACGCAAGAAGCGTGCACCGCGCGGTTTGGGCCGGGCCGGTGCACGCTTCAAGCGTGCACCGGGTCCACACTTCGTCGGCCGCCGCGCGTACGCCGGGTGCACGCCTAAGGCGTGCACCGCGCA
Source organism: Tillandsia fasciculata (assembly GCA_029168755.2). Lineage (NCBI taxonomy): Eukaryota > Viridiplantae > Streptophyta > Magnoliopsida > Poales > Bromeliaceae > Tillandsia > Tillandsia fasciculata. The sequence continues at coordinate 342,084 of JAQOTM010000098.1, read as the reverse complement.
CACTGTGCAGCCCGGCGCACGGTTTCGTGCGCCGGGTCTGCGCCTTTGGGACAGCGGGGCGTGCACCGGGTGCACGCCCGGGGTCCGTGGACCGCGGCCGTACGGATGCTACAGTAAACCCTACCTTCGCCGTTTTTCGCGCCGTTTTCGCTCCCGTTTCGCGATTTCTTCTCCGTTTTCGCTCCCATGGGATCCCGGTGACGACCCCGCGAACATGGTAACGACGGCGGCGGCCTCCCGTCTAACAACGGCGGCGGCGGCCTCCCGTTAACCCACTATGTCCCGCCGGAGTCGCCCGAAAAATTCCCGAAAAATTCCCGGAAAATTCCCGGAAAATTCCCGGCAATTCTAACGGCTAAACCGTCGATCGACGAACACCCAAAACGTCGATCGGAAGTTCGATAACAAGATACCCGTTAAAAATCATCAACTAATATCCGATAAAAAAATCCTCGATCACACCCGATCAAGAACGAGGATAAAATATGGATCAAAACCCGACGAAAATCCGCGAACGATATTCCGGTTAAAATAATCTAACAAGAACACGGAAAACCCCCGATTTGTTTATCAAACGAAACGATGATAACTCACCTTAAATTTATCGGAATAAAAGATCCGATCTTGTTTCTCGCGGCGTCGGAAATCCGGATCCGCTCCCCGTAGACGATGGCGTCTCGTTCTCCGATCTCCGGCACGTGAATCGGGGCGATCGGGTTCCTCCGCTTCCCCCTTCTTTTCCTCTTTTCTCCTCCGGTTAGGGGTTCCGCCTCTTTTCTTTTTCTCTCCTCACCGGTTGGGGTTTTCGGTACGCTCGAAAGGGGCGATTTGAGAGACGGTATTTCACAATTAGGGTTTCGTTGGTAACGGGGGAATAAATAATCTGTTATTTATTTATCCCCTTTTTATCTAATTTCACACATACGCACCGTCAAAATCCCTTTCGGGTATTTTGACTCCGATTAATTGATTTCCCAATTAATTAATCCTTACCGTCCTCAATTAATTAATTTTTCCAATTAATTAATCCTTACCGTCGGTCCTAATATTTGATTATTTGATTTCTTTATCTTACGTGCGTAGGTGAACCCGAATTTCCCCGTTTCTATCTCTCACATAAATATCCGACTGACGGGATATTTATTCACCTTTAAATCTGACCACCGGTTATTTAATTACTTCAAATCCTGACCACCGATTATTTAACCACCTTTATTAAATAATCATGGGAAATCAATTCCCAATTGGATTCAAATTACCGGATATTTAAATCTTAATTTTAAATCCTGGTCACCGATTATTTAATCACCTTTATTAAATAATCCCGGGAAAAACAAATCCCCGAATTAAATATCCGGATTTTATCTCTTATCCAACCCACGAGATAAAATCCCACCAATTTAAATCCCTTAATTAAATATCCGAATTCTATCCCTTATCCTATCCACGAGATAAAATCCCACCAATTTAAATCCCTTAATTAATTCGTACGAATTCGTACGTAGGAGGATTTAAATTTCCGTTACCGGATAATTAATTAATTAATTAATTAATTAATTATCCCTCCGAGATAACCCACCTTATCCCTAGGGTGTAAGATATTTTGCACGGTTACCGATGCGTGACTAATTACCGCATCGCTAAAGATCCCGTTCCGGGAGATCCCGATATCGGATTTCGAATCCGATCGCACCGTCGGTCATCGTTTTTCGCGCTCTATCGCAGAAAAATACACCCACCTCGTCCCGGCCGACTTAAGAAAATTAAATAAATTTTATTCCGCTTAAGGCTTAAGCGATTAATGTGAGTTCGAAAATACCCCAAAGGGTCGGGTCACTACACGACGTGGTCGGGATTTTGCAGGTACGGTACGACCCGTCGGTTATTAGTTGTCCGACGTGGCCGGGTATTGCAGGGCACGGGAGTACAGATTATCGTTACCCTCTTGAGAGGGTGGTTGCTCCGGTTGTCTTCACGGTTTGTTTATTATATTTTCCCGTTCCATTATTATTAGTCACTGACTTCCCACTTCGTGACAGGGTCCAGGCGAGGGGAGAGGTAGGCGGCAGTGAGGACGGGACGGACGCAGCTGGGTCGTTGGGGACCCCGGACTGTATTTCCTCTTTCTTTTCGGCATTTCATTTATATTGTAGTTATGTGTGAGGTTCTCGATACCCTCGTGGGGTCGACGTGGATGTCGGTATTTGGTTATTCCCTTATGCATTACTTTTCCTTCTAATTCTGTCGGCCATTTGAAAAAAAAAAAGAGAAGGGCAAAACCAAAGAAAAGATTGCGGGAACCGTTTTTAAAACCTAAGTGTCGTGTGGGCACTGATTTCAAAACCCTGTGGATTTATGGATTGCGAAATGGATTTCAAAACTTGGGTGTCGTGTGGGCACCGTTTTCAAAACCTTGTGGATTTATGCTAATTTTGAAAACTAGTCTTCAAAATGCAAGTGCCGAGTGGGCGCTCTTTTAAAACTGCGAATTTTATCCTTTCCAAACTGATCGGCCACGTACTTTAATAAATTAGAATGCTGGTTGTAGGTTGACAATTGTTGTGATTGAATGGTTGTGGATGTTTGGGTTATGTACTGAACGCTACGCCGTGCACATACAGGGGAGGCTCTGTCCGTTTACAGAGAGATCCTGTATGTGTGGCGGGTCTGGGCACGCGCCGGGAAAGAGGGGTTTTCCTTACTGTCAAAAAAAAAAAAAATCCTCCGTCGAACATACGACTTCTGCAAAACGTTTCCGCTAAAACAAACCCCCGGGGCGTGACAGACTAAGATGGTATCAGAGACATACATTCAATCACAACAGTTAGTGCCGACATCCGTGGGGACACCTCACGTGCCTACAAATGAATGAAATGGGTAGGGCATAGGTAGGTAGAACGCGAGCGACCGAAAGAGAGAGAGAGAGAGAGAGAGAGAGAGAGAGAGAGAGTCCGAGTCCTTTCTGTCGCTAGGTGGTTCGTGATTCCCGTTACGTATTAACAAAGGCTAAGACTGACTTTCCTTGTGTGTGTACAGATAGAGGGCCGACTCAGCGTGCAACCGACGACGGAAATGGACATCGCTGACGAGGCCAATCGTTTGCTCCGCAACCAGCTGCGCGACGTGGCTGGGCAACTGCTAACACTCGCGGAGCGCCTGAGCATGCTGATACAGGAACTTGAGGGCGTCGATCGATTCCGGGGCGGCAGCAGAGGCTTTGCCCTCTCGGGACGCTACCGACGGGCCCTCCCGCCTTCCAGGAGGCGACTAATTTGGCCGTGTACACCAATGCTGAGCGCGCCCGGCAGGAATACTCTCACCCCGGGCCGGCAGGGGACCCCCAGCGGAAGGACCAGGCGAACAAACGCCCGAGAGTCGAGCGGAACCTCGGTCAGGCGACAGAGGAACCTAGGCCACCGAAGCCGTGCGTCATTTGTGGCAGCGCGCACCTCATGACGAGCTGCCCGTGGCGGGATGGGCACTGCTTCCGATGTGGCAAGCCCGGCCACACGCGTTACGACTGCCCTTCGAAGCCGGGTGCTACTAGACCCCCGGCGCCGCGACGTGATGAACCGAAGGGAACTGCTGCCCCCACCTCACGGGGGGGGGCCGATCCGAGGAGCCGGCCAAATCCACGCCCGAAGCAGGTACCGGAAGGCGAGCGAGGACTTAGAGGGAGCGCGCACGTGCAACCAGAATCCTGCATCATCTGCGAAGGCGCGCACCCGGTGGAAGAATGCACTTGGAGGTACCACTACTGTAACCGGTGCGGCTTGCCAGATCACACCTGTGCCTCCTGCCCCCAGGGACCAACCCATGACTTCGCCATCGCACCCCCACCGCAGCAAGGACCGGAGGGCACTGCGGCCCCCGTTCGGACAAAGGATACGCCCGGCAACCAGCAATCCGCGGACTCTTCTGACAGCAGACCCCTGCCCCAATCCGCGGTGCGACGCTGGCCCAAGGGTTGTGGGCGGGCTTCCTCGGCCGCTCCGGTGGACGACGCGACCTCCCAAAGTGGGGAGTAACAGGTACGCACTTATTTATTGTGTTTTCCTGTCCTCCTTTGTTAGATAGGAGTACCCCCCGAGCCGGAGCAACCCGCCCCTTTTTGACCCTTGCGAGCCTCCCCCACACTTAGTTTTACCCGCCGAATTTTTTTTTTCTGACCGTTCCGGCTTCCGCACTAAATAGGGGTCAAACCCATGAGAGATTGCTTGGCGTAGGCCAAACTCATAAGGTGTGAGTTTGGGTACCACGAGGGGGACGCAAAGCCTTTTGAGAGCACCAGTCGGGCATGCTTAGGCCCTTTTTCCCTCTTAGGAGATTCCCGGGTGTTTATGTTTCGAGGACGAAACTTCCTTTAAGGTGTGAGTGATGTAATACTCGGGAAAATTGAGTTAGGGTAAAGAGTGTGTTTCAGGTGCAAATGTGGGCGAGGAAACAAAATTTAACTTTAGTGGGGTGTATGGTGTACGGTTGGCACAGTTGCCGAAGCACAAATCCGCCTTTCCGATCCGAGTCTGATCTCGGAAATCTGAGGTCGCCAGTGCGACCGTCTCATCGAATCGAGGGGAAATGGTATAGACCGTTTGACGATCCGACGGTCGGATCGTCCGAAAATCAGCAATGAAGCGGGCGGGACCCGCGACTTAAGTGAATAGTAAAATGAATAGTAAACCCGTTTTGGGCCCCCCCTCGATCGGTCGATGGCCAGTTCACTGTCTGAAATCCCAACCTATCAGTATGAGTAGACGATTTTAGCTAATTTCGACATTTTGAGCGCAATGGCACTGATAGAATTCCGTTTGACGACCCTAGAACCTCGAAAAGCGTGCTGAACTATAGAAGCGCAGTACTTTATGGGTCTGCGATTTAGCAGGATTTCTAGTCGACGAACAAAAATCGCTACCTGATAGGTTTCGTCGAGCCGGACGTCGTGGTGGTGTCCGTTTGTTCAGTTTGACAACCCGGTCGTCTCGAAAAGCGCGCGAAATATGGAAAAAGTTACAGTATTTGCGAAGAAGCTTAATATTTTATGTACCAAAGTGTATGGATCTTGGAGGGGAGCGACCTTTATGCATGGTTTGGCTTCAGCTAGGGACCCAGATCAAAGCATATAGAATTGGGGGACTATGTGCATATTAGTGCAAAGTATATAAGAAGCAACCTAGGGATCTTTGGGAAAAAACCCTAGCCGCAACCCTCTTGCAACCGTAGCCACCACGACCCTCCTCTCCCTCTGCTACCTATCCCGCACAACCGCGCCGCCGGCCGCCGCCCCTGGTCGCCGGAAAAGCAAGGGCTTCAAGGGAAACCCTTGATCTTGGGTCGGTAGAAGAAGAAGAGCGCCCGAGCCCCTAGACCGGAGCCCAGACCTCTCTGCGGCCATCTCCTACACCCAGAAGACGAGCCGAGGAGGGCTGGTGCACCGCCGTGGCCGCGCGACGCGGGAAGACCGTTTTCTTCTCCCTCGGATCCAATCAAGGTGAGCCTCCATCATTCTTGGTTAGTGCTGGTTTAAGCAACTGCAGTCGGTTTTCCTCGTTCTTGGGATGCTCCTGATGGAGCCGCGGTCTCGGATGGGCGCCCGGTTGTCGGCGAGGCAAGAAGCCGCCGGAAACCTAGATTAGCTCCGCCCCTAAAGAACTCGGTAACCCTGCACCTAAACGCACCAAATTGGTGTGCCGGGACTGTAGGCATGTAGACTAATCCTGAAAAATTTGGAAGAATATGGTTCAGTATTTTGGAAGAAAAATGATGCCCTAGTTTTCGGGTTTTTGAGCCTCAACCGAGCTTCTTGCTCCGGCGCCGGCAGGCTTCCCCGTCGCCGGCCACCTGACCAGAACACTTTCTGGGACCAAGGGAATGCAACCATGCCGGTGCATGGCTCCCAGCACGCCAGAGGTGGCTCGCCATGGTTGAACCCGAGAGTGACCAAAATTGGTCGCCGGCGCTCCGGCCAACTCGGCCGGGGCGGGACTGGTCGGGAAGCTTCCTATGGACCCGAGGAGCATTCCCTCCAAGTTACAAAGCCTCAGGTTGTTGGGTTTAGGTTAATAAGGATCTAATAGGGGAAAAAACACCTAGAGGGGGGGTGAATAGGTGTAAACAATAAACACTCAAAAAATCATTGTGCGATAAAACCCAATGCGGAAAAATAAAAGAACACACAAGATTTTTACGTGGAAAAACTCCAAACCGGAGTAAAAAACCACGGGACCGATAACACGGCGAAATCCACTAGAGTTAACACACGTACAAGGTGATATAACGTACTCACAGACGACTCAACCTTTTACCATACGCTCCTAGTCGATCTTCCCGCTCGCTCCACGACGCTTCTCGAATCCACGATCCGCGCCCAACGCTGAATCCACAGCGTCCAACGTCGAGTCCACGACGTCCAACCGAATCCACGGTCTTCACCCAATGGTACGCTTCGAATCCACGAACGCACCTCGCTCCGAATCCACGAGAGCGATAACACCTTGAATCCACAAGGCCACGCGAGTCCACGCGCCGATTTTGGGGTAAATCGTTGTTTGTTTGGGTGGTGATGATCCGCCGAATACTTAGATCAAGAGTAGATCGGAAATACCATCTAAGTATTCATTAGTTTGATTCAACTCAAGATGTGAGTATGAAAACCTAGAATCAAACTAATCAATATAGATGAAGAAACATAGAATAGATCTATTGATTTCCTTTCTTCTCTATATGTGGATCTAAGGCCGTATAAAATGATATGTGAAAATGACGGCTCTATTTGGATGCCCTAGAAATGACCATAGGGCTATTTATAGGTTAGAAACCCTAGGAAGAATATTCGGATCAAAAACAAACTTTTCTGGAAAGTTTTACCGACGGCGATCCGGATTGTATAAGCCACGATCCGGATCGCAGACGCACAGAATGCAGTTTCCAGAAAATCACCTGTTCGGGATCCGGATCATAATCCACGATCCGGATCGTTCATACATTTTCACAAAACATCCCATTCGGGATCCGGATTGTACAAGCTGTGATCCGGATTGCAGCAATGTATGAACGAACACCTTTCGGGATCCGGATTGAAAGTCCACGATCCGGATCCTGAACATGTCCCATGTCCAGTTTTTGATGAATAAGCAATTAAAACCTCTTCCAGGTGTTTCTACACTATAAGAAGTATTCGGATCATCAAAATTATTTAGTTAAACGTACCTGATCCTTTTGAATTCTTCTTTCTTGAGATTGAGGTATACGATCCAAAGTTTCTTCATCTTCAATCTTCAAGACTTAATACAATCACGAAATACGCCAACTCAAATTCCGTAACAATCTCCCCCTTTGGCGGTTTCGTGACAAAACACAGATCCACAAAGAAAATTCAAAAAGATATTTTTGTTGCTATCACCATACAACAAAAATTTACAAAAGAGTTCCAGAAATTAAAAACATGAGATAAACTCCTAAGACAGACTCTAGACTTAGACATCTGTAACCTCTGCACACAGAAAACATTCTTGACAAACAAAATCGTTAGATACCTCAAGAATTGGAACATAGAAAAACCAAGTACAGAGATAGAGTTTGATCTCATCATGACATTTAAAAGAATCAGATATGTGAAAGAAACATAGTTAAAACCAACATATCTTCTAAGCAGTCGAAAACCAAATGTCAAAGTATGTTAGTCCAACATCAACTTGTTAGTCATATTACATGCCCAAATAGTTAGTCGAATAGTTAGTATAGAAGCATGTCACAAATCACAAAAGAAAACCAAAGTTGAGTTGAGATTCATACTTACCTTGATATCATCGATATTCACAATCATTGTTCAAAGTTCATCATTGTTCATTGTTTTCGCTAACTCTCTCCCCCTTTTTGTCACAAAACAAGCCAAAACGTAGCATGAGCTACAATATGTAAGGAGAGTAACAAAAAAAATAGAGTTCTAAAATATGCACAAACTGAGAAATAAACTAAACAAATCAAAAAGACTAATATCCTGCACAGAAAGAAGAAGAAAAGAGTCAAAAACGGTCAGTCGTCAGAATCTGAATCGTCAGAAGGAGTGCAACCCATGTTAGACAGTATCTTTTGCACCCGCTTGTCCATTGAATTTATCTTCTTTGTGATGGTAATGTGAGCTGCTGTCGTTAGTTCAAGTTCATTGGCAATCCTTTGTTGTTCTTTCAAAATTTGTTCCTGTTTGATGGATAGCCGCTGTTGCAATTTGAAGATCGAAGTTAATGATGCTTCATCATCATTTCCAGTTTCTTGTTGAGACGTGAGGCCGAGGTGCCGTCCGAAGGCTTCTTTCCATTAACATGAGGTAACTTGTGAAGTGACTTCACAATTGTTGATTCATCTATCATACCACAACTGTGCTGATATGATGTTGAGCTTACATCAATACCGAATTTTTGCAAGATCCTCATGATGATTAGAGGAAACGGAAGTCGCTCAAGGGGATGAGGATGCACAATGTACCTTGACATTCTATTCCAAATTATATAGGGAATATTCATGTTTAATCCAATAGCCTCAGAGGGATTCCCTATGAGATACAGGAATAGCAGTCGCTCCCATCTCACAACCTTGGTTTGCATGTTAGGCAAAATGTTGTAGCACGTGATGAAGTTTAGAAATCGGTACTCCAGTCGTAGATACTTGGACCTTACACCCTTACCATCAGCTGATTTGGTTCCTTCCAGACAAATCTTGTCGATCACAGTTTGCCACAATTCTTTTGTCAAACTTTTTCCTTTCAAAAAGTTAATCCCCGATGTGCTCGATTCCATTCCAAGAACTTCACCAATTAACTGCGGTGTGATTTTAAGCTTCATTCCTAGGACATTTGTATAAAAATACATAGACCCATTTTCAGTCTCCTGAAGATGTCTCGCATTCGTGTAGAAAGTTCTCACACGATACAAACAATATCCGAGAAGTTCAGGAAAACGGCAGACTTGAAGAAGAGAAGCTTGTTCAATCAATCTTCCAAATTCTGGTGAATGATTGCGAAGGGCTTCAATGTTGACATGACGTTCTCCGATGCATTCACGTCGTTCAAAAGCTCGAAGACGGTCAGAATTAACGACTACCTCTTCAACACGTGGCGGAGAGTCAGGAGCTATTGGTGCATCAATGTTAGTGTCTCGTCGTAATCCATAACGTCTAGCAAGTCGTTTCCGTTTGAAAGAGATAATTGGAGTAGACATAGGAACATTCCCAGTATTCATTGGTGCTTTCCCTTTTCGGTTAGATTTTGAAGGCAATACCTCATCATCATCATCATCAGTCAGCATATCCCAGTGTACTTCATCAGGGTTCTTTTCAAGTTCAGTGTCACTTATAACTTCCACTTCTCCTTTTCGTTGAACTTTCTTGGCTCGCTTCAATTTGTTGGTTGGTCGAGTGAGTACCATCGTGACCAGTAGCAGAATCAACCAGGAGAATGCCATTGATTCTAGTGCTTTGAGTTTAAGAAAGTGTCCTGTGAAAACCAACTCAAGAACATATGAAAAATTGTCAATTTTGAAAAATTTGAAAACATTGTACCTAGACAATCATAATCATATAGAGAAGCCAAGAATCAAATTAGTTTTCCAAAAAGAATTTTAAAAATAGATCAAATCCATGATTTACAAAAATTCCTCTTTTATGCCCTAAAACCGAATTTTTAGAAATCGAAGCCTAAAAACTCGTTAATCAAGTGAAATCCCAGCATAAAAGCAAAACTAATTGACCCAGAGTTCTTATTTCAAAAGAAATTTGATCAAAAACCATTCACAAACGAAAAATTCCAACTTTTCAACTCACGTTTGATGAAAACCATAAAAACTGTGAAAAACCGAGTTTTGATCATGAAAACTTACTTGAATCCGAAGAACTTTGAGTTTTGAAGCACCAAGAAGCAAGAAATCTAGAGAGAGAAACTCTAGAAGCTTGAAAACCAGAAATTAGGGTAAAGAAATCTCGAATCTGAATGTTTCTATATAAAACCCTAGCCGTGATCCGGATCGGCCGAGAATGTGATCCGGATCGGCCACCCGCAGGAAAAATCCTGCGTTCGGGATCCGGATCACTTGCCACGATCCGGATCGGCTACACCTTTTTCTTCAGAAAAATTAAGAAAAATACAATAAAATCCAGAAAAAGTATGTAAGCACTTTACCATGTCAACTTTAAACAAATGACATCGTTTCATACAACAAGAAATAGATTATGAAAAATCTATCAAAAATATCCAAAAATGAAACGAAAATTTACGAAAGTTAAAACACTTAAAGTTGAACAACTTCAATTACATCTATCCTGATCCTATGTGTAATGCCTTTATCAAATCATCAATTTCAGTAAAGAAAATGAAGTACCAAGATCAATAGATGTTTGAAATCCCAGATAAGTTAGATAATATATCTAGACAATCTGTTGAAGGAGTGGCTCTTTGAGCATCTTAAATCAAAAATCCCACCTTATACCAACCATGAAATACGACTGAGTCAAGTATTTCAATATGAGTTTCATCAACAATTTTTCAAACAAAAATTTGCTTTTCATTCATGGAGTATCTTTTTCTTTCATTTTCTCCATGTGGTGGTAGTTTTCACACTCCTCATTGGGATGTAACTCTTTCCACATCTTTTGAGCATTTCACATTTCATTGACTCCCCCTCAATTGGCTATCAATTATTTAATATATAAAGTATTCAACCAAACCATTGATCTCGAATTCATACTCGACTAAGCAATCAAATATGATAATGACTATACCAAGAGATCATTGAGAGAGAAATTGACTTTGATCACAGAAAGATGGTTTAATTAACGTAAATGATCATTGCAACATTGAAACATTATGACATCAAAAACATAATAAATTTCTAAATGCATAAAAGGATGCAATTAAAGTCAATTATGATTTATGCTCAATTAGTGTGCTATGTACAGAACATAGATAAAGAACAAAACAAAAACAAGAACAAAAACAAAACCTAATCTAAGCAAAGGTTTCAAAAGAGTTTATTTCAAGGAAAGCATGCCAATTGCTTTACGCAAGTGAATAAAACGTTTTTGATCCAAAGGTTTTGTTAAGATGTCGGCTAATTGATCCTCAGTTGAAATATATGACAGTTGAAGAATGTTTGATTCAACTAGCTCTCTAAGAAAATGATATCTAAGTTCAATATGTTTTGTTCTAGAGTGCAACACAGGGTTTTTAGAAATGTTAATAGCACTAGTGTTGTCACATAAAATGGTTACCGAAGATGTTGAAATTCGGAAATCGCTCAACACGCTCTTCATCCAAATCAATTGGGTTGAACAACTTCCTGCAGAAATGTACTCCGCTTCGGCAGTCGAGAGTGCTATGCAGTTCTGTTTTTACTGTGCCATGCAACAAGGCAGTGGCCGAGATAGAAGCATGCACCACTCGTGCTTTTCCGGTCATCCACCGATCCAGCCCAATCGGCATCTGAGTATCCAACAATATCCAAAGTCGTTCCCATAGGATACCAAATTCCGAAATTGATTGTACCTTTGATATACCGGATGATCCGTTTCACCGCTTTCAGGTGAACCTCCTTCGGTGCTGATTGATATCTCGCACAAATCCCAACACTGAAGGATATATCCGGGCGACTAGCCGTGAGATATAGTAGACTTCCAATCATACTGCGGTACAGTTTCTCGTCTACATTCTCACTTTGTGATTCACTTCCAAGTCCCTTATGGCTAGTTCCCATTGGAGTTGGAAAATCCTTAGAATTTTCAAGATCAAACTTTTTGACCAACTCCAGTGCATACTTGGATTGACACAAGTGAATTCCTTCATCGTTTTGTTTAACTTGTAATCCAAGAAAATAATTCAATTCGCCCATCATGGACATCTCAAATTCGCTTTCCATGGTCTCCGCGAATTTAGAAGCATCATTATCTCTCGTTGCTCCAAAAACAATGTCATCAACATAGATTTGAGCAACTATGAAATTGTTTTGATAATGCTTCACAAAGAGAGTCCTGTCAGCTCCCCCTCGAGTGTAGCCCTTTTCCAAAAGGTGCTTTGTCAACCTTTCGTACCATGCTCGCGGTGCTTGTTTCAGACCGTAAAGAGCCTTTTTCAGTCGAAAAACATGGTTAGGTAGTTTATGATCCACAAAACCTTTCGGTTGAGCTACATAAACTTCCTCATTTAAAAATCCATTTAAAAAGGCGCTCTTAACGTCCATTTGAAATAATCTGATTTTAAAATGACAAGCGATCGCAAACAATATACGAATGGACTCGAGTCTAGCTACAGGGGCGAAGGTTTCATCAAAGTCTATACCTTCTACTTGAGAATAGCCTTGAGCAACTAACCTTGCTTTGTTCCTGATGATAGTACCTTCTTCGTTTTTCTTGTTCTTGAAGATCCATTTGGTACCTATCACATTGTGTTGCTTCGGAGGCTTCGTCAGTTCCCAGACTTTGTTTCGCTCGAATTGATGGAGCTCTTCCTGCATTGCTTTAATCCAATAATCATCTTGGAGAGCTTCATCAACATTCCTTGGTTCGATTTGAGATACATAGCATGCAAATCCGCAAACCAATTGTCTCCGTGTTCTAACTCCTTCTTGTGGATCTCCAATTATGTTCGATTCAGGGTGATCCTTGGAGATGCGTAACGTTTGAGGTAGAGGAGTAGGCGGAGGTACACGAGATGATTCCTGCACATCAGATAAGCTTGAAGAACCGTTAGATGCATCAACATTATTATCGAAAGAATTGTTAGAAGAAGATGCATTAGCAGGTGTATCATCATCAAGAGAGATATCGAGGGTAGATTTTTCAGATTCAAAATGAAAAGCTTCATCTACCTTAACATTTATCGATTCTACGATCGTCTTAGATTCTAAGTTAAAAACTCGATATGCTCTGCTGTTTGTAGAATAACCTAAGAAAATCCCTTCGTCACTTCGAGAGTCAAATTTTCCAAGATTTTCGCGATCACGTAAAATAAAACACCGACTCCCAAAGATGCGAAAATATTTGATGTTAGGTTTTCTACAAAACCAAAGTTCATATGGTGTATTCAAAGTCCCCGGGCGCAAATACACGCGATTGATAACATAGACAGCAGTGTTCACCGCTTCAGCCCAAAAATATAAAGGTAAGTTCCGGCTGTGAAGCATAACACGTGCCATTTCCTGTACGACCCTGTTTTTGCGCTCGACTACACCATTTTGTTGAGGTGTGTAAGGTGCAGAGAATTCATGTTTAATGCCATTAGAAGTGCAAAAATCAATGAATTTGGAATTTATGAATTCCCCACCTCTATCACTCCTAACTCGAGTAATCCTTTCATTCTTTTCAATCATAATACGATTGCAGATTTCGAGAAAAGAATCAAAGGTATCAGCTTTTTCTTTTAGAAAGGCTACCCAAGTATATCTAGAAAAATCATCAACCAACAAGAAAATATACCATTTACCTCCCAGAGATGGTTGACGAGTTGGCCCCATTAAGTCCATATGCAAAAGTTCCAAAGGCCGTTTTGTACCTATGTGGTTCAAATTCTTGTGTGCAGTCCTAGACTGTTTTCCCTTTTGGCAACCGCCACACACAAGGTTTTGTTCAAAAGAAAGTTTCGGAACCCCCTTGACCACATCTTTATTTGAAATTCTAGCAAGTTCCTTAAAGTTTATGTGACCTAGCCTTTCATGCCAAAGTGTTTCATTTTTCAAAGATGCTAGGTTACATTTTTCAGAAATCTTAGAAGGAACTACATAACAGTTGTTTTCTGATCTAACCCCCTTTAAAAAGAAAGCATGGTTCATGTCAGTTACAGTGCATTTATCAGATGAAAAATTAACTGAATAACCACTATCACACAGTTGACTTATGCTTATGAGGTTAGTCTTAAGGCCATGAACAAATAATACATTATCTAGAACCGGGCCATCTGGAATAGCTACCGTTCCCTTTCCAACAATTTTGGAAGACCGACCATCTCCGAAAACAACAAGTCCTCCGGAGTTTTTCTCAAATGTTTGAAAACAGTTTTTATCGCCGGTCATATGACGGGAACACCCGCTATCCAGGTACCAAGACGAACTATCATATGCATGCAAAGAAACATTGGTAGCAAGACAGGGAAAGATTTCACCTTTGCGCACCCAAACCTTTTTGGAGTGCGTCGGTAATGGTCGTGAAGTTGATTTCCTAGGTGAGAGCGTCTTGCTTGAAGAATTGCTGCTCCTTGATGATGTCGTCTTGAGCGGTGTACTACCAAGGCTCTTTTCCGTCAATTTGATTGGAGTTGTTTCCGAGGAATAGCCCTTTTGGTAGTCATTGCAAGATGTTCTTGAGGTGTGCGTTTGGCTCCAGTCTTGCAGTTTCTTCTTATGTGCCCTGAAATGCCACAACGAAAACATACCTTGGATCTTGTCGATTCCGAAGAAGATGTAGTAGGTTCGTTGTCGTTGCTTGTCGTGAACACCGGTGTCGGAGGAGGAGATACCGACTGAGGCACAAATACTGTACCACTCGAACTTGGAATGTCTCCAGTTTGAGTGTATCCGAGGCCGAACTTGTTTCTTTGACCGAGACCAAGAAGTCTGTCCAACTTACTCCTTCCAGAAGAAAATCTCTGTAAGTCATCCTTTAGTTGGCGTATGGTCTCCGTCATTTCCAATTTTTCCTGTCGGGCCTCGCCGTTGAGCTTCAAGAAGTAATTCGCTTTGTTCACCATATCTACATAACTCTTCTCGAAATGCTCATTGGACTCTTGAAGGGAAACATTTGTCTTAATCAGATTGTCCCTTTCCACTTCAAGATCGGTTGAGATAGAGGTTACTCTTTTTACTTCATCTTCAAGATCCAGTAATCTCTCTTTCAACCCCTTGTTTTGCTTAGCCAGTTTCTTTGAATCCCTCAAAAGCTTATGGTAGGCTAAAACAAAATCTTCACCTTCCGAATCATCTGATTCATCGTCCGTTGCAATCTTTTCCACAGTGGAGTTGGACAATGAGTCGGATGTACTTGCCATTAAGCACATGAAGGGAGAAGATGTAGTGGACGCGTGGAAAGCTGTCGCGTTGTCTTCTTCATCACTTGACGATGACTCATTTGACGTGGAGTTGTCATCCCAAGTAACTACTTGCATCGCCTTCTTCTTTGCCGGATTCTTGTTGGGACATTCCGTTGCTATGTGGCCGTAGCCTCGACATTTGAAACACTGAACTTGTCCCTCAGAACTTTTCTTATCCTTTGAGAAGTTCTCTTGGCTTCTTGACTTGTAACTTGAAGGACCCTTGCCTTTCTTCGACTTTCCGAAGGATTGAGTTTTGCTTGAATTTCCCCTTCGAAAGTTGCGGCGAAACTTCCTTGTCAAGAGAGCGAGCTGCTTCTCAAAGTCCTCCATAGAAATGTTCTCGTCGTCGTCCGAGGAGGATGAATCCGCGTCTTCTTCTTTAGTTGATTTCAATGCGTAACCTGAAGACTTAGAAGAGGATGCCTTTCCAGAAGAATAGTTAGTAGGAAAAGTCATTTCATAAGTTTGTAAAGCACCTACTAATTCTTCTACACGCATTTCGTCCGGGTGTTTAATTGTTTCAATGGCTGCAACCTTCGGGCGAAATCGTTCAGGAAGAGTTCTTAGAATTTTTCTTACAACTTTAAATTCTGGAATCTTCTCTCCCAAGTTAGCACATGAGTTCACGATGTCTTGCAATCGTGTGTAATAGTCAGTGAAGGATTCATTCTCTGCCATAGAGATAGAGTCAAACTTGCTCGTGAGCATTTGCAGTTTCTGAATCTTCACTAAGTTAGTTCCCTCATGCGTAACTTGAAGAACATCCCAGATTTCTTTCGCAGTCTCACATGCCGAGACGCGAGAGAACTCAGTTTGTGACAAAGCATTAAATAGAGCATTAATCCCTTTGCCATTGTAAGAAGATAAGTCTATCTCTTCCTTGGTCCATTTCGACCTAGGTTTTAAGGTGCGAACATCATCTAAAATTTCAGTTGGATTAGACCATCCTAATTCAATTGATTGCCACACCCTTTCGTCGATGGAAATTAAGAAAGCTTTCATCCGTACTTTCCAGTACGCATAATTAGTTCCATCAAAGAAAGGGGGTCGATTGATGTTTCCACCTTCAACCATTGTTTACAACCCTATTCCCGCTCTGATACCACTTGTTGGGTTTAGGTTAATAAGGATCTAATAGGGGAAAAAACACCTAGAGGGGGGTGAATAGGTGTAAACAATAAACACTCAAAAAATCATTGTGCGATAAAACCCAATGCGGAAAAATAAAAGAACACACAAGATTTTTACGTGGAAAAACTCCAAACCGGAGTAAAAAACCACGGGACCGATAACACGGCGAAATCCACTAGAGTTAACACACGTACAAGGTGATATAACGTACTCACAGACGACTCAACCTTTTACCATACGCCCCTAGTAGATCTTCCCGCTCGCTCCACGACGCTTCTCGAATCCACGATCCGCGCCCAACGCTGAATCCACAGCGTCCAACGTCGAGTCCACGACGTCCAACCGAATCCACGGTCTTCACCCAATGGTACGCTTCGAATCCACGAACGCACCTCGCTCCGAATCCACGAAAGCGATAACACCTTGAATCCACAAGGCCACGCGAGTCCACGCGCCGATTTTGGGGTAAATCGTTGTTTGTTTGGGTGGTGATGATCCGCCGAATACTTAGATCAAGAGTAGATCGGAAATACCATCTAAGTATTCATTAGTTTGATTCAACTCAAGATGTGAGTATGAAAACCTAGAATCAAACTAATCAATATAGATGAAGAACATAGAATAGATCTATTGATTTCCTTTCTTCTCTATATGTGGATCTAAGGCCGTATAAAATGATATGTGAAAATGACGGCTCTATTTGGATTGCCCTAGAAAAATGACCATAGGGCTATTTATAGGTTAGAAACCCTAGGAAGAATATTCGGATCAAAAACAAACTTTTCTGGAAAGTTTTACCGACGGCGATCCGGATTGGATAAGCCACGATCCGGATCGCAGACGCACAGAATGCAGTTTCCAGAAAATCACCTGTTCGGGATCCGGATCATAATCCACGATCCGGATCGTTCATACATTTTCACAAAACATCCCATTCGGGATCCGGATTGTACAAGCTGTGATCCGGATTGCAGCAATGTATGAACGAACACCTTTCGGGATCCGGATTGAAAGTCCACGATCCGGATCCTGAACATGTCCCATGTCCAGTTTTTGATGAATAAGCAGTTAAAACCTCTTCCAGGTGTTTCTACACTATAAGAAGTATTCGGATCATCAAAATTATTTAGTTAAACGTACCTGATCCTTTTGAATTCTTCTTTCTTGAGATTGAGGTATACGATCCGAAGTTTCTTCATCTTCAATCTTCAAGACTTAATACAATCACGAAATACGCCAACTCAAATTCCGTAACACAGGTGATCCCGGTGCAAATCCGCCATTAGAGCCCTCAAGATCCAAACCGGATCTTTGCCCCGCCGCGCCGCCGCCGCACCCCGAGGCCAGGCATGTGCATGGAGAGTTTCAGGGAGGTGAATGGCACCTACTGGTGCACTTAGTTGAGCCCCAGAACCCTTTACTCAATGGTCACGAATTTCAAAGTTCACCCCCATCTTCTTCTTCCCGGGCTCGGCCAAACGGTGGTGCAAGTTTGCACCTAAGTTGATGGGAGTTGCTCCAAAAACCTAGTAGATCACTTTGATCCAAGTTAGGGTGGTTCAGATGCAGTGTGGACAGAGAACCCATTTCGGATTCTCCTGATGTGTGTGTGTGTGAAAGATGCATGCCACGTGTTTGGGTAAATGCCTCAAAGAACTTGTAAATGGAATTTGACAAAAATATGAATATGAAAGTTGCTCAAATTCATCCCCTGAGCTTTGTGCTCATTTAAGTTCGAGCAGAAACTGAGCGGATTAAAAGTTGGAGCATTGTGAACTTGTATGTGACCTTGGCTTTGGAACTTCTTGATCTAGCAGACCTGGGCTGCAACCAGGGTGAGCCCTGTGATCCTTGCAAAATTTAAAGACCTTCTTACATACAAAGTTTAATCAGAAGAGGTCTAGATTAAAAGTTACAGTATTAACTACCTTTAAGAGTAATTTTGACATAAAACAATGTTCTAGGCTAATCGTGAAGCCGCGACAGGGTGCCCTTGGTTAATTTGGGGTCACTGGACTCGATGCTCATGATAAAATTGGTTTTGATGAGCCGGAGAAACAAAATTCATTTAGGCTATGTTAGCAAGGTATTCATGGCCCGAAGTTTCCCTCGGGTCCCGTGCCGCCGCAAATGGGTAAGCACGGCGTCCAGCGGGTCAAGTGTCACCTACTGGAAGCGACGGTTCGTAAAAAATAATATCCCAGTTAAGAGAACGAGCAAAAACGGCTCTCAAAGTATTGTAGAAGTGTAGCTGGGTAAAACCCTAGGGGTTAATTTGTAATTGTAGCCTGGTAGACTGTTGTACACAGAGTGTCAGTGGGTTGGGTATGTGTAAGAGTTATTTTTCCCTGACCCGTGTAAATGATTCAGGTCCCAGCAGTCAGCCGCCAGCTTGCGAACCATCCAGCAGCCACCGTGATCATCTACATTAAGGTGGGTTGTTGTTTTAAGCCCTTGCATTTAATTCTATTAAATTGGGTGGGGTCAATCTTGTGCGTACTTGGGTTAAAGATCGAAGGGTGATAGACATTACTTGTTTGATTGTGCTAACGTTTGAAAACAAAGAGAAAAAGAAAATGTAGAAAAAGGAGGGATGTTCTAAACTCTATATGGACCTCGTGCTTGGATTAAAACAGTGTGGGTTTGATTTTGAAAGTTCTAGCATTTAGCTCTATCATGTTGGATGGGGACAAGCAAGTGCGTACGTGGGTTGAGTGGGGTGTTTAGCGTCGATTCCCGAGGACTGTTTACTTTAAATATTACATATTATCGTTCTACTTTAAATGCTACCGATTATCGTTTCTTTAGTTGTTACATGTTACCGCTTTACTTCGGCTATACTTGTTAGTAGGGTACTTTGATTACACATGCTACTATCTTGCTCTTGTTCATACATCATGGTTACTTGGCTCGAGGCTGCAGCACGCGCACCCGCGGTTTGGCCACCGCAAAGGGTGCGCTTTTCCGGAAAAGTGGTCTATGACCCGTGTATACCCACGAGGTGACGTAGTGGGGCCCCTTATTAGTTGTGGGGTTTGAGGCGCCGAGGTGCGAGCGGTGCGACCCGTCGGTTATTAGTTGTCCGACGTGGTCGGGATTTTGCAGGTACGGTACGACCCGTCGGTTATTAGTTGTCCGACGTGGCCGGGTATTGCAGGGCACGGGAGTACAGATTATCGTTACCCTCTTGAGAGGGTGGTTGCTCCGGTTGTCTTCACGGTTTGTTTATTATATTTTCCCGTTCCATTATTATTAGTCACTGACTTCCCACTTCGTGACAGGGTCCAGGCGAGGGGAGAGGTAGGCGGCAGTGAGGACGGGACGGACGCAGCTGGGTCGTTGGGGACCCCGGACTGTATTTCCTCTTTCTTTTCGGCATTTCATTTATATTGTAGTTATGTGTGAGGTTCTCGATACCCTCGTGGGGTCGACGTGGATGTCGGTATTTGGTTATTCCCTTATGCATTACTTTTCCTTCTAATTCTGTCGGCCATTTGAAAAAAAAAAAGAGAAGGGCAAAACCAAAGAAAAGATTGCGGGAACCGTTTTTAAAACCTAAGTGTCGTGTGGGCACTGATTTCAAAACCCTGTGGATTTATGGATTGCGAAATGGATTTCAAAACTTGGGTGTCGTGTGGGCACCGTTTTCAAAACCTTGTGGATTTATGCTAATTTTGAAAACTAGTCTTCAAAATGCAAGTGCCGAGTGGGCGCTCTTTTAAAACTGCGAATTTTATCCTTTCCAAACTGATCGGCCACGTACTTTAATAAATTAGAATGCTGGTTGTAGGTTGACAATTGTTGTGATTGAATGGTTGTGGATGTTTGGGTTATGTACTGAACGCTACGCCGTGCACATACAGGGGAGGCTCTGTCCGTTTACAGAGAGATCCTGTATGTGTGGCGGGTCTGGGCACGCGCCGGGAAAGAGGGGTTTTCCTTACTGTCAAAAAAAAAAAAAAATCCTCCGTCGAACATACGACTTCTGCAAAACGTTTTCGCTAAAACAAACCCCCGGGGCGTGACATTGTCATAGGGAGTTGGGTTAATATACCTACACTTTAACTTCAACTTGAGCATAATGAAAGTTAAGAATTGAGTCTAAGGGACTTATGTACCTTAAGGCATGGACCTAGGGTAAATGCATGAGTACATTAATAAAGACAAGCTAAAAGCTTAATTGCAAAGAAAGAGAAAGGGCTAAGAGGCAATGTGAGCTATAAGCTCGATTGAGATGGAAGCTAAGTGCTAAAGAGCAAAAGAAAGGCAAAGGCTTAAAAGAGCAAAGAGGCTAAATGCAAAGCAATAAAAGAAATAACAAAACGAGCGTACCTACGGGGTGTAACGTGGCCCATGTTGGAGTAGCAGGCAGTGTCCCTCTCCGGGTAGAGACCCGTTCGGGACGTTTCCCCGTAGGGCGGGGTAACACTTGCGGGTGTTATCGGCAACCTTAGAGGGCTTGTCTTATGGCAGCATGTCTGCCGGGCTAGGGCCCGTTGGGCAAGCTTCTCCGAGGGTTTTAGCAACTTGAATTGAAACACAAAGAAAGTTAATGAAAGTTACTTGACAA
The DNA here is from genome assembly GCA_029168755.2 of Tillandsia fasciculata. Classification (NCBI taxonomy): domain Eukaryota; kingdom Viridiplantae; phylum Streptophyta; class Magnoliopsida; order Poales; family Bromeliaceae; genus Tillandsia; species Tillandsia fasciculata. Next base: position 321,319 of record JAQOTM010000098.1, on the reverse strand, counting down.
GGGACAGGTCGGTTAGTTTGGCACCCTACAGCGACATAGAGCTATGTCATGGCAAAGGTAAAAGTATTAAGCATGCTAGCTAAGATTTACAGCTTTTATTTACTGTATTTCATTCTCTATTATATTGCTTCCATTAGACTAAGCGGTGCAGGGCATTTTCTCTCGGTGGTTGAACCCACTGGGAACTTCGTTGTAGTTCTCACACCCTTTGGGTGACATCCCCACAGGTCCAGGCACGTCGAGGGAGGCACGCGACAGGGGCAAGGGCCCAGCAGAGTAGCGACCTAGCAGTCTAGAGTCGCGGTACCATTTTGGAGTTTTATTTTCTTGAGCGGACTTTTGTATGTGAGGAACAATGTAAATTTTAAATATTTAAGTTTCAAGTTGAAAAGAAAAAAAAAAAAAATATGGATGTATTTTGGTATTGTAGTTCATGCTAAAAGAGAGTTGTAATAGTAAACAAAAGTGTATGTCTTCGCTCAAGTATTGTACTTTCATTTCTTTTAACTACGTGTTGAATGATTGAAAGTTTAAACTTATAGTTCTTTACTCTGATTGCTTACTCTTCCGCTGTATTGAAATGATATTGTTGGATTAAACCGTTCCTTTCGGGTCTTGAAAGGTCATGCCCGATTGGCGGGTCTGTTGGCGCGCCCGAACTGTTCAAATTGACGGTCTCGGGGCGTGACAGATTAGAGTGGTATCGGAGCCTAGGAGATAGACCTAGGTGGTTAGCGAACCTTAGGAAGACCCTAGGGTTTAGGCACGAGAGCGTGTGTGGATCTTTTGGCGAAAGTACATGATTGGGTTACTTGATTCCCAAGAAGGACATTGGGAATGGATCGAGGGAAAATGGACTTCCACTAGCTAACGTTATGTTGGGCGGCCGACAACGTAACGTTAGGGGTGGGAAGAAGTATTCCTTTTTACTTTCGCATGATTGGGTTGACGAAGCCTTTATGTGATCATTTAAATTTACTGCATTTAATTTCGCAAATGCCTAAGTTGTAAGCGTTGGACTAATGCTTTTGTGGTGTGCAGATAGCTATGCCACCGCGAAGGGAGACACGTCTTACGCGGCTCGAGCCGGGGGAGGGCTCCGGGTCGAGTGATGTTCGTGAATTGCGGGAACAGATGGCCGCGCTGATTGGCGTGGTGCAGCAGCAGGCGGAGGCCTCTCAGCGACAGGAGGAGGCTTCCCGCCAACGAGAGGAGGAGACCTCTCGTAGGCTGGAGGAGGCTTCCCGCCAACGGGAGGAGGAGACTTCTCGCAGGCTAGAGGAGGCGCTGCGGCGCCAGGAGGAAGCGTCGAGGCGTCAGGCCGAACAAATTGAGAGGCTCCAGGACCTGTTGGCGCGGCAGATTGAGGCGGCGCAGACGACGCATGAGCGCACAGCCTCGCCCCAAGTGGGGGCAACTACTGAAGGAGTGGCTATGGCGGCCGAGCCTATGGCGGCGCGCCCAGCACCATCAGTCGGGGCTACTAGAGGAGTGCCCCGGCGGGCCGACTCGGAGGAGGGTGATGCCGAGTACGCGGCCCAGAGAGCGGAGCAAAATAGGGCGATGGAGGTTCTCGCCGACTTCCAGAAATTTCATCCTCCTACCTTCAGCGGCGACAAATCTGATCCAATGGTGGTGGAGTCGTGGATTGACTCCATGGAGCGACTGTTCCTAACCCTTCGGGTGCCGGTGCGGGACCGCGTTACTGTGGCGGTTCCCCACCTCGATAATGTGGCACACCGTTGGTGGAAAGCAGAGTTGGAGAGAAGGGCTAGGACGGCATTGCCGGAGCCATCGTGGGAAGAATTCAAGGAGCTCTTCTTCGCCACATATTTCCCCGACAGTGCGAAGCAACAAATGGAAGATGACTTCAAAAATCTTCGCCAGGGAAGCCACTCAGTTTAAGAATACGAGTGCGAGTTCTCTCGCATCGTTAGTTGTTTACCCACCGTGGTGCGCAGCGAGTGGGATAAGGTGCGATGTTTCGAGAGGGGCCTTCGACCGGCGATCTACTCAAAGGTCCAACCATTCAACATTGCAACTTATCGGGAGATTGTGATAGAGCCCGCTTGGTAGAAAGGGGCGACATGGTGGTGCGCCGAGAGCGCGAAGCTTTTGAGAAAGATAAGGGCAAAGCGAAGGAAAAGAAGCGGCATCAAGGTGGCCCCGGGGGTCAGAGCCAATATCAACGGCTTCCGAAGCAACAGCGACAGCAGCACTATCCTCGGGAGCCCCGACAGTTCACGGCCCCCGGGCGATGTGCCATTTGTGGTGGCCCGCACCGACCTACTGAGTGCCCAGAACGCGAGGGGAGGTGTTTCAACTGTGGCCGGCCGGGTCACATGGCTCGAGAGTGTTGGAGGGGCACGCACCCCGCCCCGGCCGTGCCGACGATCCAGGCTGCCCCGAAGCAACACAAGAAGACGGTGCCAGCTCTACCAGCTGCACGCCCCGCCGCCCCTCAGCGACCGCCGAGCGGGCGGGCTTTTGCCGCTCAGGCGAAGGAGGAGGAGCCCGTGGCTGACGACGTCGTGGCAGGTATAATTTTTATTAATGATGTTCGATGTAGGGCTCTATTCGACACAGGTGCATCGCATTCATTCATATGTAGATCCTTTGCCATGAGACATGGGTTGGATGAGATTATGCGCCTTCATGGAGTTCCTGTTTCTATAGTGTCGGATCGGGATCCCCGATTCGTGTCACAATTTAGGAAGAGCTTCCACGAGACTTTGGGAACACGCCTGGATTTCTCTACGGCTTATCACCCTCAGAGCGATGGTCAATCTGAGAGGACCAATCAAATCCTCGAAGATATGCTCAGGGCGTGTGTCTTGGACTATGGACCAGGGTGGCAGCGATATTTGCCGATGGCGGAGTTCGCCTACAATAACAGCTACCAAGCCAGCATCGGAATGGCACCTTTTGAGGCACTCTATGGCAGAAAGTGCAGGTCTCCACTGCATTGGAGTGAGGTTGGCGAGAGATCATCACTGGGTCCTGACGTATTGCAAGAAGCCGAGGAAAAGGTGCAAATTGCGCGTCAACGTCTGGTGACAGCGCAAAGTCGGCAAAAGAGCTATGCGGACAAAAGGCGGCGCGACCTAGAGTTTAAGGTCGGGGATCATGTATTTTTGAAGGCGTCGCCCACGAAGGGAGTAGTGCGATTTGGGATGCGAGGAAAGTTGAACCCTCGATTTCTTGGACCTTATGAGGTTTTGGAGCGGATTGGCCCAGTGGCCTATAAAATAGCTTTGCCCCCAGATTTGGCAGGAATTCATGATGTGTTCCATGTGTCACAACTCCGCCAGTATGTCCACGACCCGACGCACATAATCAACTACCCACCACTCGATCTACGGGAGGATATGAGCTACGATGAGTTCCCGTATAAGATTATTGATCGGCGTGATAGGAAGCTCAGGAACCGCTCCATTCCTTATGTGAAAGTGCTTTGGACGAGGCATAGCGAGGAGGAGGCCACGTGGGAGCCTGAGGCTGTGATGCGGGAGCACTATCCTCGCTTGTTCGAGGAATAAATCCCAAGGTACGTGAGTTTAGTTTCGCGGACGAAACTCCTAAAGGAGGGGAGAATGTAGTGCACCGATTTCTGCGAAATAGCAAAACTCGGTAAAAATACTTGTAACGCGTTTCAAATATGATTACAAGTGGGTTTGAAGCGTTTTGAATCAACGCAAAAGCCGTTGAGTCGAAAAGTGAGTTGTGGTTGAGAAACGAAGCCTCAAATTGCAAAATTGGGACTCGTGTTCGCCGAGTTCGCAAAATGGCAAAATTCGGCGAGAAGACTTGTAACGTGTTTTAAACATGATTACAGTCGAGTTCGGTGCGTTTCGGGCTGACGCGAAGGGCATCGGGTCGAAAAGTGACTTGAACCCGAGGACTTAGCCAAAATCTGAAATTCTGAAATTTTTAATCGCGAAGCATTTTCGGAGCCCTGTTTCGAGGGCTTAGAGTGCCCCAAAATTTTAAAAGAAATCGTGGGGTGTCTCACAAAAGTTTTCTTATTAAAAGGGGCGAAAAACCTAGGTATGTTATTAAGAAAAAATCGGAGAACGAAGCGAAGAAAAATGCTTCGTGATTGCTGAAACTGCAGTTTTGACAGCCCAAGTCAATCGCGAAGCATTTTCGGAGCCCTCTTTCGAGGGCTTAGAATAGTCCAAAAGTTTAAACAAAATCGTGGGAAGTTTAAGAAAAATTTGTAGATTAAAGGGGCGAAGAGAAATTACAATTTTGATTTCTCAGTTGACGGAAAAACGTGGTGAAAGAGGGCTACCCGAAATTGCTCACTGCAGGAAATTCTGCAGGAAAAGAGGGCAATTTGGGAAAATAGGTTTGATTGGAGGGCATTTTTGTAAAATCCCCTCCCTCCCAGCTACCCCCTGCAGAGGCATTAATGCTCTCTCTCTCCCTCATTTTGAAACCCCCTTCTCTCTCTCTCTCTCTCAGCTAGCAAGAAACGAAAGGAGGAGGAAGAAGAAAGGAGAAGAAAGAAGAAGAAGAAGAAGAGAAGAAGAAGAAGAAGAAGAAGAAGGAGAAGGAAAAGGTAATTCTTCTCTCTCTCTTTCTCTCTCTCTCTCTCTCCCTCCCCCTCTCTCTCTCTCTCTCTCTCTTGGCAGCCAGGCTGCTGCGCAAGGCAGCTGCAAGCTGCCTTGCGCAGCTGCTGGTGCTGCAGCAGCTGCTGCTGCTACCAGCAGCAGCAGCAGCTGCTGATTCTGCTGCTTGGGCAGCAGCTTGCAGCTGCTGCCCAGCAGCAGATTTTGGGGGAAATCAAAAAAAAAAAAAGAGGAATAAGAACAAAAAAAAAAATATATATATATATATATATATATATATATATATATATATATATATATATATATATATATATATATATATATATGTATGTTGTAAGTGTTTATATATATAATATATATATATATATATATGTATATATGTATATATATATAATGGAGGGGGGGGGGGGGGGGGAGCAGCAGCTTGAGCTGCTGCTCAGCTGCTGCTGCTGCTAAGCAGCAGCAGCTGGGCAGCAGGGCTGCTGCGCAAGGCAGCTGCAGGCTGCCTTGCGCAGCTGCTGATGCTGCAGCAGCTGCTGCTGCTACCAGCAGCAGCAGCAGCTGCTGGTTCTGCTGCTTGGGCAGCAGCTTGCAGCTGCTGCCCAGCAGCAGGATTGGAAGTGAAACAAAAAAAAAAAAAAAAAAAAAAAGAAGAAAGAAGAGAAAGAAAAGAAAAGAAAAGAGTGAAGAAAGACTTATTCTCTTCTTTTCCTTTCTCCAAATGCAAACTTCCCAATTCCTCAATGTTTGCAAAAAAATGCAAAATTGAAGAATTGGGGGTGGGGGGTTTTGCTCAAATTGAGCTTCCCACAAAAAAAATTTGAGACCTTATGCTTCGTTACAATATAAAAATTTCGATTCTTGACTTTCCAAGACGCAAAATCGACGAATTGGGAGAAATTAGCTCAAATTGAGCTTTTCTCAAATTTGGGAGAGCATTTTGACCCCGGGTTGAGTTGAGCAAGTTTCTTTTTGGCAATAGGCCATGGGATGGTCATTTTTCTCCTATTTTGTAAACCAATCAAAAAGTAGCCTTTTGATGGGGAAAATGACCAAATAGGAATTTTTCCTTTAAGTTATCAAAAGGGGATTTTAGTTTGAAATGTTTATGGATTTAGAGATTTATGAGAATCAATTGTTCATGATTTTCTCTCCTTACAATTTAGGAAAAAGTTTGAGACCGGAAGAGTGGAACTTGTCTCCTTCAAAGACCGATAGAACACACCGAGGTGGGGGATTCTATCGAGCGAGGGTGACCTCTCCCCTTATCTTTTGCTTGTTTTTAGAAGCATGTTAATAGAGTGGCTAGGACAATATTTTCATGCTTATGTAGAAGTGGTTTGTGGTTTATGGAAATCTTGACTTAGGAGAAAACTTAGATTAGGCTCTAATGTGTGGCATTCACTATAGGACTTCACGAGTGGCATGGTTGTTTGAGTCAATTAAGTGTGTGATGGAATTAGGGCCTAATTTAGAGTTATGGCTCTAAGGAAAACATAGTTAGTTGAGGTTAAAATCCAAAGTATTTGAAATCCCTAGAGTTGTCATAGGGAGTTGGGTTAATATACCTACACTTTAACTTCAACTTGAGCATAATGAAAGTTAAGAATTGAGTCTAAGGGACTTATGTACCTTAAGGCATGGACCTAGGGTAAATGCATGAGTATATTAATAAAGACAAGCTAAAAGCTTAATTGCAAAGAAAGAGAAAGGGCTAAGAGGCAATGTGAGCTATAAGCTCGATTGAGATGGAAGCTAAGTGCTAAAGAGCAAAAGAAAGGCAAAGGCTTAAAAGAGCAAAGAGGCTAAATGCAAAGCAATAAAAGAAATAACAAAACGAGCGTACCTACGGGGTGTAACGTGGCCCATGTTGGAGTAGCAGGCAGTGTCCCTCTCCCGGGTAGAGACCCGTTCGGGACGTTTCCCCGTAGGGCGGGGTAACACTTGCGGGTGTTATCGGCAACCTTAGAGGGCTTGTCTTATGGCAGCATGTCTGCCGGGCTAGGGCCCGTTGGGCAAGCTTCTCCGAGGGTTTAGCAACTTGAATTGAAACACAAAGAAAGTTAATGAAAGTTACTTGACAAGGGACAGGTCGGTTAGTTTGGCACCCTACAGCGACATAGAGCTATGTCATGGCAAAGGTAAAAGTATTAAGCATGCTAGCTAAGATTTACAGCTTTTATTTACTGTATTTCATTCTCTATTATATTGCTTCCATTAGACTAAGCGGTGCAGGGCATTTTCTCTCGGTGGTTGAACCCACTGGGAACTTCGTTGTAGTTCTCACACCCTTTGGGTGACATCCCCACAGGTCCAGGCACGTCGAGGGAGGCACGCGACAGGGGCAAGGGCCCAGCAGAGTAGCGACCTAGCAGTCTAGAGTCGCGGTACCATTTTGGAGTTTTATTTTCTTGAGCGAACTTTTGTATGTGAGGAACAATGTAAATTTTAAATGTTTAAGTTTCAAGTTGGAAAAAGAAAAAAAAAAAAATATGGATGTATTTTGGTATTGTAGTTCATGCTAAAAGAGAGTTGTAATAGTAAACAAAAGTGTATGTCTTCGCTCAAGTATTGTACTTTCATTTCTTTTAACTACGTGTTGAATGATTGAAAGTTTAAACTTATAGTTCTTTACTCTGATTGCTTACTCTTCCGCTGTATTGAAATGATATTGTTGGATTAAACCGTTCCTTTCGGGTCTTGAAAGGTCATGCCCGATTGGCGGGTCTGTTGGCGCGCCCGAACTGTTCAAATTGACGGTCTCGGGGCGTGACACTTACTACCAACATGTTCCCTTTTCCTTATGTCACATGATTCCTAGGGTTATACCCTAACATGATCACAATCATAAAGGCTAATCACATTCATGCATGCAATTATTTTCACATCCGTCATAAAAATAATATTTATCCTCTAGGCATGCAAGTCTATCCTCTATCTTTGGCAACCAACAGTGTTGGTTGCACTTTTCATCTGTGTCCTTTCACACATGCACATTTATCGTCTATCTCTGGCAACCAACAGTTGCACTTTTTCATCTGAATCCATCTACACAGGCAATCATAATCATAATTACCTAACGCCTCTAACAGGCTACTATCATGCTTCGAATCGAAAAGCAAAGGAGCAAGGGGAGAGGTCACCCAATTTCGGCAGAATTCCCCACCTTGTGGTGTACCCGATTTCCTTTCATGTCTCCACACTTGATCCATATTCTTCCAATTGCTTGTAGACACTTGCAATTGGCCTCCACGCGGCTCCACTTGGTACCTCGAGCTTGCATGCAAAACGGAGCATGCTTCTCTTAAGGTTGCACGCAAAACGGTGCACGTCTTTTCTAACCCTGCACGCAAAACGGTGCATACTATTAGTGACGGCACGCTAAAGGTGCACAACAACACGACCTGCACGCAAAACGGTGCTCGTACCTCAAATCTGCACGCAAAACGGTGCACGTCTGACTGTAGGGTTGCACACAAAACGGCGCACATCTTTTTCCTAGCCTGCATGAAAAATGATGCAAACCATTAGATTCTACACGCAAAACGGCGCGCATTGGTCCAACCCGCACACAAAACGGAGCACGTACCCCGTATGGGCATGCAAAATGGTGCACACTCCACTGTAGGGTTGCACGCGAAACGGTGCACCTTCATCCAGTCCTGTACGCAAAACGAGATGCATTGTTAGAGTCTGCACGAAAAACGGTGCCCGTTAGTCCAACCTGCGCGCAAAACGGAGCACATACCTCGTATTGGCACGCAAAACGGTGCAAGTCCCTTTTTCAACGTTGCACATAAAACGGTGCGCGCCTTTCGAGTTTGCACCCAAAACAGTGCGCGTTTGTCGAGTCCGCATGCAAAACGGCACATATCTCCCACGAGCGGCACGCAAAACGAGGCGCGTTCAAAATGCCCGCGAAACTCGCGCAGTAAAACGGCACAGAAAGTTGGGTCCCTAACTTGCACGTGGCAAAGGGGTCAAATCCAAAATCCAAGAAGGAAATTCAAAGCTGTGCCAAAAATACCGCAAAAACGACACACGGGGCCTACCTCGACAATGCGGTGTTGTCCATCACGTCTTTTAGTCTCTTTGGAGTACTTTGCACGCTCCACGGGGTCCACGGCGCGCTCATGCGCCCTCGAAAACCCCGGCGAAAATCGCCCTCCTCCCCTCCCCGCGCGCTCGGGTGAAGCCAAAAAGGGAAAAAGGAGGAAAAAGGAGCCGTTTCGGGCCTTTATAGGCCATTTCCGGACTTTCGGGCGCACCCTTTCGGGCGCCCGAAAGTTTCCGGGCGGCTACAGTAACCGGCCCGCCGCGGTCCACGCGCACATGCCGTGCCAGCGAGGCGCCACGTCAGCAACGCTCAGCCACCCAGGGGCCGACACGTGTCCATGGACCCGTGCACCGCGACCACCGAACATCGGCGGCCAATCGTTGGCCGCCACGTGGACCGCACTACCTCTCCGTGCTGACGCCGGTCGCAGCGACTCGTCACATCGCGCGTTGACGCGCGAATGGGAGGCCGACACGTGGCCTATCCCCGCTGACACGCGCCCGGGCCCGTGCGCCTTCCCGACGCGCACCCCGCTCCCTCGGTCAGAGCGACCAGTGAGGAAGCGCCACGTGGCGCTCCCCACCTACCACGCGCGCCTCGGGCCGCGCGCCCCCGCGCCTCGCGCGGGAAAGGCTTGCCTCGGGATTCGCGCCCATGCCTCGGGATCCGTGCCAACTGCCTCGGGATCCGTGCCAACTACCTCGGGATCCGTGCCAACTGCCTCGGGATCCGTGCCAACCACCTCGGGATTCGTGCCAACTGCCTCGGGATCCGTGCCAGCTGCCTCGGGACCCGTGCCACTGCCTCGGGATCCGTGCCAACAGTAACTTCCGGGCACGCTACAGTAACTTTCGGGCGCATCGAAGTCCGGACCGGGCTGCTATAGTAACCGGTTCGCTACAGTGGAAAAACCCGATTCGCTGCAGCCCGAAAAACCGGTTTGCTACAGTACTTTCCGGGCGCCCGGTTCCCACTTTCGGGCGCCCGAAACTTGGGCCCAAGCCCAGTTTCGCCCGTTTTCGTCCGTTCTTGCCCGTTTCTCGCCCGTTTACGCTCAAATTTGACGGGCAGCCACAGTTTAACTTAATTTACCTCATGATACTTAAACATTTCAGTTTGGACCCTTTTTGATTTGCCAAAAGTCCCACTGTCTTTGAATTCGCTGGCGGGGCCCGTTCTCTCAATCCGGGTGTCCGATCAACGCGAAACTTTTACTGTGGCCTTAAAACACATTTACGGAGCTCCCGTAATTTTCTCGAAATTTTTCGAGACTGTGAATTTTCCACTTACAGTCTGGGCCCACTTTCTCACATAAGATTCTAGATATCTTATTTTAATCCCGATTTGGGCCCAATTCACTTCCAGGTCATCCTGTACTTTTCTAACTCAATAAAAATAGTATTTCATACCATTTTTATTTATATTTGTTTATATACCAAGTTCCGGTTCACTACATTCTACCCCCCTTAAATAAGTTTCGTCCTCGAAACTTGAGTCACATCTCGACTCCTACTTGATCAAGAGGGGGAAAACTTGCCCTCACTACTGGGCTCACTGAACCTCGTGACCGGCATCACATCGCCTGCTCGTCCACAATTACACGAGCAACCCATTCATAATCCCTATCTCTTCTCAGGGACAATTTCAGACCTGATGTCTGGCCACTTTCACCAAGTAGGTGAGAGACACATTCGGGCACTTGCTCTCTCAATTGCCACGAATGACCAAGTCTTTTCTTGCGAAATCTTCACTTTAATTCCGCCATCACTTTACCTTTCGCAAAGAGGTTGCATTTGCAACTAATTACATTTACCGCATTTTCGGTCACTCCGCTGCCTAATGTGGAGTGCAAAAGCCAATCCACAAGTCCTCAGCTATCTCACACGCTACTAGCGCTCTAAGTCCACGGGTTATCAGTTACCCCGACATCTTGGACTACTAATAGGTTCACAGACCACGGTCCAATAGGGGCCTATAGCCCAACCAGTCCAACTCTGTATAATGGCTCTCACTAGCACACAGACCCAATCGTCATATGGGTAGATCCACACTTAGGATTACTACTCATACGCTCCCACTAGGAGCTACAGTACCTCAATCACCACTAGCTCTACGGCCTGGTCATATCACACTCTCAGTGTACTAACAGCCTCAAGGCTCATACGTGGCATTCCACGTTCCCGGGTCATCGCTCGGACTACCGTCCTGACCAAATCTCTATCATGCCCCGCCATCAGGTCTCGGGCCGCTGTCTCTCACAGCCGACTGCGCCTGCCCACTGGGCTACAGGCCCACAGTCTACAAACATGGTCCAGGTGTGATGACCCGGACCTCTGCAGAGCTGCTACAGTGCGTTGGGGTGGCTGTTGGAGGCCTACATGGTGTGTTGGAGGTGTTTGGGGCATAATTAGACACAAGTGTTGGACTTCGGGTCACATGATTCCCTTTTCCTTATGTCACATGATTCCTAGGGTTATACCCTAACATGATCACAATCATAAAGGCTAATCACATTCATGCATGCAATTATTTTCACATCCGTCATAAAAATAATATTTATCCTCTAGGCATGCAAGTCTATCCTCTATCTTTGGCAACCAACAGTTGCACTTTTCATCTGTGTCCTTTCACACATGCACATTTATCGTCTATCTCTGGCAACCAACAGTTGCACTTTTTCATCTGAATCCATCTACACAGGCAATCATAATCATAATTACCTAACGCCTCTAACAGGCTACTATCATGCTTCGAATCGAAAAGCAAAGGAGCAAGGGGAGAGGTCACCCAATTTCGGCAGAATTCCCCACCTTGTGGTGTACCCGATTTCCTTTCATGTCTCCACACTTGATCCATATTCTTCCAATTGCTTGTAGACACTTGCAATTGGCCTCCACGCGGATCCACTTGGTACCTCGAGCTTGCACGCAAAACGGAGCATGCTTCTCTTAAGGTTGCACGCAAAACGGTACACGTCTTTTCTAACCCTGCACGCAAAACGGTGCATACTATTAGTGACGGCACGCTAAACGGTGCGCAACAACACGACCTGCACGCAAAACGGTGCTCGTACCTCAAATCTGCACGCAAAACGGTGCACGTCTGACTGTGGGGTTGCACGCAAAACGGCGCACATCTTTTTCCTAGCCTGCACGAAAAATGATGCAAACCATTAGATTCTACACGCAAAACGGCGCGCATTGGTCCAACCCGCACACAAAACGGAGCACGTACCCCGTATGGGCACGCAAAACGGTGCACACTCCACTGTAGGGTTGCACGCAAAACGGTGCACCTTCATCCAGTCCTGTACGCAAAACGAGATGCATTGTTAGAGTCTGCACGAAAAACGGTGCCCGTTAGTCCAACCTGCGCGCAAAACGGAGCACATACCTCGTATTGGCACGCAAAACTGTGCAAGTCCCTTTTTCAACGTTGCACGTAAAACGGTGCGCGCCTTTCGAGTTTGCACCCAAAACAGTGCGCGTTTGTCGAGTCCGCACGCAAAACGGCACATATCTCCCACGAGCGGCACGCAAAACAAGGCGCGTTCAAAACGCCCGCGAAACTCGCGCAGTAAAACGGCACAGAAAGTTGGGTCCCTAACTTGCACGTGGCAAAGGGGTCAAATCCAAAATCCAAGAAGGAAATTCAAAGCTGTGCCAAAAATACCGCAAAAACGACACACGGGGCCTACCTCGACAATGCGGTGTCGTCCATCACGTCTTTTAGTCTCTTTGGAGTACTTTGCACGCTCCACGGGGTCCACGGCGCGCTCATGCGCCCTCGAAAACCCCGGCGAAAATCGCCCTCCTCCCCTCCCCGCGCGCTCGGGTGAAGCCAAAAATGGAAAAAGGAGGAAAAAGGAGCCGTTTCGGGCCTTTATAGGCCATTTCCGGACTTTCGGGCGTACCCTTTCGGGCGCCCGAAAGTTTCCGGGCGGCTACAGTAACCGGCCCGCCGCGGTCCACGCGCACATGCCGTGCCAGCGAGGCGCCACGTCAGCAATGCTCAGCCACCCAGGGGCCGACACGTGTCCATGGACCCGTGCACCGCGACCACCGAACATCGGCGGCCAATCGTTGGCCGCCACGTGGACCGCACTACCTCTCCGTGCTGACGCCGGCCGCAGCGACTCGTCACATCGCGTGTTGACGCGCGAATGGGAGGCCGACACGTGGCCTGTCCCCGCTGACACGTGCCAGGGCCCGCGCGCCTTCCCGACGCGCACCCCGCTCCCTCGGTCAGAGCGACCAGTGAGGAAGCGCCACGTGGCGCTCCCCACCTACCACGCGCGCCTCGGGCCGCGCGCCCCCGCGCCTCGCGCGGGAAAGGCTTGCCTCGGGATTCGCGCCCATGCCTCAGGATCCGTGCCAACTGCCTCGGGATCAGTGCCAACTACCTCGGGATCCGTGCCAACTGCCTCGGAATCCGTGCCAACTACCTCGGGATTCGTGCCAACTGCCTCGGGATCCGTGCCAGCTGCCTCGGGACCCGTGCCACTGCCTCGGGATCCGTGCCAACAGTAACTTCCGGGCACGCTACAGTAACTTTCGGGCGCATCGAAGTCCGGACCGGGCTGCTATAGTAACCGATTCGCTACAGTGGAAAAACCCGGTTCGCTGCAGCCCGAAAACCGGTTTGCTACAGTACTTTCCGGGCGCCCGGTTCCCACTTTCGGGCGCCCAAAACTTGGGCCCAAGCCCAGTTTCGCCCGTTTTCGTCCGTTCTTGCCCGTTTCTCGCCCGTTTACGCTCAAATTTGACGGGCAGCCACAGTTTAACTTAATTTACCTCATGATACTTAAACATTTCAGTTTGGACCCTTTTTGATTTGCCAAAAGTCCCACTGTCTTTGAATTCGCTGGCGGGGCCCGTTCTCTCAATCCGGGTGTCCGATCAATGCGAAACTTTTACTGTGGCCTTAAAACACATTTACGGAGCTCCCGTAATTTTCTCGGAATTTTCCGAGACTGTGAATTTTCCACTTACAGTCTGGGCCCACTTTCTCACATAAGATTCTAGATATCTTATTTTAATCCCGATTTGGGCCCAATTCACTTCCAGGTCATCCTGTACTTTTCTAACTCAATAAAAATAGTATTTCATACCATTTTTATTTATATTTTGTTTATATACCAAGTTCCGGTTCACTACAGCAACACGGCGGGGGTGGCCGCGTCGCTCGTCGCACGTGGGCGCCACCGCCGTGTCAATTTGTCATTAGTGTTTTTGGGTTTTTAGGCTCGGTTTATCTGCCGTTATATTTCTTATCTGACCGCCGTTCTTTTGGGGACTATTTCTTAGGTCCGAGTGCCGATTGGGTGCAAGGTTCGGTCTCCGGTGTTCAGGTCCGCACAATCGAGATGGGTACCTTTTATTATTATCGGTGTAGGGTCGTTCCCAAGTTTTCTGTTGGATAAATTAGATGGATTTTGGTAAATTAACTAACCCCATTGCATGTAAATCCCGTTTATTATCGTAATTGAGGCGGCTGCGGTCACAAGATCGTTCTATTAATCTGACCAGAGCGGCTGAGGTCGCAACATGTTTACACTCATATTGCTTACACTCACACCGGCGGTTTGGCCACCGCACAGGGTGTATTTTTCGAGAAAGATGGTAAGTTTTTACCCGTGTACCCCATACTTGTGATGGTGGGGACCCCTCAAGGAGAGGCGGCTACTACTTGGGCAGTCGAGGGGTTGGTGGCACCAAGAAGATGAGTACGGTAATTGGGGTTGGGGCCCAAAGTATTTTAAAAGCTGGGGTAGGTGCCCAGTGTGACATTTGACAGGGATTTAGCGGTACATGAGGGGGAAGTAAATGCTCCGGTGATTCGATGTGTTCTTTTCAGTTATTGCATTTACTTGTATGTTTTCTACTTTATCAGTCACTGACTACCCACACTGTGACAGGTCCGAGCAGGGTGGGGACCGGGACGACGGTGAGGCATCAGTTAGAGGACCCTAGCCATGAGGGCTAGTAAACGATACGTTTTCTTTGGTTATTTCTTTAAAGCGTTGGTTAGTTAAACTGTGATTTACTTGTGTGGTTTCTTGTGGATGTTGGAATGAGGATTTCGTGTGGGACAATGTTCTCTCATTTGTGATTGTTAGGATGTGTAGATGCGGCTCGTTTTCAAATGCAAACATGGTTTCAAAAGTATTTTCAAAATAGGTGTCGTGTGGGCACTGATTTCAAAACCCGTAGATTTATCCTTTCAAGTATAGTGGCCGTTTAAAAGAGTTTGCGAAAACGTTTTGAAAAAATCAGGTGTCGAGTGGACACCGATTTTCAAACCTATGGGTTTATGCTATAGTCTGTATGTGATAGCGGTGAATGTATGATTAAATGTAGGCTCTCCTCTTTGTCTGTCCTGGTTTGTGTTGGGTTATATATAATTGGATCTAAATAGGGGAAAAAACACCTAGAGGGGGGTGAATAGGTGTAAACAGTAAACACTCAAAAATCATTGCGCAATAAAACCCAATGCGGAAAAAAAAAAGAACACGCAAGATTTTTACGTGGAAAAACTCCAAACCGGAGTAAAAAACCACGGGACCGATAACACGGCGAAATCCACTAGAATTAAACACGTACAAGGTGATATAACGTACTCACAGACGACTCAACCTTTTACCATACGCTCCTAGTAGATCTTCTCCGCTCGCTCCACGACGCTTCTCGAATCCACGATCTGCGCCCAACGCTGAATCCACAGCGTCCAACGTCGAGTCCACGACGTCCGACCGAATCCACGGTCTTCACCCAGTAGCACGCTTCGAATCCACGAACGTACCTCGCTCCGAATCCACGAGAGCGGTTGCACCTTGAATCCACAAGGCCACGCGAGTCCACGCGCCGATTTTGGGTAAATCGTTGTTTTTGGGTGGTGATGATCCGCCGAATACTTAGATTAGAAATAGATCGGAAATACCATCTAAGTATTCATTGATTTGATTCTACTCAAAATCTGAGTTTGGAAAACCTAGAATCAAATCAATCAATATAGATGAAGAAACATAGAATTAAATCTATTGATTTCCTTTCTTCTCTATATGTGGATTTTTCTTTCGATCGTATTTTTCGTATATCGATCTCTGCCCTAAGAATGAATATAGGGTCTATTTATAGGTTAGAAACCATTGGAAGAAGATAAGGATCAAAAACTAACCTTTTCTGGAAATTTACAGGACGGCGATCCGGATTGGAATTGACGATCCGGATTGTTTCAGCGAAACAGACGATTTCCAGAAAAAGGACATTCGGGATCCGGATCTGAAATTCCACGATCCGGATCGTTCATGCAATTCCTTCAAATTACACGTTCGGGATCCGGACTGAAATTCCACGGTCCGGACTGGAATTGCTGATGAACCAACCACCCTTCGGGATCCGGATTGCAAGTCCGATCCGGATCCTGAACATGTCCCATGTCCAGTTTTTGATTTTTATGCAATTAAAATTCTTCCAAGTGTTTCTACACTATAAGAAGTATTCGGATCACCAAAAATCTTTAGTTAAACGTACCTGATCCTTTTGAATTCTTCTTTCTTGAGATTGAGGTATATGATCCAAGCTTCTTCATCTTCAATCTTCAAGACTTAACACTTTCACGAAATACGCCAACTCAAATTCCGTAACAATCTCCCCCTTTGGCGGTTTCGTGACAAAACACAAATCCACAAAAGAAAATTCAAAAAGATATTTTTGTTGCTATCACCATACAACAAAAATTTACAATGGAGATCCAAAAATTAAATACATGAGATAAACTCCTAAAACAGACTCTAGACTTAGACATCTGTACTCTCTGCAAAAGAAATCATTCTTGACAAAAGAAATCGTTAGATACCTCAAGAATTGAAACATCAAAACCAAATACAGAGATAGAGTTTATACTCATCATGACATTTAAGAATTCAGATATGTAAGAGAATCATAATTAAAAACCAACATATCTTCTAAGCATTCAAAACCAAATGTCACAAATTGTTAGTCCAACATCAACTTGTTAGTCATATTACATGCCCAAATAGTTAGTCGAATAGTTAGTAGGGACATGCATCAAATCACAAGATAAAACCAAAGTTGAAGTTATACTTACCTTAGTTTCAAGTTTCACACAGTTCTCACACAAGCATTGTTCAAGCATTGTTCAAGCATTCTTCAACTCTCTCCCCCTTTTTGTCACAAAACAAAGCCAAAATTACAAAATGTAAGGAGAGTTAAAAGTTCAAATAACTAGAAAACCTGAGAACTAAAAACTAAAACTAGAAACCTGCACAAAAAGAAAAAAGTAAGAGCACAAGAGCACAAGATTTTGTTTAGTCCGAAGTGTCTGAACTGGTACAGCTCAGCTTGCTTAAAATCCCCTTAAGCATTTTCGAAATATTGGAATATTTCTTTCTGATCTTCTTATGCTCAGAGGAAATCTGCTGAAGTTCTTTCGACATTCTTTCTTGTTCAGCAGAGAGTTTTCTCTGTTCCTGGCGAATGGATGCCAATACATTGTTTCTGCAGTCATTCTCTTGGAGGTTGATGGATTTGTGTAGATGCAGATGGTGCATTCTGGCCTTCAATCCATAGAGATTCACTATGTTGAATTCCAGGAAGTGAGCGTGCTCTGGTAAGAGGCTCATTAAGCTGAATTCCGCTTCCTTTGACATTTTTCCGTCTTGTATATTGTTTGGTTGTTGAGGCAGATTTCATTAGCTTTTTGTTCTTCAAATATTGCCTGTCCTCCTCATCAATTTTTGTTGAACTTCTTTGAAAAATTCTTCCCATTCTTCTTCATCATACTCTGAGCTGTTTGACCACCTTTTCTTGTCTTTCTTGAGTTGAGTCATCTTGTTCCTTTTAACAGATGCACGTGTGTGCACCATTGCAACCAGAAAGAAGATTATCCAGGAGAATGCCATTGCTGCTGTGCTTAAGAAAGAAGAGTCCTGTGAGCACAACTCAAGAACACGAAAAATTGTTAATTTTGAAAAATTGAAAAATTGTACCCAAACAATCATAATCATGTAGAGAAGCTAAGAATCAAATTAGTTTTGCAAAAAGAATTTTAAAAATAGATCAATTCCATGATTTTCAAAAATTCCTCTTTTATGCCCTAAAACCGAATTTTTAGAAATCGAAGCCCAAAAATTCGTTTATCATGAGAAAACCCAGCATATAATCAAAACTAATCTACCCAGAGTTCTTATTTCAAAAGAAATTTGATCAAAAACCATTCACAAACGAAAAAGATTCAAGATTTCAACTCACGTTTTGAGAAAAACATGAAAAACTGTGAAAAACCGAGATTTTGATCAAAAAACTTACTTTGATTCGAAGAACTTTGAGTTTGGAAGCTCCAAGATGCAAGAAATCTAGAGAGAGAACTCTAGAGACTTAGAAACAAAAGATTGGGTAAAAGAAATCAAAAACCTCTTTGTTTCATATAAACCCTAGCCGTGATCCGGATCGGATCGAGAATGTGATCCGGATCGGCTACCCGCAGGAGAATCCTGCGTTCGGGATCCGGATCACTTGTCCAGATCCGGATCGGCTCCAACTTTTTCTTCAGAAAAATTCAGAAAAATTCCATAAAATCCAGAAAAAGTATGTAAGCACTTTACCATATCAACTTTAAACAAAAATCATCGTTTCATACAACAAGAAATAGATTATGCAAAATCTATCAAAAATATCCAAAAATGAAACGAAAATTTACGAAAATTAAAACACTTAAAGTTGAACAACTTCAATCACATCTATCCTGATCTTATGCGTAATGCCTTTATCAAATCATCAATTTGGTAAAGAAAATGAAATACCAAGATCAATAGATGTTTGAAATCCCAGATAAGTTAGATAATATATCTAGACAATCTGTTGAAGGAGTGGCTCTTTGAGCATCTTTCATTAAAAATCCCACCTTATACCAACCTTGAAATTTGACAGAGTCAAGTATTTCAATATGCATTTTATCAATCAAAATTGAAAAAACCATGCTTGGTATACATGTGGTAGCTGCACACAGTACTCGGACGACCGAGGTGGTAGCTCTTTCCTCCATGTGGTGGTAGTTTTCACACTCCTCATTGGGATGTAACTCTTTCCACATCTTTTGAGCATTTTACATTTCTTTGACTCCCCCTCAATTGGCTATCAATTATTTAATATATAAGGTATTCAACCAAAAATTGATCTCGCATTCATACTCGACTAAGCAATCAAATAAGATAATGACTATACCAAGAGATCATTGAGAGAGAAATTGACTTTGATCACTTAAAAGATGACTTAATTAACATAAATGATCATTGCAACATTGAAATATTATGATATCAAAAGCATAATAAATTTCTAAATGCATGAAAGGATGCAATTAAAGTCAATATGATTTATGCTCAATTAATGTCCTATGTACAAACATAGATAAAGAACAAAAACACAAAAACAAAACCTAACCTAAGCAAAGGTTTCAAAAAGAGATTATTTCAAGGAAAGCATGCCAATTGCTTTACGCAAGTGAATAAAACGTTTTTGATCCAAAGGTTTTGTTAAAATATCAGCTAATTGATCCTCAGTTGAAATATATGACAGTTGAAGAATATTTGATTCAACTAGCTCTCTAAGAAAATGATATCTAAGTTCAATATGTTTTGTTCTAGAGTGCAACACAGGGTTTTTAGAAATGTTAATAGCACTAGTGTTGTCACATAGAATGGTTACCGAAGTTGCTGAAATCCGGAAGTCGCTCAACACGCTTTTCATCCAAATCAATTGGGTTGAACAACTTCCCGCTGAAATGTACTCCGCTTCGGCAGTCGAGAGTGCTATGCAGTTCTGCTTTTTACTGTGCCATGCAACAAGGCAATGGCCAAGATAGAAGCATGCACCACTCGTGCTTTTCCGATCATCCACTGATCCAGCCCAATCGGCATCTGAGTATCCAACAATATCCAAACTTGTTCCCATAGGATACCAAATTCCGAAATTGATTGTACCTTTGATATACCGGATGATCCGTTTCACCGCTTTCAGGTGAACCTCCTTCGGTGCTGATTGATATCTCGCGCAAATCCCAACACTGAAGGATATATCCGGGCGACTAGCCGTGAGATATAGTAGACTTCCAATCATACTGCGATACAGTTTCTCGTCTACATTCTCACTATGTGATTCACTTCCAAGTCCCTTATGGCTAGTTCCCATTGGAGTCGGAAAATCCTTAGAATTTTCTAAATCAAACTTTTTGACCAACTCCATTGCATACTTGGATTGACACAAGTGAATTCCTTCATCATTTTGTTTAACTTGTAATCCAAGAAAATAAGTCAATTCGCCCATCATGGACATCTCAAATTCGCTTTCCATGGTCTCCGCGAATTTAGAAGCATCATTATCTCTTGTTGCACCAAATACAATGTCATCGACATAGATTTGTGCAACAATGAAATTGTTTTGATAATGCTTCACAAAGAGAGTCCTGTCAGCTCCCCCTCGAGTATAGCCCTTTTCCAAAAGGTGCTTTGTCAACCTTTCGTACCATGCTCGCGGTGCTTGTTTCAGACCGTAAAGAGCCTTTTTCAGACGAAAAACATGGTTAGGTAGTTTATGATCCACAAAACCTTTCGGTTGAGCCACATAAACTTCCTCATTTAAAAACCCATTTAAAAAGGCGCTCTTAACGTCCATTTGAAATAATTTGATTTTAAAATGACAAGCAATCGCAAATAAGATACGAATGGACTCGAGTCTAGCTACAGGGGCGAAAGTTTCATCAAAGTCTATACCTTCTACTTGAGAGTAGCCTTGAGCAACTAACCTTGCTTTGTTCCTGATGATAGTACCATCCTTCATTTTTCTTGTTCTTGAAAATCCATTTGGTACCTATCACATTGTGTTGCTTCGGAGGCTTCGTTAATTCCCAGACTTTGTTTCGCTCAAATTGATGGAGCTCTTCCTGCATTGCTTCAATCCAGTAGTCATCTTGAAGAGCTTCATCAACATTCTTTGGTTCGATTTGGATACATAGCATGCGAATCCGCAAACCAATTGTCTCCGAGTTCTAACTCCTTCTTGTGGATCTCCAATGATGTTCGATTCAGGATGATCCTTGGAGATGCGTAACGTTTGAGGTAAGGAGTAGTCGGAGGTACACGAGATGATTCCTGCACATCAGATAAACTTGAAGAACCGTTAGATGCATCATTATTATCGAAAGAATTGTTAGAGAAGATGCATTAGCAGGTGTATCATCATCAAGAGAGATATCGAGGGTAGATTTTTCAGATTCAAAGTGAAAAGCTTCATCTACCTTAACATTTATCGATTCTACGATCGTCTTAGATTCTAAGTTAAAAACTCGATATGCTCTACTGTTTGTAGAATAACCCAAGAAAATCCCTTCGTCACTTCGAGAGTCAAATTTTCCAAGATTTTCGCGATCACGTAAAATAAAACACCGACTCCCAAAGATACGAAAATATTTGATGTTAGGTTTTCTACAAAACCATAGTTCATATGGTGTATTTAAAGTCCCCGGGCGCAAATACACTCGATTAATTACATAGACAGCAGTGTTCACCGCTTCAGCCCAAAAATATAACGGTAAGTTCCGGCTATGAAGCATAACACGTGCCATCTCCTGTACGACCCTGTTTTTGCGCTCGACTACACCATTCTGTTGAGGTGTATAGGGTGCAGAGAATTCATGTTTAATGCCGTTGGAAGTGCAAAAATCAATGAATTTAGAATTTATGAATTCTCCACCTCTATCACTTCTAACACGAATGATCTTTTCATTCTTTTCAATCATAATACATGGCAAATCTCGTGAAAAGAATCAAAAGTATCCGCTTTCTCTTTTAAAAATGCTACCCATGAATATCTAGAGAAATCATCAACCAATAAGAAAATATATGTCACGCCCCCGGGGGTTTTTGAGTCAAGCAATGCGGAAAATTGCGTGAATATTTTTTTTTTCTTAATATAGTAACATAAACCTCATCCCCGATGCGTGCCAGACCGCCACATTCACAAATTCTCTCTGTCCACGGACAGAGTCTCCTCTCTATATGCACGGCGTCTCATTTACAACATCATCCATCAACCATCAACCATACAGTAGACATACATCACTAATCAGAGTACATAGATTTAGCTATTGTTTTAAAAGACCGGTGTCCACTCGACACCTTATTTTTTTCAAGTAAACTATTAAAGCGGCGTCACCATTTGGAAAGGATAAAACCAGCGGTTGTAAAACCCGTGCCCACACGGCACTTCGTTTGGGAAAACATTTTCGCAATCAATTAGTTTTTCATGAAAACGTGCCGCATATGAAACATCACTAGTAGTATCTAAACATAAAAGTACATCTCATCCACAGCGCTAACTAATACATGTCCACAACTAATATAGTCCACAAGCAAATTAACTAATAAAAGAATAAAGGAAAATGAGATATATCCAAGAGTTCTGACTACGGTCCTCGCGACGCAGTCTCACCGCCATCCCGGCTAACGCACCTAGTATCACCTGTCACGGAGTGGGTAAAGTCAGTGACAAACAAAGTAGATGTATAAATAACAACAAGGAAAGAAGAGCAAACCGAATACACCGGAACCTTTCGCTAAAACCCTGCAACTTACTTTGCTCACTTTATTTACTTTAGTGCCACCGTCCCAGGGGTAGTCAACGCTTCTCCCCTCGAGACTATTGATGCTTACAACCTCTTCACGGGGCTAGTGCGGTACCTGTAGCAGCCGTGAGGAGGTCCCCACACTGCGTGGGGCACACGGGTCGTATAGACCACTTCTCCAGAAAAGTACACCCATGCGGAGGCCAATCCGCCTGTGTACGTGCAGCATCCGAAAACCGGATTTGCCAAATCGGCGTGTATTAAGCACCGCGACCGCAGCCGCAACAGTCATTATATAAGATGAAAAACATTCATGCGAAAGGTTAAACAGTCCATCTACTTTGTTAGACATATTAAGAACACTTTTTACGATGATAGATGCACTTACTGCACTTGTTGCACTTATAGCAACTGTACCCACCTTGTTGCGGGAAGATCGGAGCACTCGGATCTTTCACACACTACCGCTGCGCACCCGGACCTAGGAAAAGTCTGCCAGGATAAACTATGGTCAGAAACACATACTAACATCTCAAAACGGAATGCCCCAATTTACTCCTTTGACGAAAAAGTCCAGCACCGTCCGGTTTGCCGAAAACCGGAATCCCGCGCCGTAGTCGCCGCCCGTCGGAGCCCCGCGCGACTCGGGACGGCGCGGTGTGGCTCCGCGGGCGGCGCCCCCCGCGGCGCGGCCCCTTGCGCGGCGCCGAGCAAGCGCTACCCGCGCGCGGCCGCGCGGGTGCGGCCCCGCGCGGCGCCCGCGCGGCGGTGAGCCCGCGTGGCGCCCCGCGCGGCGCCCGCGTGGGTGCGGGCCAGCGCGGCGCCCGCGCGGGTGTTGCCCGCGCGGCGCCCGCGCGGGTGCGGGCCCGCGCGGCGCCCGCGCGGTGCCCCGCCCGGTGCCCGCGCGGTTGCGGGCCCGCACGGGCGTCGCCCGCGCGGCAGCAGCGCGGCGCCCGCGCGGGTGCGGCCCGCGCGGGTGCGGCCCGCGCGGCACCCGCGCGGGTACGGCCCGCGCGGTGCCCGCGCGGTTTCCCCTCCCCCGTCTCCGCTCGCGGCGGCGGCCGGCCGTCCGCGGGGTCCTTCCGCGCGATGCCCTAACGGCATCGCGCGTCTCCGTCGCCCGTTCCGTGCCCTAGCACGATGACGATGACGGCGACGGTGACGGAGACGACGGGGAAACCCGAAAACCCTACAAGAGAACGACGGAAAAATCCCGAAAAATTATAAAAATTATTTTACTAACCGAAGATCGACGGGAAGGTCGCCCGGTCGCGTTCTTGCCTTCGGTTCGATGTCCGGGAAGATCGGGCTCTTTCTCTTTTTCCTTTTCCTTCCTTCCGGCTAGGGTTCCGTCTTTTCCTTTCCTCTTTCTTTCTCTTCTCACCGGTTAGGGTTTTATTTTTCTTTCTTTCCCTCAGATAACCGGAATCACTTATATAATCCGTATTATTTGATTACGTATATTTAATTAATTTTCTCTTTAATTCGTACGTAAGAAAATTCTATTTTCCGTCACCGGATAATTAATTAATTAATTAATTATCCCCTACGAGATAACCCACCTTATCTCCAACGGGTGCAAGATATTTTGCACGGATTCCGATGCATGACTAATCACCGCATCACTAAGAATTCCGTTCCGGGAGATCCCGACATCGGATTTCAGATCCGATCGCACCGTCGGTCATCATTTTCCGTGCTCTATCGCAGAAAAATACCAGCACCACGCACCGACCGACTTTTAAAAATTAAATAATTTTATTTCACCTAAAGGCTTAAATAGCTTACATGTGAGTCAAAAATATCCCTAAGGGCCGAATCACTACACCACTCACACTTTATAAAAAGTTTCGTCCCGAAACTTAAGTACAAACCTCACTAAAACAAATCGGGAAAACATTCCCTCATTTTCGATTCCAGTTCCCATGTCGCCTCGCGCTCTTCGTGGTTGCTCCACTGGACCTTCACGTAGGGAATAGTTCGATTGCGCAACTTCTTGTCCTCTCTTGCCAAAATCCGCACCGGCGTCTCCTCAACGCTCAAATCCTCTCGCAACTCGATGGTGGAGGTATCCAAGGCATGAGAGGGGTCAGCGAGGTACTTCCGGAGCATTGAGACATGGAACACGTTGTGGACTCGTTCGAGGTTCGGCGGCAAGGCTAATCGGTACGCCACCGGTCCTACGCGTTCTAGAATTTCGAACGGTCCCACGTACCTTGGGCTTAACTTTCCCTTTATGCCGAAACGTCGGTTCCCCTTGGAGGGCGAAACTCGGAGTAACACATGCTCACCCACCACGAACTCTAAGTCTCGGCGTCTGTTGTCCGCGTAGCTTTCCTGTCTGCTCTGGGCGGTCAGTAGCCTTTGCCTAATTAATCGCACCTTTGCTTCGGTCTCCTCCACCAAATCTGGGCCCAGAAACTTACGCTCACCCAAATCGTCACAGCATATTGGAGACCGACAGTGGCGCCCGTACAGGGCCTCGTAGGGTGCCATCTGAATGCTGGCCTGATAACTGTTATTGTAGGCAAATTCCACTAGGGACAAACACCGTGCCCACCCTTCGCCCAAGTCCAAAACACACGCTCGAAGCATGTCCTCCACGATTTGTATCACCCGCTCTGACTGTCCATCGGTCTGTGGGTGAAATGCCGTACTGAAATGCAACTTGGTACCCATTGCTCGTTGCAGGCTTCGCCAAAAGTTTGACACAAATCGCGTGTCCCTGTCCGACGTGATAGATGTCGGTACTCCATGCAACCTTACTATCTCGTCGATGTATGTTTGTGCCAGTCCTTCCCGCGTCCACGTCGTGTGTATGGGCAGAAAGTGTGTAGTGACCCGACCCTTAGGGGTATTTTTGAACTCACATGTAATTGCTTAAGCCTTAAGCGAAGTAAAATTATTTAAGTTTCAAAAGTCGGCCGGGGCGGGGTGCGTGTATTTTTCTGCGATAGAGCGCGGAAAATGATGACCGACGGTTTGATCAGATTCGAAATCCGATGTCGGGATCTCCCGGAACGGGATCCTTAGTGACGCGGAGTTTAGTCACGCATCGGAATCCGTGCAAAATATCTTGCACCCGTTAGAGATAAGGTGGGTTATCTCGTAGGGAATAATTGAGCGATTAATTAATTAATTATCCGATAAGGGGAGTTTGGATTCTCTTACGAGCGAATTAAAGGATTTAAATTGGTGGGATTTTATCTCGTGGATTGGATAAGAGATAAAATCCAGATATTTAAATTGGGGATTTATTTCCCCAAGATTATTTAATAAAGGTGATTAAATAATCGGAGACCAGGATTTAAAATTTGAAAATTTAAAAAGGGTGGGATTCTATCTCGTGGATTGGATAAGAGATAAAATCCAGATATTTAAATTGGGAATTTATTTTCCTAAGATTATTTAATAAAGGTGATTAAATAATCGGTGACCAGGATTTAAAATTGAAAATTTAAAAGGTGGGATTTTATCTCGTGGGTTGGATTAGAGATAAAATCTGGGTATTTGCGGGTTTCTCTTTTCACGTACCGTATGAAATAAAAAGGGGAAAAATAACAATTAAATAATAGGGATTATCGGTAAGGGATTAATTAATTAATGGATTAATTAATTAGAGTCAAAAATATCCGAGGAGGATTTTGACGGTGCGTACGTATGAAATAAGATAAAAGGGATGAATAAATAACGAGATTTATTTATTCCCCGTTTACCGAACGGAAACCCTATTTTTAAATACCGCCTCCTCAAACCCTCCTCTTTCGTGCGTGCCGAAAACCAAACGAAACCCTAATTAGAAAAGAAAGAGGAAAACCCTAACCGGAGGAGAAAAGAGGAAAGAAGGAGGAAGCGGAGGAACCCGATCGCCCCGATTCACGTGCCGGAGATCGGAGAACGAGACGCCATCGTCTACGGGGAGCGGATCCGGATCTCCGACGCCGCGAGAAACAAGATCGGATCTTTTATTCCGATAAATTTAAGGTTAGTCATCATCGTTTCGTTTGTTAAATTAATCGGGGGTTTTCCGTGTTCTTGTTAGATTATTTTAATCGGAACATCGTTCGCGGATTTTCGTCGGGTTTTGATCCATATTTTATCCTCGTTCTTGATCGGGTGTGATCGAGGATTTTTATCGGATTTTAATTGATGTTTTTAACGGGTTTCTTGTTATCGAACTTCCGATCGACGATTTGGGTGTTCGTCGATCGTCGGTTTAGCCGTTAGAATTACCGGGAATTTTCCGGGAATTTTTCGGGAATTTTTCGGGAATTTTTCGGGCAACTCCGGCGGGACATAGTGGGTTAACGGGAGGCCGCCGCTGCCGTTGTTAGACGGGAGGCCGCCGCCGTCGTTACCATGTCCGCGGGGTCGTCGCCGGGATCGCACGGGAGCGAAAACGGAGAAGAAATCGCGAAACGGGAGCGAAAACGGCGAAAAAACGGAAAAAAGGGGGTTTACTGTGCTAGCCGTACGGTCTCTTGGCCCGCGGTCCACGGGCCGGGGCGTGCACCCGGTGCACGCCCGCGGCGCGGGAGCCGCAGACCCGGTGCACGCTCCGCCCGTGCACCGGCCCAGCCCGCAGGCGCGGTCCACGACCAGGCGTGCGCCCGGTCTTGGCGCGGCGGCCCGAAACCGTGAGCCCGGTGCACGCACGGGTCGTGCACCGGCCCGGCCCGTAGCGCACGGTGCACGCTCCCTGCGTGCACCCGGCTCATGCCGCTGCCACCTGATGCTGTAAACCCGGCCCATGGTGGCCCCCGTGCACCATCCGACAGCCCGGAGCTCATTTGCTCCGTTTGGGTCCGTTTTTCCACCGTTTTGAGCGCGGTTTTCGCCGTTGGGATCGTTATTTCCGCGGCTTTCTTGGTACAGCCACTTGGGACCTGCTTGGTCATTATTTTATTATGTTGGGTGCCGCGCGGGGTTCCGGTTTTCGGCGAACCGGACGGTGTTGGACTTTTCCGTCAAAAGGAGTAAATTGGGTCTTTTGTTTTGGGATGTTAGTACACGTTTGTGACTATAATTATCCTTGCGGACTTTCTTTAGGTCCAGGGGTGCACCGGGAGAGCGCGAAGGATACAGGTGTTCCGATTGCTCTCCAACAAGGTGGGTAGGGTTGCCATAAGTGCAACAAGTGCAGTAAGTGCATTTATCGCCATTAAAGTACTCTTAAATTTACCTAACAAAGTAGATGGACAGTTTAACCTTTCGCGTAATGGTGTTTTATCTAACAAATTAAGCGGCTGCGGTCGCGGTGCTCACTACACGCCAATCTTGGCAATCCGGTTTCGGATGCTGCACGTACACCGGCGGATCGGGCCACCGCATGGTGTACTTTTCCGGAAAAGTGGTCTTTGACCCGTGTGCCTCACAAAGGGGTGGGAGCCGTGAGGACCTCTACGCGCCAGCTGAAAATAGCACATCAGCACCGCGAAAGGGGTAAAAGCATCAAAAGGTGTTTGTGCACGAGGAGGGACTTTAGTCTCTCCGACAGGTACTCTGGGGTTGGTGCCCAACTTAATTAATAAATCTGGGGTTGGTGCCCAGTTTAAAAGATACACAGGGGTTTAACGAAAGGTTACGGTGTACTCGGTGTATTCGGTTCGTTTTTCCTTCTTGACATTATTAGACATCTACTTTGTTTGTCACTGACTTTACCCACTCCGTGACAGGTACTACTAGGTGTGTCAGCCGGGGTGACGGTGGGACTGCGTCGTGAGGACCGTAGTCGGACACTTGGTTATTATTACTATATCTCATTTCCTCTTATGCATAAATACTTAATTTGCTTGTGGATTACTTTAGTTGTGAACATGTATTGATTAGCTCTGTGGATGAGGTGTATTCTTATGTTTTCATTACGTTAGTGGTGTTCCTTTTATGCGGCATGTTTTCATGATAAACGAATTGATTGCGAAAATGTTTACCCAAAACAAAGTGCCGTGTGGGCACGCATTTTACAATGCTGGGTTTTATCCTTTCCAAAAGATGACGCCGCTTTATGAACTTAAGTTGTTTGGTGATGAATGTCTACTGTATGGTTGTTGGTTGGAGTTTAATGTTTGATAATTGTAAATGAATTGTATGTTGTAAATGAGACGCCGTGCATATACAAAGGAGACTCTGTCCGCGGGCAGAGAGAATTTGTGTATGTGGCGGTCTGGCACGCACCGGGGTTGAGGTTTATATTACCTTGATAAAGAAAAAAAAAAAAAAATAGACACGCAATTTTCCGCTTTGATTGACTCAAAAACCCCCGGGGGCGTGACAGATTAAATGGTATCAGAGAAATACAACCACAACCATAGTAGACGTGATTTACATCCACAGAGCAAGGTGCCACAACTAAATGGGACATGAGATAACCAAGGTATAGGTGCGTAGTACGTGAGAGTACGGGGAAACGGGAACGTAATATAGGTGTAATGGTAAGATAGGGTGCTAGGGATTATAACCTTAGGGCTAACTTGGTTTCTTTGTTTGCACGGTTAATGGCCCGAAGCCGCTCTTCAATCGATGGTGCAGAAGAGGATACGACGGTTCCGGCAACAGTGGAGAATCGGCTACTCCAACAACGGATTACGTGACATGGCATAGCGCTCTCCCCTTTTGTTAGGAAAGACGAACCCCACCAGGCTCGCCTTCACAAGTGTGGTCCACATAGCGACGCTAATCGGGTAATACCGACGGTGGGTCTACCCGCTTACCGAGAAGTGATCGATAGGACCACTATGGTGGGGCGGGAATTGGCCGTTCCACGCACTCGGCAGAAGGATCGTGAGTCTGCCGGGGGCCGAAACGACCCCAGCCACAACCCGGGAACGACTTTCCCGACGGGGGTCGACCACCCCAATATCCGAAGACACCGCAAGGAACCTGGAAACACATCAGACAGAGGACTCGGAGTACGACATGGACAAGAAACGACCCCAGCACTTCTCAGGAGGGGGATTTTCTAGCGGAGACCGGCCATGCATCATCTACAGAGGAGCACCTCAGGGGAAAATTATTCATTCCGGAAGCCCGACCTTTGCTTCTATCGTGACAAACTGGGACAGTTCCGTTTTTACTGCCCCGAACCCAGGAATGATTCTTCGGAGTCGCGACACGGATGAGGGGTCTTATGCGACGACACGACAAAGGACGCACTACCCGAGGGAAGTAGTAGCAGGAAAGACCCCTTACGAAGAGTAATGTTGGTCTTGACCCCAGGAGAACCCTTAGGAGCAAATACTCTGTACCTTCCTGCCCAATAAGGATGCGAAGACTTAGTTGTCTTTGGTGTTGGCCCTTTATTATGGGTCAAATAGGTCCAACTTCCTACCTTGAGACAATAGGCCCAGGGGACTAGTGAGTTGGGTTGGGTGAGCCCGAAAGGTTGAGTAGGCTGCGGTCCGCAATAGACCTAACGGCAAGAGGCCCAACAATAGACCCAACATCCAGGTGGGTTGGGTCTGGTCGAGATCTGTGGTGCGGTGTATGCCACTTTAAGTGAATCGGATGCGCACCTCTGAAAGCTCAGGCTTTTGGGGTTAATGGTTAGCGCCGACGATTCGACATTTGAGGCTTAGTGGTAAGGGAATTTCCGGATGTATTTCCGGCAGAACTCCCCGGAATGCCACCGGAGCGGGAGGTCGACTTCCCAATTGAGCTACTCCCCGGTACCAAGCCCATCACTAAGGCACCGTACAGGATGGCTTTCGCGGAGTTGAAGGAACTCAAGGCGCAGTTGGAGGACCTTCTGGATAAGGGCTTCATCAGACCAAGCGCGTCGCCCTGGGGCGCGCCCGTCCTATTCGTGAGAAAGAAGGACGGAAGCCTCCGGTTGTGCATCGACTACCGGGAAATAAATAAGGTCACCGTCAAGAACAAGTACCGCCTGCCAAGGATCGATGACCTCTTCGACCAATTACAGGGGGCGACGGTATTCTCAAAGATCGACCTGCAGTCGGGCTATCATCAGGTCCGGGTCAAGGGGGCTATGGCCATTACGAGTTTACGGTAATGCCATTCAGGCTCACCAATGCCCCGGCGGTGTTTATGGACATGATGAATAGGGTGTTCAAACCCTTCCTGGATTTGTTCGTGGTGGTCTTCATCGACGACATCCTCATCTACTCCCGAACAGACGAGGAACACGAAGAACATCTGCGCATAGTCCTCCAGATCCTGCGAGAACATAAACTCTACGCCAAACTCAAAAAGTGTGAGTTTTGGCTCCGAGAGGTCGGTTTCTTGGGGCATGTAATCTCGATGGCTGGAGTCGCGGTGGATCCGAAGAAGATAGATTCGGTGACAGACTGGCCCCGACCGACCACGGTGACGGAAATTCGAAGCTTCCTGGGATTAGCCGGGTATTACCGGCGCTTCGTGGAGGGCTTCTCCAAGATAGCCACCCCCCTAACCCGTCTGACAAGAAAGGGGGAAAAGTTCATCTGGACGGATAAGTGCCAGAGAAGCTTCGAGGAGCTTAAGGATAGGTTGACGCGAGCCCCGATTCTCGCCCTGCCAGAGCCAGGGGAGGATTACGAAGTATATTGCGACGCGTCGCGAAATGGATTGGGTGGAGTACTCATGCAACGGGGAAAGGTAATAGCCTATGCATCTAGGCAGCTCAAGGAGTACGAGCGGAATTACCCCGTACATGATTTGGAACTCGCAGCGGTTGTGTTCGTCCTCAAACTTTGGAGACACTATTTGTATGGGGCACACTGCAATGTGTACTCAGATCATAAGAGTCTCAAGTACCTTTTCACCCAAAGGGAGCTAAATCTGCGACAAAGGCGGTGGCTTGAGCTATTAAAGGATTACGATCTGACGATCCACTACCACCCGGGCAAGGCCAACATTGTGATGACCTGGATCTCCGCAGAGCTGTTGCGGTGCTATGGGGTGGCCACTGGAGGCCTATGCGGGGTGCTGGAGGTGAGTGTTAGACTTCGGGCTTAAAATGGATCACGCGGGTGATCAGGGGACCCCATTGGATGTTTAGAGGTGTTCCCGCGCGAAACGGATATTGAGATTGGGCTCTGCGCGAAATTTGGACCAAGAATACTCTTCCGGGGGCATCCGGCAATTTTTAGAGTGAGAATTTGGCGAAACGGACGTCAAATTCGGATTCAGCGCGCGAAAACGCTTCAAACGGACTATTTACGGCATTTTTCGGAGCTCGGGTACTGTTCACTGCCGGAACAGTGATTCCGGCGATCGCCGGCGGCGGGCAGCGCCGGCGGGCGGCGGCGCGGCCTCGGGCAGGCGGAGCAGCGGCGGCAGGCGGCGCGGGCAGGGCGCGGGCAGCGCGCGGGTGAGCGGGCAGGCGGCCGGTCCACGCGGCGGGCGTGCACCAGGCGGAGGACACGTGGCATCATCTCGTTGGCTGGCTCACAGGCGTTGGTCCACGGAGTTTCGGGTTGGCTTTGGTTCACGGTGCACCGGGGGTGGACACGTGGCAGACTTTGGTTGGTTCGGTGCATGGGTGTTCGTGCACCGGGTGCAGCGGTCAGAGGCAGGACACGTGGCGCTTCTCTATTGGCTGGTCAACTGTGCGGGCAGGAGGGGCAGCGGGCGCAGACTGTGCGGGCAGGCGCGGCGGTACTGTGGTCGGGGACACGTGTCGACCAGCGGAGGTGGCCACGTGGCGCAGCGGGACAGGTGGAGGTGGCTGTTGCCTGTTCGGGCGACACGTGGCGGGCTTGGAGGCGGGTTGGACGGTTTTCGGATCCTGTCCGACGGGGCGTTTTGGGCCGGGCCGCACTGTGCGCGCCCGGAAATTCTGGGCCGGGCCGCACTGTGCGCGCCCGGAAATTTCCGGGCGCCCGAAAGTGGGGACCCGGATGTCATTATTTGAAATGTTCTTTTGGCTGGCCTATTTAAGGAACCCGAAGCCCATTCACCTTGCTTTTTCCACCATTTCCGAGCCTCTTCTCACCATGGTGTCTTCAGCAAAGTTGCTCCCCTTCGAGTTCTCCATCTCCTGGTGAAGTTTGAGGATCTGTGGTGGCACGCACTTCGAGATTTGGATTTTTCGGCGCGGCGCGACGTTGCACTCCTGGATTCTTCTTCGGCGCAGCGACAGTGTTTTAGCTCCCCCGAGCTAACCAGGCAGTATTTTTCAGCGATTCTTGCGCCATCGTCTTCGTAACAGGTAGGGCTACATTTCTTATTTCTATGGGTTTTCCCACATTCCGAGGTTTTCCTGGGTTTTTCGGACCATCTTGTAACCCCATTTTCTGGGGTGGAGTTTTGGACAGCGCTGGATTGTTTTGGTGATATCTCCGCAACCGGACATCGGATTGAGGCGTTTCAAAAGGGGATTTGCATCTACGCATCACAAGGAATCTCCCTGAATTTTTGTGGAACTTTGTGGAATTTCCCTGATGGTGAGAACCCCCTTTTTACAGTATCTTCAGATTCAGTTTTTGTGATCGATTTGCTTTGGGGTGTCCCTCTTGTCGATTTTCGTTCTCAGCACAGAAAAATCGTGGGAAAACGTGCAGGTACTCGTTTCGACCGGTTCGTCGCGTAGATCGTGATAGCATTTTTCTGGGAATTTATTGGGCACGTTTCGCAGGTAAAAATGGCTGAACAGTAAATCTGATTTTGGGGACAGATTTGGATTAAACTTGATTAGTAAATTTGTGTGTGTTCTTTGGGACTTTTGGCGCAGTATTTCGGGGACGGTTGAGGATCGAGCGCGGACTTCGCCGCCGGGACTTGGATTTAGCGCTCGAGGTGGGTACCGTTGTTTACCTCCTACTTGTGATGTCCCCACTAGGCCTATTTGAGTTGCTTCTTTATTATCTTGCTAAATGAACCGGTACAAGTGAAAATGGCATGTTGATTGAGAATTGGGCTTATAACTAGAGGTTGTGACTTCAAAAGGACTAAGTGCTGACTAATGGTTAATTCTTGTAATTAATATGTCGCTTAAAACCTTGGGAAGAGCTTTCTTAAAATGGATATGGGATAACTTGGCAAATGAAAGTTTAACTAGTGGCATACCTCTCTATTGGGAAAGATAATAATATTTAAACCCTGTTTTTAAATAAAGGACTTTGCATGCTTGTATGGACATTTAGTTAGGCCACCTTTTTCTGCTACACTATCATGATGGCATTGACTTAGGAGAAACCATGCTTTTCCTCTTCTTTTATCTACATTTGGGGGATAGTGCGCTCGGGTGCGAGCAGGGGCTGGGATAGTGTAGTCAGACAGTTGTGGGTCTTGGGACAGGCAGGCTGTGAGGGCAGGGCATTGCGGCAACCGCGGACAGTAGGCGGTTGACCGGATAGTGATTGCTGCTTATGCATCAGATTGGGTATCAGGTCTCTAGTAGATGGAGTTTTCCACTATTTGTCTATCTTGCATCATCTTCGAGATCGGGTCTCCTTTTAGTGGACGGGTTTTCCCACTTTGATCAGAGTCATGATCCAGTTCTGCTGACTTGATACCTATTACTGAGGCACTATGCTCGTGTGGGTCGCTCCCCTCGAGTGCCACTCCGGAGTGTGTATTTTGTGACCGTGCCGGTCAGGAGCCGGTCTGTTGCCTTGGGGCGGGACCGTGACGGTCAGGAGCCGGTCTGTCGCCCTCGGGATGGGACCGTGCCGGTCAGGAGCCGGTCTGCACCCCGTAGCTGAGTTGGGAGTTAGTAGGCATAGTGGGCAGCACCGGTGTTCGCCGGTGACTAGGTTGTACTACCCAGGCAGGCATTCCTATTCTGATGCATACAGTTGGCCATACTTTTAGCTGGGCACCTTAGAGGCATATAGTGGTAGCTTCATACATCATCAGTAGTCATATTTACAGCTTACCACCTTACTTCCATTCTTTCGCCTCTTATAGTCCTGGTGGGCACATTTGAGTGTGAGGTTTACCCACTAGGAGGAGGCTACTGCTTTACAGTAGATCTCACTCCCCACTGTTTCCTTGTTCTCTTTCCCTTTGTTTTGCAGTGTCGTCTGCGGGAGTTGCGGGACCCTCCTCAGCGGACCGAGGTAAGAGGATCGCGGATTAGATAGCGGTCTACCCAGGCACCAGTTCAGTTACTAGATGTACCCCGTTACTCTCAGATACTCTACTTTTCATTTCTTTTTGGGTCTGGCTTCGGCCAGCTGGTTGTATTTGATTAGTGAGCTGGGAGAGATATTTGTATTATTGAGAGTTTATTTCTGCACTTTACTCTTCAGCTTTATCTGAGATGTATTAGTTCTAGTTTAGCTCTGTGTATGCTCTTTTATTATATCTTTTATATTTGAGCAGGTTACCAGCGCTTCGTATACACGGAAAATTCCGTGTATACGGCGGATCTGTAGACGAGCCCGGGTTCTGGTTTACACCCGGGGCGTGACAGATTAAGTTGGTATCAGAGCTTAGGGATAGGTCAGTTGGGACTTAGGAAACCCTAGGCTTTTGGCAGACCCTAGGAAGGC
This sequence comes from Tillandsia fasciculata, assembly GCA_029168755.2. Classification (NCBI taxonomy): domain Eukaryota; kingdom Viridiplantae; phylum Streptophyta; class Magnoliopsida; order Poales; family Bromeliaceae; genus Tillandsia; species Tillandsia fasciculata. The sequence goes on along the minus strand of JAQOTM010000098.1, from coordinate 286,616 downwards.
AGGGCGTGAGTGACGCGACATTATGCGAAAGTCGGCAATTTGGTCTTATGTCTATTTGACTCTTCCAGTGAGTGAAGAGGGATTGGCATGTCCTATTTCTGGTGGACTATTATGTTGGCTGCAGACAACATAAGGTTACAGAAATAGGAGGATGCCTTTGACTTTCGCTAGATTGGGTCGAGTGTGGTTTCGTTACTGATCTGTGGTTCCTTGTGTGACAGGATGCCTCCCAGGCGGCGGATTCCTACCCGGGGTACCCCTACACCCCCAGAGGGGCCGGAGCAGTCCGGACCTTCAGAGATTGCTGAGTTGAGGGCCATGGTGGCCCAGCTGGCGGAGGGTCACCGCCGGCAGGAGCAGAGGATTGAGCAGCTGCTTGCTCAGGTTGGGGCCCCTCCCCCTACTACTACTGAGGCCCCCGCACCACCTGTTGTACCACCGACTATACCGTTGTGCCTGCGGCACCATCTTCGAGCAGCGGGGCCCCGGGAGCGATCCGACCTTTGACCCCCGCGGAGGAGCAGGAGTTCACTGATAAACTCACCCATTTCTGCAAGCGGGGACCGCCTAGATTTTCGGGGCGGAGCACTCACCCTTGGGAGGTTGGGACTTGGCTTTCAGCAATGGAGAAGTTGTTCCGAGACTTCTTCATCGATCAGAAGTACCAGGTACACATGGCTGTGCATTGTCTGGATGGGGATGCGGATACTTGGTGGCGTCGGGTGGAGCCCCTGGAGTTTCAGATCACCCGGCAGCTACCTTGGGCAGAGTTCAAGAGGATGGTCCTGGACACGTACTTTTCCACCAGCGTGAAGAAAAAGGTAGAGGATGATCTGAAGAATCTCCAGCAAGGCGACCGGTCGGCATGGGACTACTTCCAGGAGTTTTCGCGGCTGCTTAGCTGCGTTCCCTACGTCGCCAGGGATGGACCCCATCAGGTGGAGCTCTTCGAGTCGGGCCTGCGCCCGGAGCTCTATACCTTGGTGCATGCGCAGAGACTACAGACCCTAGAGGAGGCGGCAGAGCATGCACAGTGGATCGAGAGAGGAGACCACGTTATCGCCAGACGTGGGGGCCTAGTCGCTCAGGGATCGGACAGGAAGCGGCCAGCGCAGGATGATGGGGGACAGGCCAGTTCCTGGAGGCCGCCCCGACCCCCGCCGTCTCAGTCTTCTGGCCGCGGGCGTTCAGAGCGGCAAGGGCCTGATGGATCCCAGAAGCCCCCACAGCATCAGCAGCAGCAGCATTCGCAGCAGCAGGGGTCGCAGCGGCAGAGGCAGCAGCAGCAGCGGGCGAGGCAGCCCCGGTCTTCAGTCGGGTGTGTTTTCTGCAAGGGCCAGCACCCCTCTGATACTTGTGATTTGCGGCATGGTCGTTGTTTTCGGTGTGGACAGTCCGGTCATCTGCGAGCTGCTTGCCCTTTCTCGACATCGCAGGCTCCTTCCTCAGCATCAGCCCCTTCGGTGCCCCAGCAGAGGTCCTATGCTCCAGCGAACGGATCACCACCTTTTTACCCTGCGGATCATCAGCTGCCGGCTCAGAGCGGTCGGGCCTACGCCGCTCAGGTAGAGGACGTTACAGCAGCCGACCTTGTGGGGGCAGGTATGGTTTTACTGTATTTACCGGCATTGTTTGTGCATTGTATTGCATTTGGGCATCCTAGTCATTTGTTAGGAGTGCATGTGCTTCCTTGCATTGGGTTAAGGGTAGGACGGTTACCGGGTGTTCGGGAGGTCGTATTCCCGATCTTTAGCACGTAGGGACGTGTTGTGGGTCCTGCCCAGTGCAGTTGAGTCCTTGGTTGTACCTGTAGGCCTTATGGTCTTGACCTAGTTGTGGGGCTTGGTTTGGTACTTAGGACGGTTAGGCTGGCTCGGTTGTTTTCTTTTCGCGGCAGCTGATTATGCCGCGAGGACGGTTCTTGTGAGAGCCAGGCCTAGAGGTGTTGGTGTACCTGGGTTGCTTGAGAGTATCTGCGCTTCTTTGGGTTTGACCTTGTGAGCGAGGCGGATGTCTCGTAGTGGGTGAGTAGCTTGTTTGCTGGTGTGTTTGAGGGACCTGCGGCGGCATCGGGACTTGGTGATACCCTTTTTGGGTTGTGAGTTTTTAGCTGTTCTCCTATCGGAGTTGTTGGCATGACACCAGTTTGGGAGCTTGAGTGGCGGATGATTGGATATTTACCCCCTGTTGGTTGGGATTCCGTGTTGAGGAATGACTTTAGTTTCGAGGACGAAACTTTCTTTTAGTGGGGGAGGATGTGATGACCTGGATCTCCGCAGAGCTGTTGCGGTGCTATGGGGTGGCCACTGGAGGCCTATGCGGGGTGCTGGAGGTGAGTGTTAGACTTCGGGCTTAAAATGGATCACGCGGGTGATCAGGGGACCCCATTGGATGTTTAGTGGTGTTCCCGCGCGAAACGGATATTGAGATTGGGCTCTGCACGAAATTTGGACCAAGAATACTCTTCCGGGGGCATCCGGCAATTTTTAGAGTGAGAATTTGGCGAAACGGACGTCAAATTCGGATTCAGCGCGCGAAAACGCTTCAAACGGACTATTTACGGCATTTTTCGGAGCTCGGGTACTGTTCACTGCCGGAACAGTGATTCCGGCGATCGCCGGCGGCCGGCGGCGGCGGCGGGCAGCGCCGGCGGGCGGCGGCGCGGCCTCGGGCAGGCGGAGCAGCGGCGGCAGGCGGCGCGGGCAGGGCGCGGGCAGCGCGCGGGTGAGCGGGCAGGCGGCCGGTCCACGCGGCGGGCGTGCACCAGGCGGAGGACACGTGGCATCATCTCGTTGGCTGGCTCACAGGCGTTGGTCCACGGAGTTTCGGGTTGGCTTTGGTTCACGGTGCACCGGGGGTGGACACGTGGCAGACTTTGGTTGGTTCGGTGCATGGGTGTTCGTGCACCGGGTGCAGCGGTCAGAGGCAGGACACGTGGCGCTTCTCTATTGGCTGGTCAACTGTGCGGGCAGGAGGGGCAGCGGGCGCAGACTGTGCGGGCAGGCGCGGCGGTACTGTGGTCGGGGACACGTGTCGACCAGCGGAGGTGGCCACGTGGCGCAGCGGGACAGGTGGAGGTGGCTGTTGCCTGTTCGGGCGACACGTGGCGGGCTTGGAGGCGGGTTGGACGGTTTTCGGATCCTGTCCGACGGGGCGTTTTGGGCCGGGCCGCACTGTGCGCGCCCGGAAATTCTGGGCCGGGCCGCACTGTGCGCGCCCGGAAATTTCCGGGCGCCCGAAAGTGGGGACCCGGATGTCATTATTTGAAATGTTCTTTTGGCTGGCCTATTTAAGGAACCCGAAGCCCATTCACCTTGCTTTTTCCACCATTTCCGAGCCTCTTCTCACCATGGTGTCTTCAGCAAAGTTGCTCCCCTTCGAGTTCTCCATCTCCTGGTGAAGTTTGAGGATCTGTGGTGGCACGCACTTCGAGATTTGGATTTTTCGGCGCGGCGCGACGTTGCACTCCTGGATTCTTCTTCGGCGCAGCGACAGTGTTTTAGCTCCCCCGAGCTAACCAGGCAGTATTTTTCAGCGATTCTTGCGCCATCGTCTTCGTAACAGGTAGGGCTACATTTCTTATTTCTATGGGTTTTCCCACATTCCGAGGTTTTCCTGGGTTTTTCGGACCATCTTGTAACCCCATTTTCTGGGGTGGAGTTTTGGACAGCGCTGGATTGTTTTGGTGATATCTCCGCAACCGGACATCGGATTGAGGCATTTCAAAAGGGGATTTGCATCTACGCATCACAAGGAATCTCCCTGAATTTTTGTGGAACTTTGTGGAATTTCCCTGATGGTGAGAACCCCCTTTTTACAGTATCTTCAGATTCAATTTTTGTGATCGATTTGCTTTGGGGTGTCCCTCTTGTCGATTTTCGTTCTCAGCACAGAAAAATCGTGGGAAAACGTGCAGGTACTCGTTTCGACCGGTTCGTCGCGTAGATCGTGATAGCATTTTTCTGGGAATTTATTGGGCACGTTTCGCAGGTAAAAATGGCTGAACAGTAAATCTGATTTTGGGGACAGATTTGGATTAAACTTGATTAGTAAATTTGTGTGTTCTTTGGGACTTTTGGCGCAGTATTTCGGGGACGGTTGAGGATCGAGCGCGGACTTCGCCGCCGGGACTTGGATTTAGCGCTCGAGGTGGGTACCGTTGTTTACCTCCTACTTGTGATGTCCCCACTAGGCCTATCTGAGTTGCTTCTTTATTATCTTGCTAAATGAACCGGTACAAGTGAAAATGGCATGTTGATTGAGAATTGGGCTTATAACTAGAGGTTGTGACTTCAAAAGGACTAAGTGCTGACTAATGGTTAATTCTTGTAATTAATATGTCGCTTAAAACCTTGGGAAGTGCTTTCTTAAAATGGATATGGGATAACTTGGCAAATGAAAGTTTAACTAGTGGCATACCTCTCTATTGGGAAAGATAATAATATTTAAACCCTGTTTTTAAATAAAGGACTTTGCATGCTTGTATGGACATTTAGTTAGGCCACCTTTTTCTGCTACACTATCATGATGGCATTGACTTAGGAGAAACCATGCTTTTTCCTCTTCTTTTATCTACATTTGGGGGATAGTGCGCTCGGGTGCGAGCAGGGGCTGGGATAGTGTAGTCAGACAGTTGTGGGTCTTGGGACAGGCAGGCTGTGAGGGCAGGGCATTGCGGCAACCGCGGACAGTAGGCGGTTGACCGGATAGTGATTGCTGCTTATGCATCAGATTGGGTATCAGGTCTCTAGTAGATGGAGTTTTCCACTATTTGTCTATCTTGCATCATCTTCGAGATCGGGTCTCCTTTTAGTGGACGGGTTTTCCCACTTTGATCAGAGTCATGATCCAGTTCTGCTGACTTGATACCTATTACTGAGGCACTATGCTCGTGTGGGTCGCTCCCCTCGAGTGCCACTCCGGAGTGTGTATTTTGTGACCGTGCCGGTCAGGAGCCGGTCTGTTGCCTTGGGGCGGGACCGTGACGGTCAGGAGCCGGTCTGTCGCCCTCGGGATTGGACCGTGCCGGTCAGGAGCCGGTCTGCACCCCGTAGCTGAGTTGGGAGTTAGTAGGCATAGTGAGCAGCACCGGTGTTCGCCGGTGACTAGGTTGTACTACCCAGGCAGGCATTCCTATTCTGATGCATACAGTTGGCCATACTTTTAGCTGGGCACCTTAGAGGCATATAGTGGTAGCTTCATACATCAGCAGTAGTCATGTTTACAGCTTACCACCTTACTTCCATTCTTTCGCCTCTTATAGTCCTGGTGGGCACATTTGAGTGTGAGGTTTACCCACTAGGAGGAGGCTACTGCTTTACAGTAGATCTCACTCCCCACTGTTTCCTTGTTCTCTTTCCCTTTGTTTTGCAGTGTCGTCTGCGGGAGTTGCGGGACCCTCCTCAGCGGACCGAGGTAAGAGGATCGCGGATTAGATAGCGGTCTACCCAGGCACCAGTTCAGTTACTAGATGTACCCCGTTACTCTCAGATACTCTACTTTTCATTTCTTTTTGGGTCTGGCTTCGGCCAGCTGGTTGTATTTGATTAGTGAGCTGGGAGAGATATTTGTATTATTGAGAGTTTATTTCTGCACTTTACTCTTCAGCTTTATCTGAGATGTATTAGTTCTAGTTTAGCTCTATGTATGCTCTTTTATTATATCTTTTATATTTGAGCAGGTTACCAGCGCTTCGTATACACGGAAAATTCCGTGTATACGGCGGATCTGTAGACGAGCCCGGGTTCTGGTTTACACCCGGGGCGTGACAAACGTGGTGGCCGACGCCTGAGTCGCAAAGGACAGGCCGTGGAAGCGGATGTAAGCGCCATTACACAGCAGGATAGTCTGATTGCGGAATTTTCGCGATTGAGACTAGAGGTAGTACCGGCAGGGGCAGTCGCACAACTTCTGACATTGGTGGTCAGACCTACTCTGCTGGACAGGATTCTCGAAGGCCAATCGACTGATACTCAGCTCCAACTGGTGCGGAGTAGAATAACCGCCGACAAGGAGAGCGATTTCATGGTGGACTCCGACGGCACGATACGATTTCGGGGACGAATCTGCGTGCCGGATATACCGGAGCTCAAGGAGGAGATTCTGTGGGAGGCGCATACTGCCCCATATGCAGCGCATCCCGGGGGAAAGAAGATGTACAAGGACGTCAAACAAACCTTCTGGTGGCCCAAATTGAAGGGAGACGTGACGCGATTTGTGGCACACTGCCTGGTGTGCCAACAGGTGAAGGCCGAGCACCAGCGCCCGGCAGGAAAATTACAACCGTTACCGGTGCCCGAGTGGAAGTGGGACATGATCACCATGGATTTTTGTGACCGGATTCCCGAGATCGCCACAGGGACACGATGCGATATGGGTGATCGTGGACCGTTTGACGAAATCGGCCCACTTTTTGCCCATACACACGACGTGGACTCGGGAACGACTGGCACAAACATACATCGATGAAATAGTAAGGTTGCACGGAGTACCGACATCCATCACGTCGGACAGAGACACACGTTTTGTGTCGAACTTTTGGCGAAGCCTGCAACAAGCGATGGGGACCAAGTTGCACTTCAGCACAGCTTTTCATCCGCAAACCGATGGGCAATCAGAGCGGGTGATACAGATCGTGGAGGACATGCTTCGAGCATGCGTTCTGGACTTGGGCGAAGGGTGGGCACGGTGTTTGCCCCTGGTGGAATTTGCCTACAATAATAGTTACCAGGCCAGTATTCAGATGGCGCCGTACGAGGCACTGTACGGGCGCCGCTGTCGGTCTCCAATATGCTGGGACGACTTGGGTGAGTGTAAGTTTCTGGGCCCAGATTTGGTGGAGGAGACCGAAGCGAAGGTGCGATTGATTAAACAAAGGCTACTGACCGCCCAAAGCAGACAGAAGAGTTACGCGGACAACAGACGCCGAGACCTAGAGTTCATGGTGGGCGAGCATGTGCTGCTCCGGGTTTCACCCTCCAAGGGAAACCGGCGTTTCGGCATAAAGGGAAAGCTAAGCCCGAGGTACGTGGGACCGTTCGAAATCCTGGAGCGCGTAGGACCGGTGGCATACCGCTTAGCCCTGCCACCGAACCTCGAACGAGTCCACAACGTCTTCCATGTCTCAATGCTCCGGAAGTACCTGGCAGACCCCTCTCATGCCTTGGATGCTTCCACCATCGAGTTGCGAGAGGATTTGAGCGTCGGGGAGACGCCGGTGCGGATTTTGGCAAGAGAGGACAAGAAGTTGCGCAACCGAACAATCCCCTATGTGAAGGTCCAGTGGAGCAACCACGACGAGCGCGAGGCGACGTGGGAACTGGAATCGAAGGTGAGGGAATGTTTTCCCGGCTTGTTTTAGTGAGGTCTATGCTTAAGTTTCGGGACGAAACTTTTTATAAAGTGTGAGTGGTGTAGTGACCCGACCCTTAGGGGTACTTTTGAACTCACATGTAATTGCTTAAGCCTTAAGCGAAGTAAAATTATTTAAGTTTCAAAAGTCGGCCGGGGCGGGGTGCGTGTATTTTTCTGCGATAGAGCGCGAAAAATGATGACCGACGGTGCGATCGGATTCGAAATCCGATGTCGGGATCTCCCGAAACGGGATCCTTAGTGACGCGGAGTTTAGTCACGCATCGGAATCCGTGCAAAATATCTTGCACCCGTTAGAGATAAGGTGGGTTATCTCGTAGGGAATAATTGAGCGATTAATTAATTAATTATCCGATAAGGGGAGTTTGGATTCTCTTACGAGCGAATTAAAGGATTTAAATTGGTGGGATTTTATCTCGTGGATTGGATAAGAGATAAAATCCAGATATTTAATTGGGGATTTATTTCCCCAAGATTATTTAATAAAGGTGATTAAATAATCGGAGACCAGGATTTAAAATTTGAAAATTTAAAAAGGGTGGGATTCTATCTCGTGGATTGGATAAGAGATAAAATCCAGATATTTAAATTGGGAATTTATTTTCCCAAGATTATTTAATAAAGGTGATTAAATAATCGGTGACCAGGATTTAAAATTGAAAATTTAAAAGGTGGGATTTTATCTCGTGGGTTGGATTAGAGATAAAATCAGGGTATTTGCGGGTTTCTCTTTTCACGTACCGTATGAAATAAAAAGGGAAAAAATAACAATTAAATAATAGGGATTATCGGTAAGGGATTAATTAATTAATGGATTAATTAATTAGAGTCAAAAATATCCGAGGAGGATTTTGATGGTGCGTACGTATGAAATAAGATAAAAGGGATGAATAAATAACGAGATTTATTTATTCCCCGTTTACCGAACGGAAACCCTATTTTTAAATACCGCCTCCTCAAACCCTCCTATTTCGTGCGTGCCGAAAACCAAACGAAACCCTAATTAGAAAAGAAAGAGGAAAACCCTAACCGGAGGAGAAAAGAGGAAAAGACGGAGGAAGCGGAGGAACCCGATCGCCCCGATTCACGTGCCGGAGATCGGAGAACGAGACGCCATCGTCTACGGGGAGCGGATCCGGATCTCCGACGCCGCGAGAAACAAGATCGGATCTTTTATTCCGATAAATTTAAGGTTATTCATCATCGTTTCGTTTGTTAAATTAATCGGGGGTTTTCCGTGTTCTTGTTAGATTATTTTAATCGGAACATCGTTCGCGGATTTTCGTCGGGTTTTGATCCATATTTTATCCTCGTTCTTGATCGGGTGTGATCGAGGATTTTTATCGGATTTTAATTGATGTTTTTAACGGGTTTCTTGTTATCGAACTTCCGATCGACGATTTAGGTGTTCGTCGATCGTCGGTTTAGCCGTTAGAATTACCGGGAATTTTCCGGGAATTTTCCGGGAATTTTTCAGGAATTTTTCGGGCAACTCCGGCGGGACATAGTGGGTTAACGGGAGGCCGCCGCCGCCGTTGTTAGACGGGAGGCCGCCACCGTCGTTACCATATCCGCGGGGTCGTCGCCGGGATCGCACGGGAGCGAAAACGGAGAAGAAATCGCGAAACGGGAGCGAAAACGGCGAAAAAAACGAAAAAAAAGGGGGTTTACTGTGCTAGCCGTACGGTCTCTTGGCCCGCGGTCCCACGGGCCGGGGCGTGCACCCGGTGCACGCCCGCGGCGCGGGAGCCGCAGACCCGGTGCACGCTCCGCCCGTGCACCGGCCCAGCCCGCAGGCGCGGTCCACGACAGGCGTGCGCCCGGTCTTGGCGCGGCGGCCCGAAACCGTGAGCCCGGTGCACGCACGGGTCGTGCACCGGCCCGGCCCGTAGCGCACGGTGCACGCTCCCTGCGTGCACCCGGCTCATGCCGCTGCCCGCCTGATGCTGTAAACCCGGCCCATGGTGGCCCCCGTGCACCATCCGACAGCCCGGAGCTCATTTGCTCCGTTTGGGTCCGTTTTTCCACCGTTTTGAGCGCGGTTTTCGCCGTTGGGATCGTTATTTCCGCGGCTTTCTTGGTACAGCCACTTGGGACCTGCTTGGTCATTATTTTATTATGTTGGGTGCCGCGCGGGGTTCCGGTTTTCGGCGAACCGGACGGTGTTGGACTTTTCCGTCAAAAGGAGTAAATTGGGTCTTTTGTTTTGGGATGTTAGTACACGTTTGTGACTATAATTATCCTTGCGGACTTTCTTTAGGTCCAGGGGTGCAGCGGGAGAGCGCGAAGGATACAGGTGTTCCGATTGCTCTCCAACAAGGTGGGTAGGGTTGCCATAAGTGCAACAAGTGCAGTAAGTGCATTTATCGCCATTAAAGTACTCTTAAATTTACCTAACAAAGTAGATGGACAGTTTAACCTTTCGCGTAATGGTGTTTTATCTAACAAATTAAGCGGCTGCGGTCGCGGTGCTCACTACACGCCAATCTTGGCAATCCGGTTTCGGATGCGGCACGTACACCGGCGGATCGGGCCACCGCATGGTGTACTTTTCCGGAAAAGTGGTCTTTGACCCGTGTGCCTCACAAAGGGGTGGGAGCCGTGAGGACCTCTACGCGCCAGCTGAAAATAGCACATCAGCACCGCGAAAGGGGTAAAAGCATCAAAAGGTGTTTGTGCACGAGGAGGGACTTTAGTCTCTCCGACAGGTACTCTGGGGTTGGTGCCCAACTTAATTAATAAATCTGGGGTTGGTGCCCAGTTTAAAAGATACACAGGGGTTTAACGAAAGGTTACGGTGTACTCGGTGTATTCGGTTCGTTTTTCCTTCTTGACATTATTAGACATCTACTTTGTTTGTCACTGACTTTACCCACTCCGTGACAGGTACTACTAGGTGTGTCAGCCGGGGTGACGGTGGGACTGCGTCGTGAGGACCTCCGTGACAGGTCCTCACTTTGTTTGTCACTGACTTTACCCACTCCGTGACAGGTACTACTAGGTGTGTCAGCCGGGGTGACGGTGGGACTGCGTCGTGAGGACCGTAGTCGGACACTTGGTTATTATTACTATATCTCATTTCCTCTTATGCATAAATACTTAATTTGCTTGTGGATGGTTTTAGTTGCGAACATGTATTGATTAGCTCTGTGGATGAGGTGTATTCTTATGTTTTCATTACGTTAGTGGTGTTCCTTTTATGCGGCATGTTTTCATGATAAACGAATTGATTGCGAAAATGTTTACCCAAAACAAAGTGCCGTGTGGGCACGCATTTTAGAATGCTGGGTTTTATCCTTTCCAAAAGATGACGCCGCTTTATGAACTTAAGTTGTTTGGTGATGAATGTCTACTGTATGGTTGTTGGTTGGAGTTTAATGTTTGATAATTGTAAATGAATTGTATGTTGTAAATGAGACGCCGTGCATATACAAAGGAGACTCTGTCCGCGGGCAGAGAGAATTTGTGTATGTGGCGGTCTGGCACGCACCGGGGTTGAGGTTTATATTACCTTGATAAGAAAAAAAAAAAAAAAAAAATAGACACGCAATTTTCCGCTTTGATTGACTCAAAAACCCCCGGGGGCGTGACAAAGTGGGCCGATTTCGTCAAACGGTCCACAATCACCCATATCGCATCGTGTCCCTGTGGCGACCTCGGGAATCCGGTCACAAAATCCATGATAATCATGTCCCACTTCCACTCGGGCACCGGTAAAGGTTGCAATTTTCCTGCCGGGCGCTGATGCTCGGCCTTCACCTGTTGGCACACCAGGCAGTGTGCCACGAATCGAGTCACGTCTCCCTTCATTTTGGGCCACCAGAAGGTCTGTTTGACGTCCTTGTACATCTTCGTTCCCCCGGGGTGCGCTGCATATGGGGCAGTATGCGCCTCCCTTAGGATTTCCTCTTTGAGCTCCGGTAGATCCGGCACGCAGATTCGTCCCCGAAATCGTACCGTGCCGTCGGAGTCCACTGCAAAATCACCTTCCTGGTCGGCGGTTATCCTACTTCGCACCAGCTGGAGTTGGTCGTCAGTCGATTGCCCTTCGAGAATCCTGTCCAGCAAGGTAGGTCTGACCACCAGTGTCAGAAGTTGTGCGACTGTACCCGCCGGTACTACTTCTAGTCTCAATTGCGAGAATTCCGCAATCAGACTGTCTTGCTGGGTAATGGCACTTACACCTGCCTCCTCGGCCTGCCCTTGCGACTCAGGGCGTCGGCCACCACGTTTGCTTTTCCCGGGTGATAGTGGATCGTTAAATCGTAATCCTTCAGTAGCTCGAGCCACCGCCTTTGTCGCAAATTTAACTCTTTTTGGGTGAAAAGGTACTTGAGACTCTTATGGTCTGAGTACACATTGCAGTGTGCCCCATACAGGTAGTGTCTCCAAAGCTTGAGGACGAACACGACCGCTGCGAGTTCCAAATCGTGCACGGGGTAATTCCGCTCGTACTCCTTGAGCTGCCTTGACGCATAGGCTATAACCTTTCCCCGTTGCATGAGTACTCCACCCAGTCCGTTTCGCGACGCATCGCAAAATACTTCATAATCCTCCCCTGGTTCTGGCAGGGCGAGAATCGGGGCTCGCGTCAATCTATCCTTGAGCTCCTCGAAGCTCCTTTGGCATTTGTCCGTCCAGATGAACTTTCCCCCTTTCTAGTCAAACGGGTCAAGGGGGTGGCTATCTTGGAGAAACCCTCCACGAAGCGTCGGTAATACCCGGCCAATCCCAGGAAGCTTCGAACCTCTGTCACTGTTGTCGGTTGGGGCCAGTCCGTCACCGAATCTATCTTCTTCGGATCCACCGCGACTCCAGCAGCCGAGATTACGTGCCCCAAGAAACCGACCTCACGGAGCCAAAACTCACACTTTTTGAGTTTGGCGTAGAGTTTCTGTTCCCGTAGGGTCTGGAGGACTGTGCGCGGATGTTCTTCATGTTCCTTGTCTGTACGAGAGTAGATGAGGATATCGTCGATGAAGACCACCACGAATAAGTCCAGGAAGGGTTTGAAAACCCTATTCATCATATCCATGAACACCGCCGGGGCATTTGTGAGCCCGAATGGCATCACCGTAAATTCGTAATGGCCATAGCGAGTCCGGAAAGCCGTTTTGGGGATGTCCTCCCCCTTAACCCGGAGCTGATGATAGCCCGACTGCAGGTCAATTTTTAAAAACACCGTCGCCCCCTGTAATTGGTCGAAAAGGTCGTCAATCCTTGGCAGGGGGTACTTGTTCTTAACGGTGACCTTATTTATCTCCCGGTAGTCGATGCACAACCGGAGACTTCCGTCCTTCTTCCTCACGAACAGGACGGGCGTGCCCCAAGGTGACGCGCTAGGTCTGATAAAACCCTTATCCAAAAGGTCCTCCAACTGTGCTTTGAGTTCTTTCAACTCCGCGAAGGCCATCCTATACGGTGCCTTGGTGATGGGTTTGGTGCCGGGAAGCAACTCAATAGGGAAGTCGACCTCTCGTTCCGGCGGCATTCCGGGGAGCTCCGCCGGAATACATCCGGAAATTCCCTTACGACGGGAATTTCGGACGGCGAGGGAACGGGTTGGGTGGCTAAATCTAACGAGGCTAGATAGGCCACGCACCCACCCTCTATCAGCTTCCTAGCCCGCGACGCGGAGATGACGGCTAAAAAGTGTCACGCCCCGGGGATGTGCTTTAGCGGAACGACATGTTTTTTTTTTTTTTTTTGAAAGATCTCCCCTCCCCGGCGCGTGCCCAGACCCGCCGCACATACAGGATCTCTATGCAAACGGACAGAGTCTCCCCTGTACGGCACGGCGTGTGGTTGAGTACACTTCCCAAACAGCATAACCATTCAATCACAACATTCAACAACGTACAACCAGTATTCTAAGTATTTAAACGAATGGCCGATTCAGTTTGGAAGGATAAATCCACAGTTTTAAAGAGTGTCCACCCGACACTTATGTTTTGAAAACGAGTTTTCGAAACCAACATAAAACCACAGGGTTTTGAAAGCGGTGCCCACACGACACTTATGTTTTGAAAACGAGTTTTCGAAACCAACATAAAACCACAGGGTTTGAAAACGGTGCCCACACGACACCCGGGCTTTAAAAACGATTTTTAAAAATCTTTCTTTGTGTTTGTCTTTTCTCTTTTTTTTTTTTTTTTCAAATGGCCAACAGGAATGAAAGGAAGAGTAAAGCGTCACATTATCACCAAATGCCGACATCCACGCGACCCCACAAGGGTATCGAGAACCTCAACCTACTACAATGTAAATGGTACGCTGGGAAGAAAGATAAAATACAGTCCGGGGTCCCCAACGACCCAGCTGCGTCCGTCCCGTCCTCACCGTCGCCTATCTCTCTCCCCGTCTGGTCCCTGTCACGAAATGGGGAGTCAGTGACGAACAATAATAAAGCAGGAAAATTACAGTAAAACAAACCGTGAAGATAACCGGAGCAACAACCCTCTCAGGAGGGGAAAGATCACCTGTGCACCTGTATCCTGCTAATACCCGGCCACGTCGGACAAACTAAAACCGACTGGCCATACCGTACCTGCCAGAAAACCCGACCACGTCGGACAACTAAACCGACGGTCGCACCGCTCGCACCTCGGCGCCTCAAACCCACAACTAATAAGGGGCCCCACTTACGCACTCGTGGGTATAACCGGGTCTGTAATACTCGGGAAAATTGAGTTAGGGTAAAGAGTGTGTTTCAGGTGCAAATGTGGGCGAGGAAACAAAAATTAACTTTAGTGGGGTGTATGGTGTACGGTTGGCACAGTTGCCGAAGCACAAATTCCGCCTTTCCGATCCGAGTCTGATCTCGGAAATCTGAGGTCGCCAGTGCGACCGTCTCATCGAATCGAGGGGAAATGGTATAGACCGTTTGACGATCCGACGGTCGGATCGTCCGGAAATCAGCAATGAAGCGGGCGGGACCCGCGACTTAAGTGAATAGTAAAATGAATAGTAACCCCGTTTTGGGCCCCCCCTCGATCGGTCGATGGCCAGTTCACTGTCTGAAATCCCAACCTATCAGTATGAGTAGACGATTTTAGCTAATTTCGACATTCTGAGCGCAATGGCACTGATAGAATTCCCGTTTGACGACCCTAGAACCTCGAAAAGCGTGCTGAACTGTAGAAAGCGCAGTACTTTATGGGTCTGCGATTTAGCAGGATTTCTAGTCGACGAACAAAAATCGCTACCTGATAGGTTTCGTCGAGCCGGACGTCGTGGTGGTGTCCGTTGTTCAGTTTGACAACCCGGTCGTCTCGAAAAGCGCGAAATATGGAAAAAGTTACAGTATTTTGCGAAGAAGCTTAATATTTTATGTACCAAAGTGTATGGATCTTGGAGGGGAGCGACCTTTATGCATGGTTTGGCTTCAGCTAGGGACCCAGATCAAAGCATATAGAATTGGGGGACTTATGTGCATATTAGTGCAAAGTATATAAGAAGCAACCTAGGGCATCTTTGGGAAAAAAACCCTAGCCGCAACCCTCTTGCAACCGTAGCCACCCACGACCCTCCTCTCCCTCTGCTACCTATCCCGCACAACCGCGCCGCCGGCCGCCGCCCCTGGTCGCCGGAAAAGCAAGGGCTTCAAGGAAACCCTTGATCTTGGGTCGGTAGAAGAAGAAGAGCGCCCGAGCCCCTAGACCGGAGCCCAGACCTCTCTGCGGCCATCTCCTACACCCAGAAGACGAGCCGAGGAGGGCTGGTGCACCGCCGTGGCCGCGCGACGCCGGGAAGACCGTTTTCTTCTCCCTCGGATCCAATCAAGGTGAGCCTCCATCATTCTTGGTTAGTGCTGGTTTTAAGCAACTGCAGTCGGTTTTTCCTCGTTCTTGGGATGCTCCTGATGGAGCCGCGGTCTCGGATGGGCGCCCGGTTGTCGGCGGAGGCAAGAAGCCGCCGGAAACCTAGATTAGCTCCGCCCCTAAAGAACTCGGTAACCACTGGACCTAAACGCACCAAAATCGGTGTGCCGGGACTGTAGGGCATGTAGACTAATCCTGAAAAATTTGGAAGAATATGGTTCAGTATTTTGGAAGAAAAATGATGCCCTAGTTTTCGGGTTTTTGAGCCTCAACCGAGCTTCTTGCTCCGGCGCCGGCAGGCTTCCCCGTCGCCGGCCACCTGACCAGAACACTTTCTGGGACCAAGGGGAATGCAACCATGCCGGTGCATGGCTCCCATGCACGCCAGAGGTGGCTCGGCCATGGTTGAACCCGAGAGTGACCAAAATTGGTCGCCGGCGCTCCGGCCAACTCCGGCCGGGGCGGGACTGGTCGGGAAGCTTCCTATGGACCCGAGGAGCATTCCCTCCAAGTTACAAAGCCTCAGGTGATCCCGGTGCAAATCCGCCATTAGAGCCCTCAAGATCCAAACCGGATCTTTGCCCCGCCGCGCCGCCGCCGCACCCCGAGGCCAGGCATGTGCATGGAGAGTTTCAGGGAGGTGAATGGCACCTACTGGTGCACTTAGTTGAGCCCCAGAACCCTTTACTCAATGGTCACGAATTTCAAAGTTCACCCCCATCTTCTTCTTCCCGGGCTCGGCCAAACGGTGGTGCAAGTTTGCACCTAAGTTGATGGGAGTTGCTCCAAAAACCTAGTAGATCACTTTGATCCAAGTTAGGGTGGTTCAGATGCAGTGTGGACAGAGAACCCATTTCGGATTCTCCTGATGTGTGTGTGTGTGAAAGATGCATGCCACGTGTTTGGGTAAATGCCTCAAAGAACTTGTAAATGGAATTTGACAAAAATATGAATATGAAAGTTGCTCAAATTCATCCCCTGAGCTTTGTGCTCATTTAAGTTCGAGCAGAAACTGAGCGGATTAAAAGTTGGAGCATTGTGAACTTGTATGTGACCTTGGCTTTGGAACTTCTTGATCTAGCAGACCTGGGCTGCAACCAGGGTGAGCCCTGTGATCCTTGCAAAATTTAAAGACCTTCTTACATACAAAGTTTAATCAGAAGAGGTCTAGATTAAAAGTTACAGTATTAACTACCTTTAAGAGTAATTTTGACATAAAACAATGTTCTAGGCTAATCGTGAAGCCGCGACAGGGTGCCCTTGGTTAATTTGGGGTCACTGGACTCGATGCTCATGATAAAAATTGGTTTTGATGAGCCGGAGAAACAAAAATTCATTTAGGCTATGTTAGCAAGGTATTCATGGCCCGAAGTTTCCCTCGGGTCCCGTGCCGCCGCAAATGGGTGAGCACGGCGTCCAGCGGGTCAAGTGTCACCTACTGGAAGCGACGGTTCGTAAAAATAATATCCCAGTTAAGAGAACGAGCAAAAACGGCTCTCAAAGTATTGTAGAAGTGTAGCTGGGTAAAACCCTAGGGGTTAATTTGTAATTGTAGCCTGGTAGACTGTTGTACACAGAGTGTCAGTGGGTTGGGTATGTGTAAGAGTTATTTTTCCCTGACCCGTGTAAATGATTCAGGTCCCAGCAGTCAGCCGCCAGCTTGCGAACCATCCCGCCAGCTTGCCCTTGAACCATGCGTACAGATCAGACATTACCTAACGTTTGAAAACGTGATGTTCTAAACTCTATATGGACTTGGATTAAAAAGGTGGGTTTGTTGAAAGTTTAGCATTTGTGTTTAAGTGCGTACTTTAGCGTCGATTCCCGAGGACTGTTTACTTTAAATATTACATATTATCGTTCTACTTTAAATGCTACCGATTATCGTTTCTTTAGTTGTTACATGTTACCGCTTTACTTCGGCTATACTTGTTAGTAGGGTACTTTGATTACACATGCTACTATCTTGCTCTTGTTCATACATCATGGTTACTTGGCTCGAGGCTGCAGCACGCGCACCCGCGGTTTGGCCACCGCAAAGGGTGCGCTTTTCCGGAAAAGTGGTCTATGACCCGTGTATACCCACGAGGTGACGTAGTGGGGCCCCTTATTAGTTGTGGGGTTTGAGGCGCCGAGGTGCGAGCGGTGCGACCCGTCGGTTATTAGTTGTCCGACGTGGTCGGGATTTTGCAGGTACGGTACGACCCGTCGGTTATTAGTTGTCCGACGTGGCCGGGTATTGCAGGGCACGGGAGTACAGATTATCGTTACCCTCTTGAGAGGGTGGTTGCTCCGGTTGTCTTCACGGTTTGTTTATTATATTTTCCCGTTCCATTATTATTAGTCACTGACTTCCCACTTCGTGACAGGGTCCAGGCGAGGGGAGAGGTAGGCGGCAGTGAGGACGGGACGGACGCAGCTGGGTCGTTGGGGACCCCGGACTGTATTTCCTCTTTCTTTTCGGCATTTCATTTATATTGTAGTTATGTGTGAGGTTCTCGATACCCTCGTGGGGTCGACGTGGATGTCGGTATTTGGTTATTCCCTTATGCATTACTTTTCCTTCTAATTCTGTCGGCCATTTGAAAAAAAAAGAGAAGGGCAAAACCAAAGAAAAGATTGCGGGAACCGTTTTTAAAACCTAAGTGTCGTGTGGGCACTGATTTCAAAACCCTGTGGATTTATGGATTGCGAAATGGATTTCAAAACTTGGGTGTCGTGTGGGCACCGTTTTCAAAACCTTGTGGATTTATGCTAATTTTGAAAACTAGTCTTCAAAATGCAAGTGCCGAGTGGGCGCTCTTTTAAAACTGCGAATTTTATCCTTTCCAAACTGATCGGCCACGTACTTTAATAAATTAGAATGCTGGTTGTAGGTTGACAATTGTTGTGATTGAATGGTTGTGGATGTTTGGGTTATGTACTGAACGCTACGCCGTGCACATACAGGGGAGGCTCTGTCCGTTTACAGAGAGATCCTGTATGTGTGGCGGGTCTGGGCACGCGCCGGGAAAGAGGGGTTTTCCTTACTGTCAAAAAAAAAAAAAAATCCTCCGTCGAACATACGACTTCTGCAAAACGTTTCCGCTAAAACAAACCCCCGGGGCGTGACAGACTAAGATGGTATCAGAGCCATACATTCAATCACAACAGTTAGTGCCGACATCCGTGGGGACACCTCACGTGCCTACAAATGAATGAAATGGGTAGGGCATAGGTAGGTAGAACGCGAGCGACCGAAAGAGAGAGAGAGAGAGAGAGAGAGAGAGAGAGTCCGAGTCCTTTCTGTCGCTAGGTGGTTCGTGATTCCCGTTACGTATTAACAAAGGCTAAGACTGACTTTCCTTGTGTGTGTACAGATAGAGGGCCGACTCAGCGTGCAACCGACGACGGAAATGGACATCGCTGACGAGGCCAATCGTTTGCTCCGCAACCAGCTGCGCGACGTGGCTGGGCAACTGCTAACACTCGCGGAGCGCCTGAGCATGCTGATACAGGAACTTGAGGGCGTCGATCGATTCCGGGGCGGCAGCAGAGGCTTTGCCCCTCTCGGGACGCTACCGACGGGCCCTCCCGCCTTCCAGGAGGCGACTAATTTGGCCGTGTACACCAATGCTGAGCGCGCCCGGCAGGAATACTCTCACCCCGGGCCGGCAGGGGACCCCCAGCGGAAGGACCAGGCGAACAAACGCCCGAGAGTCGAGCGGAACCTCGGTCAGGCGACAGAGGAACCTAGGCCACCGAAGCCGTGCGTCATTTGTGGCAGCGCGCACCTCATGACGAGCTGCCCGTGGCGGGATGGGCACTGCTTCCGATGTGGCAAGCCCGGCCACACGCGTTACGACTGCCCTTCGAAGCCGGGTGCTACTAGACCCCCGGCGCCGCGACGTGATGAACCGAAGGGAACTGCTGCCCCCACCTCACGGGGGGGGGCCGATCCGAGGAGCCGGCCAAATCCACGCCCGAAGCAGGTACCGGAAGGCGAGCGAGGACTTAGAGGGAGCGCGCACGTGCAACCAGAATCCTGCATCATCTGCGAAGGCGCGCACCCGGTGGAAGAATGCACTTGGAGGTACCACTACTGTAACCGGTGCGGCTTGCCAGATCACACCTGTGCCTCCTGCCCCCAGGGACCAACCCATGACTCCGCCATCGCACCCCCACCGCAGCAAGGACCGGAGGGCACTGCGGCCCCCGTTCGGACAAAGGATACGCCCGGCAACCAGCAATCCGCGGACTCTTCTGACAGCAGACCCCTGCCCCAATCCGCGGTGCGACGCTGGCCCAAGGGTTGTGGGCGGGCTTCCTCGGCCGCTCCGGTGGACGACGCGACCTCCCAAAGTGGGGAGTAACAGGTACGCACTTATTTATTGTTGTTTTCCTGTCCTCCTTTGTCTAGATAGGAGTACCCCCCCGAGCCGGAGCAACCCGCCCCCTTTTTGACCCTTGCGAGCCTCCCCCACACTTAGTTTTACCCGCCGAATTTTTTTTTTTTTTTTCTGACCGTTCCGGCTTCCGCACTAAATAGGGGTCAAACACCATGAGAGATTGCTTGGCGTAGGCCAAACTCATAAGGTGTGAGTTTGGGTACCACGAGGGGGACGCGAAGCCTTTTGAGAGCACCAGTCGGGCATGCTTAGGCCCTTTTTCCCTCTTAGGAGATTCCCGGGGTGTTTAAGTTTCGAGGACGAAACTTCCTTTAAGGTGTGAGTGATGTAATACTCGGGAAAATTGAGTTAGTGTAAAGAGTGTGTTTCAGGTGCAAATGTGGGCGAGGAAACAAAAATTAACTTTAGTGGGGTGTATGGTGTACGGTTGGCACAGTTGCCGAAGCACAAATTCCGCCTTTCCGATCCGAGTCTGATCTCGGAAATCTGAGGTCGCCAGTGCGACCGTCTCATCGAATCGAGGGGAAATGGTATAGACCGTTTGACGATCCGACGGTCGGATCGTCCGGAAATCAGCAATGAAGCGGGCGGGACCCGCGACTTAAGTGAATAGTAAAATGAATAGTAACCCCGTTTTGGGCCCCCCCTCGATCGGTCGATGGCCAGTTCACTGTCTGAAATCCCAACCTATCAGTATGAGTAGACGATTTTAGCTAATTTCGACATTCTGAGCGCAATGGCACTGATAGAATTCCCGTTTGACGACCCTAGAACCTCGAAAAGCGTGCTGAACTGTAGAAAGCGCAGTACTTTATGGGTCTGCGATTTAGCAGGATTTCTAGTCGACGAACAAAAATCGCTACCTGATAGGTTTCGTCGAGCCGGACGTCGTGGTGGTGTCCGTTGTTCAGTTTGACAACCCGGTCGTCTCGAAAAGCGCGAAATATGGAAAAAGTTACAGTATTTTGCGAAGAAGCTTAATATTTTATGTACCAAAGTGTATGGATCTTGGAGGGGAGCGACCTTTATGCATGGTTTGGCTTCAGCTAGGGACCCAGATCAAAGCATATAGAATTGGGGGACTTATGTGCATATTAGTGCAAAGTATATAAGAAGCAACCTAGGGCATCTTTGGGAAAAAAACCCTAGCCGCAACCCTCTTGCAACCGTAGCCACCCACGACCCTCCTCTCCCTCTGCTACCTATCCCGCACAACCGCGCCGCCGGCCGCCGCCCCTGGTCGCCGGAAAAGCAAGGGCTTCAAGGAAACCCTTGATCTTGGGTCGGTAGAAGAAGAAGAGCGCCCGAGCCCCTAGACCGGAGCCCAGACCTCTCTGCGGCCATCTCCTACACCCAGAAGACGAGCCGAGGAGGGCTGGTGCACCGCCGTGGCCGCGCGACGCCGGGAAGACCGTTTTCTTCTCCCTCGGATCCAATCAAGGTGAGCCTCCATCATTCTTGGTTAGTGCTGGTTTTAAGCAACTGCAGTCGGTTTTCCTCGTTCTTGGGATGCTCCTGATGGAGCCGCGGTCTCGGATGGGCGCCCGGTTGTCGGCGGAGGCAAGAAGCCGCCGGAAACCTAGATTAGCTCCGCCCCTAAAGAACTCGGTAACCACTGGACCTAAACGCACCAAAATCGGTGTGCCGGGACTGTAGGGCATGTAGACTAATCCTGAAAAATTTGGAAGAATATGGTTCAGTATTTTGGAAGAAAAATGATGCCCTAGTTTTCGGGTTTTTGAGCCTCAACCGAGCTTCTTGCTCCGGCGCCGGCAGGCTTCCCCGTCGCCGGCCACCTGACCAGAACACTTTCTGGGACCAAGGGGAATGCAACCATGCCGGTGCATGGCTCCCATGCACGCCAGAGGTGGCTCGGCCATGGTTGAACCCGAGAGTGACCAAAATTGGTCGCCGGCGCTCCGGCCAACTCCGGCCGGGGCGGGACTGGTCGGGAAGCTTCCTATGGACCCGAGGAGCATTCCCTCCAAGTTACAAAGCCTCAGGTGATCCCGGTGCAAATCCGCCATTAGAGCCCTCAAGATCCAAACCGGATCTTTGCCCCGCCGCGCCGCCGCCGCACCCCGAGGCCAGGCATGTGCATGGAGAGTTTCAGGGAGGTGAATGGCACCTACTGGTGCACTTAGTTGAGCCCCAGAACCCTTTACTCAATGGTCACGAATTTCAAAGTTCACCCCCATCTTCTTCTTCCCGGGCTCGGCCAAACGGTGGTGCAAGTTTGCACCTAAGTTGATGGGAGTTGCTCCAAAAACCTAGTAGATCACTTTGATCCAAGTTAGGGTGGTTCAGATGCAGTGTGGACAGAGAACCCATTTCGGATTCTCCTGATGTGTGTGTGTGTGAAAGATGCATGCCACGTGTTTGGGTAAATGCCTCAAAGAACTTGTAAATGGAATTTGACAAAAATATGAATATGAAAGTTGCTCAAATTCATCCCCTGAGCTTTGTGCTCATTTAAGTTCGAGCAGAAACTGAGCGGATTAAAAGTTGGAGCATTGTGAACTTGTATGTGACCTTGGCTTTGGAACTTCTTGATCTAGCAGACCTGGGCTGCAACCAGGGTGAGCCCTGTGATCCTTGCAAAATTTAAAGACCTTCTTACATACAAAGTTTAATCAGAAGAGGTCTAGATTAAAAGTTACAGTATTAACTACCTTTAAGAGTAATTTTGACATAAAACAATGTTCTAGGCTAATCGTGAAGCCGCGACAGGGTGCCCTTGGTTAATTTGGGGTCACTGGACTCGATGCTCATGATAAAAATTGGTTTTGATGAGCCGGAGAAACAAAAATTCATTTAGGCTATGTTAGCAAGGTATTCATGGCCCGAAGTTTCCCTCGGGTCCCGTGCCGCCGCAAATGGGTGAGCACGGCGTCCAGCGGGTCAAGTGTCACCTACTGGAAGCGACGGTTCGTAAAAATAATATCCCAGTTAAGAGAACGAGCAAAAACGGCTCTCAAAGTATTGTAGAAGTGTAGCTGGGTAAAACCCTAGGGGTTAATTTGTAATTGTAGCCTGGTAGACTGTTGTACACAGAGTGTCAGTGGGTTGGGTATGTGTAAGAGTTATTTTTCCCTGACCCGTGTAAATGATTCAGGTCCCAGCAGTCAGCCGCCAGCTTGCGAACCATCCAGCAGCCACCGTGATCATCTACATTAAGGTGGGTTGTTGTTTTAAGCCCTTGCATTTAATTCTATTAAATTGGGTGGGGTCAATCTTGTGCGTACTTGGGTTAAAGATCGAAGGGTGATAGACATTACTTGTTTGATTGTGCTAACGTTTGAAAACAAAGAGAAAAAGAAAATGTAGAAAAAGGAGGGATGTTCTAAACTCTATATGGACCTCGTGCTTGGATTAAAACAGTGTGGGTTTGATTTTGAAAGTTCTAGCATTTAGTTCTATCATGTTGGATGGGGACAAGCAAGTGCGTACGTGGGTTGAGTGGGGTGTTTAGCGTCGATTCCCGAGGACTGTTTACTTTAAATATTACATATTATCGTTCTACTTTAAATGCTACCGATTATCGTTTCTTTAGTTGTTACATGTTACCGCTTTACTTCGGCTATACTTGTTAGTAGGGTACTTTGATTACACATGCTACTATCTTGCTCTTGTTCATACATCATGGTTACTTGGCTCGAGGCTGCAGCACGCGCACCCGCGGTTTGGCCACCGCAAAGGGTGCGCTTTTCCGGAAAAGTGGTCTATGACCCGTGTATACCCACGAGGTGACGTAGTGGGGCCCCTTATTAGTTGTGGGGTTTGAGGCGCCGAGGTGCGAGCGGTGCGACCCGTCGGTTATTAGTTGTCCGACGTGGTCGGGATTTTGCAGGTACGGTACGACCCGTCGGTTATTAGTTGTCCGACGTGGCCGGGTATTGCAGGGCACGGGAGTACAGATTATCGTTACCCTCTTGAGAGGGTGGTTGCTCCGGTTGTCTTCACGGTTTGTTTATTATATTTTCCCGTTCCATTATTATTAGTCACTGACTTCCCACTTCGTGACAGGGTCCAGGCGAGGGGAGAGGTAGGCGGCAGTGAGGACGGGACGGACGCAGCTGGGTCGTTGGGGACCCCGGACTGTATTTCCTCTTTCTTTTCGGCATTTCATTTATATTGTAGTTATGTGTGAGGTTCTCGATACCCTCGTGGGGTCGACGTGGATGTCGGTATTTGGTTATTCCCTTATGCATTACTTTTCCTTCTAATTCTGTCGGCCATTTGAAAAAAAAAAGAGAAGGGCAAAACCAAAGAAAAGATTGCGGGAACCGTTTTTAAAACCTAAGTGTCGTGTGGGCACTGATTTCAAAACCCTGTGGATTTATGGATTGCGAAATGGATTTCAAAACTTGGGTGTCGTGTGGGCACCGTTTTCAAAACCTTGTGGATTTATGCTAATTTTGAAAACTAGTCTTCAAAATGCAAGTGCCGAGTGGGCGCTCTTTTAAAACTGCGAATTTTATCCTTTCCAAACTGATCGGCCACGTACTTTAATAAATTAGAATGCTGGTTGTAGGTTGACAATTGTTGTGATTGAATGGTTGTGGATGTTTGGGTTATGTACTGAACGCTACGCCGTGCACATACAGGGGAGGCTCTGTCCGTTTACAGAGAGATCCTGTATGTGTGGCGGGTCTGGGCACGCGCCGGGAAAGAGGGGTTTTCCTTACTGTCAAAAAAAAAAAAAAATCCTCCGTCGAACATACGACTTCTGCAAAACGTTTCCGCTAAAACAAACCCCCGGGGCGTGACAGGGTCATAGACCACTTTTCCGGAAAAGCGCACCCCTGCAGTGGCCAAACCGCGGGTGCGCGTGTCGCAGCCTCGAGCACAGTAACCGTGAAGATATATATAAATGTGTGTGCGAGACATATGAAAAACAGGAAGCATAATCACCCATAAGTAAAGCCATAAGATGCACCATCTATATATTAAAGCAGAGCAAACATAAAGCTACCGACGATTAGTAAATGCTTTCTCCTGATATCCTAACCCCAAACGTGGCACATAACTTTAGAACAAATGAACAATAATACCAACGATGATTACTTGGTGGTTTCCCCCGATGTACTAACCCGAGCATGGCATATCATTTTTATTTATTTTTTTTTTTTCCTCTTTAATTTAAATGTTGGTACACGTAAACGTTAGGACTTAAGCAAAACCCACCTGTCGCCTGTAGCGTTCCGCGTTCGCCTTCTCCGCGTTCCGGCGCGTTCCTCGAAGCTGCAAAACGGATTCCCCGGGCGGGGAGGTCAGAATCCAAAAAACGCAACCCATGAAGAGCCCCAAACTCCCAACCGGTTCATGCTGACCATGACAAACCCCCCCCCCCCCCCCCCGTACCTCTCGCAGCCTGCGCGGGTTGGCCGCGCGGCGCCCCGCATGCGTGGGTTGCCCTGTGCGGCAGCCCCGCATGCGGGCTGGCCCGCGCGGCAGCCCCGCATGCGGGCTGCCCAGCGCGGCAGCCCCGCATGCGGGGTGGCCCGCGCGGCAGCCCCGCATGCGGGCTGCCCCGCGCGGCAGCCCCGCGTGCGGGGGCTCCCCGCGCGGCAGCCCCGCATGCGGGGTGGCCCGCGCGGCAGCCCCGCATGCGGGCTGCCCCGCGCGGCAGCCCCGCGTGCGGGGGCTCCCCGCGCGGCAGCCCCGCATGCGGGTGGCCCGCGCGGCAGCCCCGCATGCGGGCTGCCCCGCGCGGCAGCCCCGCGTGCGGGGGCTCCCCGCGCGGCAGCCCCGCATGCGGGTTGCCCCGCGCGGCGGCCCCGCTCGGGGGGAGCTGCCCGCAGGCACGGGCAACCCCGCGCGGTATCAATCTCGCGCGGGTGCCCTGCCGGCGGGTGGCTCACCCCGTCCCGACGCTCCCCTCTCCGGTCCGCCCAAGAAAAAAAACCCTTCCCTTTAATAATTTTAAATCAAGAACGAGGGAGGGAGAGATGAGATCACGCTCACCTTGTCCTCGTCGGCACCGGGCGAAAAAGAGAGAGATCGTCCTATTGGGTTCGTCGGATCTTGCGGGGAGGCGATCGGTCTCCTCCTTCTCCTCGTCGGGATCTCGCGTCGCCTCGATGCGGGTGGGAGACGGCTTGGGTTTTCACGCGTACGAAAGGGAAAAGAAGGGAATGGGAACCCCAATCCCTCAACCTTTATTAATTAGCCGTTTAGGCGCAGTCGGGTCTAAACCCAAGTCCAACTAAGCGTAACCCCGCCTAGACCAAAATGCATTAGGTTAACCTCGATTAAGCTCAAATAAATCCGATTAAATTTAATTAACTCCAATTAAATTAATTTAGACCAAAAATAAAATGAATTAAATCAAATTAACCTAAACCCGGGCCTGGTTTACCTCTGCGGAGATGGCTGAACACTGCGACAACTTCAGGAATTTATTCCGGACGATTCCGGGGTCGAAAAACAGATCCGTTCGCGCCGCCGGTCTCCGTTTCGCGAGCTTTGCTCTCTAAAAATACCCGCGAGCCCCGTCGGCCTGCCCAAAACAACGCATGAAGAGTCGTACCCTGGACCCCTTAGCCGAAAGGCAGTTCAAGAACAAAAAACACAGGAGAGGCCAACAGGGACCAAAAACCAGCGGTTATTACACCACTCACCTCTAAAAACGAGTTTCGTCCTCGAAACTCAAGCCCGGGTGGGAGTGAAAAGGTCGGGGTAGCACTCCTTCATCTTAGACTCCAGTTCCCAAGTTGCTTCCCGCTCCTCGTGGTTGTTCCAAAGTACTTTCACGTAGGGGATGGTTCGATTTCGCAGTGACTTGTTTTCCCTTGCCAAGATTCTCACCGGGGTTTCTTCAAAGCTGAGGTCCTCCTTAAGCTCGAGTGCTGAGGTGTCCAGAACGTGTGACGGGTCAGGAAGGTATTTCCGAAGCATCGAAACATGGAATACGTCGTGGACTCGGTCGAGGTTTGGTGGTAGGGCGAGGCGGTAAGCTACTGGGCCAATGCGCTCCAGGATCTCGAAAGGCCCCACAAACCGTGGGCTCAGTTTGCCCTTTAGCCCGAAACGCCTGATTCCTCTGGATGGCGAGACCCGCAAAAACACGTGTTCCCCCACTTGAAACTCCAAGTCACGGCGCCTCTGGTCTGCGTAACTCTTCTGTCGACTCTGGGCGGTCAGCAGGCGCTGTCTGATGAGGCGCACTTTCTCTTCAGTTTCCTCCACTAAGTCGGGTCCCAAGAGTTTCCGCTCTCCCAAGTCGTCCCAGCAAATCGGGGATCGGCAGCGCCTTCCATATAAGGCTTCGTAGGGCGCCATCTGAATGCTGGCCTGGTAGCTGTTGTTGTAGGCAAATTCCGCGAGAGGTAGGTAGCGTGCCCAACCGATTCCCCAATCAAGCACACAAGCGCGGAGCAGGTCTTCGAGGGTTTGAATCACCCGCTCCGACTGTCCGTCCGTCTGAGGGTGGAAGGCTGTGCTGAACTGAAGTCTGGTGCCCATAGCCCGCTGAAGGCTCTGCCAAAACTTCGAGACAAAGCGCGTGTCTCTATCCGAGGTGATCGATGCCGGTACTCCGTGTAGTCTCACGATCTCGCTGATGTAGACTTGAGCTAGCCGTTCGCGGGTCCAAGTAGTGTGAATTGGTAGGAAGTGTGCTGACTTAGTTAACCGGTCGACTATGACCCAGATCGCGTCGTGGCCCTGCTGTGATCGTGGGAATCCCGTGACGAAATCCATTGTAATCTGGTCCCATTTCCACTCTGGTACCGGTAGGGGTTGTAGCTTCCCGGCTGGTCGCTGATGCTCGGCCTTTATCTGTTGGCATACTAAGCAGTGAGCCACGTGTCGAGTCACGTCTCCTTTCAATTTAGGCCACCAAAAGGTCTGTTTAAGATCCCTGTACATCTTTGTGCCTCCCGGATGTGCCGCATAAGGGGCTCGGTGTGCCTCTACTAAGATCTCTTCTTTCAACTCTGGTGAATCCGGCACGCAGATCCGTCCGCGGAACCATAGGGTGCCGTCGTCTTTCACCGCAAAGTCAATCTCTTGGCCCTGGGGGATCTTATCTCGTATGCGCTGTAGGTGTGGGTCGGTCCGCTGTCCCTCCTGGATCTTCTCGAATAACGTCGGCTTAACCACCAAAGTTAAAGTTGCATAACCGTGCCCGCAGGCACCACCTCCAATTGCATTCGCGCGAACTCCGCGATCAGGTGGTCCTGCTTCGTCAGCGCGTTCTCTGACGCCCCTTCCTGATGCCCTTTCCTGCTCAGTGCGTCTGCTACCACATTTGCCTTCCCGGGGTGATATTGAATCGTCAAGTCGTAATCCTTTAACAACTCGAGCCACCGCCTCTGCCGCAAGTTTAACTCTTTTTGGGTAAAGATGTACTTAAGACTTTGATGATCTGAGAAAACGTTGCAGTGGACTCCGAAGAGGTAATGCCTCCACAGCTTTAAAACGAAGACTACGGCAGCCAACTCCAAGTCGTGTATCGGGTAGTTCTTTTCGTAGTCCTTCAGCTGCCTGGACGCGTAGGCGATCACCTTCCCCTGCTGCATCAGAACACCTCCCAGACCGATCCTTGATGCATCGCAGTATACTTCATAATCCTCTCCCGGCGTCGGCAGCACAAGTATTGGTGCCCTAGTTAATCTTTTCTTGAGTTCCTCAAAACTCTCCTGACACTTGGCCGTCCATACGAACTTCTCCCCTTTTCTGGTCAACCGATTTAAGGGGGTAGCAATTTTCGCGAAACCCTCAACGAAGCGTCTGTAGTATCCCGCCAGTCCTAGGAAACTACGGACCTCGTTACCGACGTCGGCGGCTGCCAGTCCACCACTGCTTCCACCTTCTTGGGATCCACGGCGATTCCCTGTGCCGAGATCACATGTCCCAGAAAACCGACCTCGCGCAGCCAGAACTCGCACTTCTTGAGTTTGGCGAACAGCTTCTGCTCTCTGAGGGTCTGGAGGATCGTTCGTAGATGGTCCTCGTGCTCCTCGTCGGTAGTGGAGTAGATCAGAATGTCGTCGATGAAGACTACCACGAACCGATCCAGGAAGGGTCTAAAAATCCGGTTCATCATGTCCATGAAAACAGCGGGGGCGTTCGTAAGCCCGAAAGGCATCACCGTGAACTCGTAGTGGCCGTACCGAGTCCTGAAGGCGGTCTTGGGAATATCTTCATTTCGAACTCGGAGTTGATGATAGCCCGACTGTAGGTCAATTTTGGAGAAGACTGTTGCTCCCCGTAACTGATCGAAGAGGTCGTCGATTCTGGGCAGGGGGTATTTATTCTTCACCGTAACCTTGTTTATCCCTCTGTAGTCGATGCAGAGACGCAGGCTTCCGTCTTTCTTCCGCACGAAGAGTACCGGTGCGCCCCAGGGTGACACACTCGGTCTGATGAACCCTTTATCCAAGAGGTCTTCCAGCTGTGCTTTAAGCTCCTTTAGCTCCGCGAAGGCCATTCGGTAAGGCGCCTTCGTAATTGGCTGCGTGCCTGGTACTAGCTCGATAGGGAACTCCACCTCCCGCTCCGGAGGCATCCCGGGCAGTTCTGCGGGGAAAACGTCGGGGAAGTCCCTCACCACCGGGATGTCTGAAGGGGTCGACGAGGGTCGGGTGGCCAGATCCACCGATGCTAAATAGGCCACGCATCCACCCTCTACCAACCTTCTGGCTCGCGCCGCTGAAATGACCCCCGGGAAGGTGATGCTCTTGCCCGCCATATACACATGTTCAGGAAAACCCGGTTCTTGCAATCGAACTTGTCGCTTGTCACAGTCAATGAGCGCCTGGTACCTCGTGAGCCAATCCATGCCTAACACCGCGTCGTACTCCTTCAAGGGGATTACCACCAAATCCCATGGGCAAGCCAGTCGCCCAAGCTTAATCGAGCAGGCGGCCACGAAGCTGACCGCCTCCAAAGTCCCCCCCGCCGTTTGCACCGTCAAGAGACTTTGAAGGGGGGTCTCCTCGAGATCATGCATAAAAACGAAATCACGAGAAATGAACGAGTGTGTTGCTCCGGTATCGAAAAGAGTTCTAGCACGGGAATTCGAAACGGAAGTAGTACCTGCAAGAGCGTCCTCCGGTGGATTAGTCCCTTGGCTGGTCATTGAGAAAACCCTCCCGCCTGGTTGTGGCTGCCGATCCTCCTCACGCCGCGGTGCGGGGGGTCTGGAAGTTGACGCCATAGGAGCTTTCCCCCGCCCTGAGGGCTGTGGCGCGGGCGTATAAGCTCCCGAGGGTGCAGGTCCCCCGCCCAAGGGGCAGTTGCGGCGGAAGTGCCCCCGCTTGCCGCACCTGAAACAGTGGTCGCTCCGTTGGGGGCACTCTCCCGCAATGTGCCCTCCCCCGCAAATAACGCAAGGCCTATTTCCCGGCCTCGGCCCTCCTGCTGGCGCGCCCCGGGGTCCCGCCTGCGGTCTCCACCGTTTGGAGGCTCCGCCCCCACTCCAAGAGCCTCCTCCCGAGTTCTGCTGTTGCCGCTTTCTGTCCTCCAGTCGCGCCGAGTTCTCCCTTCTGGCGCGGGTGATCGCAAAGCCCCGCTCTACCGTAGTGGCCCTGTCGACCACTTTCTGGAATGTATGCAGGTCAGCTGCTTGCACCACCTCAAAGATATTGCTCCGCAGGCCGTCCACAAAAAGTTGCGCCTTGTGAGCCTCGTCCCTTATGACGAACGGGACGCAGTTCGCTAGGCGGACGAACTCTCGTTGGTACTCCATGACCGTCCGGTTTCCCTGCTGGATATGGTTCAGATCATCTTCCAACTTCTTCTTGACGCTGCTGGTGAAGAAGGCCTCGAACAGCTCTTTCTTGAAAGTTTCCCAGGACGGGAAAGCGGTACCCTTAGCAGGATCTGGGCGTACCGTCTTCCACCATAAACGGGCATTCCCCTCCAGGCAATGGACTGCCAGGGGAACCCGCTCATCATCCTCCATGAGTAGGTCTTCAAAAAGTTTCTCCATCGACCCCACCCAGTTCTCAACGACCCACGGATCTGTCGTGTCCCCTTCGAACGTGGGCGGGTCGTGCTTCTTAAAGTCCTTCAAGTTGGCCCGCACTCGATCCCGCTCGGTCATCACAACCCCCCCCCCACTCGTGGCGGCGGCAGCCGCGATAGGGGTAGGCGTGACCACTGTTTCCTCCAGAATAACCCGGCTAGTTGTCCCTGGCGCCGGCCCCGTAGTCGCCGCTGGTGGTGGTGCTGTCGGTGGTGCCGCGGCCGGTGCTGTCGGTCCCGGCGGAGGGACCGGGGCGGCCGTCACTGGCGCGGCCTGCTGCTGCTGCGTCAACTGACGCACATGATCGGTGAGGGTGGCCAATTGCCCCGCCATTTCCCGCAATTGCTGCCGCAGGAGCTGGTTCTCTGCGGCCGTCGATGTTGTCGCGTCTGCCTCGGCGTCTCCTGCCGACGACCTGGTACGAACCATAGCTGTCACACACAACATGGGTCTACGTCAGACTTTACCTACAACCACATACCACTTAGCTCAAGAAAAGACTCCAACGTTCCCCCCCCCCCCCCCGATCACTCACGTTCTAAAGTCCTATGTCCTACCCATTTCATTCACTTATAGATATGTGAGGCATTCCCACGGATGTCAGCATTAACTGTTGTGATTGAATGAATTGTCTCTGATACCATCTTAATCTGTCACGCCCCGGGGATGTGCTTTAGCGGAACGGCACGTTTTTTTTTTTTTTTTTGAAAGATCTCCCCTCCCCGGCGCGTGCCCAGACCCGCCGCACATACAGGATCTCTCTGCAAACGGACAGAGTCTCCCCTGTACGTGCACGGCGTGTGGTTGAGTACACTTCCCAAACAAGCATAACCATTCAATCACAACATTCAACAACATACAACCAGTATTCTAAGTATTTAAACGAATGGCCGATTCAGTTTGGAAAGGATAAATCCATAGTTTTTAAAGAGTGTCCACCCGACACTTATGTTTTGAAAACGAGTTTTCGAAACCAACATAAAACCACAGGGTTTTGAAAGCGGTGCCCACACGACACTTATGTTTGAAAACGAGTTTTCGAAACAACATAAAACCACAGGGTTTTGAAAACGGTGCCCACACGACACCCGGGTTTTAAAAACGATTTTTAAAAATCTTTCTTTGTGTTTGTCTTTTCTCTTTTTTTTTTTTTTTCAAATGGCCAACAGGAATGAAAGGAAGAGTAAAGCGTCACATTATCACCAAATGCCGACATCCACGCCGACCCCACAAGGGTATCGAGAACCTCACACCTAACTACAATGTAAATGGTACGCTGGGAAGAAAGATAAAATACAGTCCGGGGTCCCCAACGACCCAGCTGCGTCCGTCCCGTCCTCACCGTCGCCTATCTCTCTCCCCGTCTGGTCCCTGTCACGAAATGGGGAGTCAGTGACGAACAATAATAAAGCAGGAAAATACAGTAAAACAAACCGTGAAGATAACCGGAGCAACAACCCTCTCAGGAGGGAAAGATCACCTGTGCACCTGTATCCTGCTAATACCCGGCCACGTCGGACAACTAAACCGACTGGCCATACCGTACCTGCAGAAACCCGACCACGTCGGACAACTAAACCGACGGGTCGCACCGCTCGCACCTCGGCGCCTCAAACCCCACAACTAATAAGGGGCCCCACTACGTCACCTCGTGGGTATACACGGGTCATAGACCACTTTTCCGGAAAAGCGCACCCCTGCGGTGGCCAAACCGCGGGTGCGCGTGTCGCAGCCTCGAGCACAGTAACCGTGAAGATATATATAAATGTGTGTGCGAGACATATGAAAAACAGGAAGCATAATCACCCATAAGTAAAGCCATAAGATGCACCATCTATATATTAAAGCAGAGCAAACATAAAGCTACCGACGATTAGTAAATGCTTTCTCCTGATATCCTAACCCCAAACGTGGCACATAACTTTAGAGCAAATGAACAATAATACCAACGATGATTACTTGGTGGTTTCCCCCGATGTACTAACCCGAGCATGGCATATCATTTTTATTTATTTTTTTTTTTCCTCTTTAATTTAAATGTTGGTACACGTAAACGTTAGGACTTAAGCAAAACCCACCTGTCGCCTGTAGCGTTCCGCGTTCGCCTTCTCCGCGTTCCGGCGCGTTCCTCGAAGCTGCAAAACGGATTCCCCGGGCGGGGAGGTCAGAATCCAAAAACGCAACCCATGAAGAGCCCCAAACTCCCAACCGGTTCATGCTGACCATGACCAAACCCCCCCCCCCCCGTACCTCTCGCAGCCTGCGCGGGTTGGCCGCACGGCGCCCCGCATGCGTGGGTTGCCCTGTGCGGCAGCCCCGCATGCGGGGTGGCCCGCGCGGCAGCCCCGCATGCGGGTTGCCCCGCGCGGCAGCCCCGCGTGCGGGGGCTCCCCGCGCGGCAGCCCCGCATGCGGGCTGCCCCGCGCGGCAGCCCCGCGTGCGGGGGCTCCCCGCGCGGCAGCCCCGCATGCGGGGTGGCCCGCGCGGCAGCCCCGCATGCGGGCTGCCCCGCGCGGCAGCCCCGCGTGCGGGGCTCCCCGCGCGGCAGCCCCGCATGCGGGCTGCCCCGCGCGGCAGCCCCGCGTGCGGGGGCTCCCCGCGCGGCAGCCCCGCATGCGGGCTGCCCCGCGCGGCGGCCCCGCTCGGGGGGAGCTGCCCGCAGGCACGGGCAACCCCGCGCGGTATCAATCTCGCGCGGGTGCCCTGCCGGCGGGTGGCTCACCCCGTCCCGACGCCCCCTCTCCGGTCCGCCCAAGAAAAAAAAACCCTTCCCTTTAATAATTTTAATCAAGAACGAGGGAGGGAGAGATGAGATCACGCTCACCTTGTCCTCGTCGGCACCGGGCGAAAAAGAGAGAGATCGTCCTATTGGGTTCGTCGGATCTTGCGGGGAGGCGATCGGTCTCCTCCTTCTCCTCGTCGGGATCTCGCGTCGCCTCGATGCGGGTGGGAGACGGCTTGGGCTATCACGCGTACGAAAGGGAAAAAGAAGGGAATGGGAACCCCAATCCCTCAACCTTTATTAATTAGCCGTTTAGGCGCAGTCGGGTCTAAACCCAAGTCCAACTAAGCGTAACCCCGCCTAGACCAAAATGCATTAGGTTAACCTCGATTAAGCTCAAATAAATCCGATTAAATTTAATTAACTCCAATTAAATTAATTTAGACCAAAAATAAAATGAATTAAATCAAATTAACCTAAACCCGGGCCTGGTTTACCTCTGCGGAGATGGCTGAACACTGCGACAACTTCAGGAATTTATTCCGGACGATTCCGGGGTCGAAAAACAGATCCGTTCGCGCCGCCGGCCTCCGTTTCGCGAGCTTTGCTCTCTAAAAATACCCGCGAGCCCCGTCGGCCTGCCCAAAACAACGCAAGAAGAGTCGTACCCTGGACCCCTTAGCCGAAAGGCGGTTCAAGAACAAAAAACACAGGAGAGGCCAACAGGGACCAAAAACCAGCGGTTATTACAAAAAGAAAGTACTTTTACATGCCAAGTACACGTTTTTCGGGAATCCTGGCTTCTGTAGTTGCACCTGGCGCTTCTCGCAGTCGATGACCGCCTGATACTTGGTAAGCCAGTCCATGCCCAACACCACGTCGTACTCCTTTAGCGGTATAACTATCAGATCCCAGGGGCACGACAACCTTCCCAGTCTTATTGGACACGAGGGTACCAGACCGGTCGCTGCGATTGGCCCCCCAGGAGTCTGGACGGTCATCATTACATCAAGAGGGCTACTTTCTAACAGGTGTGTTTGGGCAAAAGTGCGAGAGATGAAGGAGCGAGTCGCTCCGGTGTCAAACAGGGTTCGAGCTCGAAAATTAGAGACGGAGGTAATACCTGCTACCACCTCCTCTGGCAGTACCGCTCCATGCTGACCCATGGAGTAGAGTCTCCCTCCTGGTTGTGGTCGCGATTCCCCTTCTGATCTTGGCGCCGGAGGGTGTGGGGCATTCTCGTTGGCGCTCTACCCCGTCCTGGTGGCTGCTCCGTTGGGGCGGAAGCCGCGGAAGATGCCGCTCCCGTATTCAGGGGACAGTTGTATCGGAGATGCCCCTGTTTGCCGCAGCGGAAACAGTGATCTTGTCTCTTAGGGCATTCCGTCACTGGATGCGATGCTCCGCAGATAACACATGGCTTGAACGACGGTCGTGGCCTTCCCGTAGGCGTACTCTTGCTTCCTTGTTGCGTCTTGGGGGTACTTTGGAGGTCGGCTCCCTCCAGAAGAGCCCCCTCCCGGGTAAGTCTGTGTCCGCTTCTTTTCCCGGTTATTTTCTGGTCCCTCACGTCGAGCTCGGGTGATGGCGAATCCCCGCTCCACGATGGTGGCCCTGTCCACCACCTCCCGGAATGTGCGCAAGTCTGCTGCCTGAACCATCTCGAAGATGTCGCTCCGTAACCCGTCCACAAAAAGGCGGGCCTTGTGGGGTTCATCCCGTATAACGTACGGGACGCAGTTAACCAATCTCACGAACTCTCTTTGATATTCCACGACCAAGCGATTCCCTTGTCTAATATTCTTTAGGTCGTCTTCCAATTGCCGCTTGACGCTGTTGGAGAAGAAAGCGCCGAAATGTTCCTCTCTAAAGGCCGACCATGTCGGTAGTGGGTCACTTGTAGACGGATCCGGGCGTACCGTCTTCCACCAGATGCGAGCATTCCCTTCTAGGAAGTGGACAGCTAGGGGAACCCGGTCGTGTTCCTCCATCAGTAGGTCCTCGAAGAGTTTTTCCATGGTATCCACCCATTTCTCGACGACCCATGGATCGGTCGTCTCTCCCTCAAAAGTGGGAGGGTCAAATTCGTCCTGACCCTTTCCCTCGTCGCTCGCTGCTCCGGGGTTCCTCCTGCCGTGGCGGACCCCCCAAGAGTAGGGGTCGTCCCTATCTCCCCCGCTGTGGCTCCCAATACGGGCCCTGAGGTCGTCGGGGTAGGCACATCCCTTGGGGCTGGGGGTTGTTCCGTTGTCGTACCACCCGCCCCGTGCGGTTCCGTAGTGGGTGCGGTGGCTTCGGGCGGAAGGGTCGGATCGCGCTCGGCTGGCGCGGTTGCCTGTCGCTGCGTCAATTGACGAACCTGCTCCGTCAGTGTCGCCAACTGCCCGGCCATTTCCCGTAGTTGTCGCCGGAGGAGCTGGTTCTCTGCGGCGGCCGGGGTCACCCCGTCCACGTCCGCATTGTCGGTGGTCGATCTAGTCCGGGCCATCGTCCGCTGTAAACAAAGAAACCACGTTAACCCTAAGGTTATAACCCTAGCACCCTGTCTTACGATCGCACCTAGGTTACATTCCCTTTTTTCCCGTACTCTCACGTACTACCGCACCTACACCTTGGTTATCTCATGTCCGATTTGCTTGTGGCACCTTACACTGTGGATGTGGATCACGTCTACTATGGTTATGGTTGTTTTTCTCTGATACCATTTAATCTGTCACGCCCCCGGGGGTTTTTGAGTCAAGCAATGCGGAAAATTGCGTGAATATTTTTTTTTTCTTAATATAGTAACATAAACCTCATCCGCGATGCGTGCCAGACCGCCACATACACAAATTCTCTCTGTCCAAGGACAGAGTCTCCTCTGTATATGCACGGCGTCTCATTTACAACATCATCCATCAACCATCAACCATACAGTAGACATACATCACCAATCAGAGTACATAGATTTAGCTACTGTTTTAAAAGACCGGTGTCCACTCGACACCTTATTTTTTTCAAGTAAACTATTAAAGCGGCGTCACCATTTGGAAAGGAAAAAACCAGCGGTTGTAAAACCCGTGCCCACACGGCACTTCGTTTGGGAAAACATTTTCGCAATCAATTGGTTTTTCATGAAAACGTGCCGCATATGAAACATCACTAGTAGTATCTAAACATAAAAGTACATCTCATCCACAGCGCTAACTAATACAT
This sequence comes from Tillandsia fasciculata, assembly GCA_029168755.2. Lineage (NCBI taxonomy): Eukaryota > Viridiplantae > Streptophyta > Magnoliopsida > Poales > Bromeliaceae > Tillandsia > Tillandsia fasciculata. The sequence continues at coordinate 250,145 of JAQOTM010000098.1, read as the reverse complement.
GTCCACAACTAATATAGTCCACAAGCAAATTAACTAATAAAAGCATAAAGAAAAATGAGATATATCCAAGAGTTCTGACTACGGTCCTCGCGACGCAGTCTCACCGCCATCCCGGCTAACGCACCTAGTATCACCTGTCACGGAGTGGGTAAAGTCAGTGACAAACAAAGTAGATGTATAAATAACAACAAGGAAAGAAGAGCAAACCGAATACACCGGAACCTTTCGCTAAAACCCTGCAACTTACTTTGCTCACTTTATTTACTTTAGTGCCACCGTCCCAGGGGTACTCAACGCTTCTCCCCTCGAGACTATTGATGCTTACAACCTCTTCACGGGACTAGTACGGTACCTGTAGCAGCCGTGAGGAGGTCCCCACACTGCGTGGGGCACACGGGTCGTATAGACCACTTCTCCGGAAAAGTACACCCATGCGGAGGCCAATCCGCCTGTGTACGTGCAGCATCCGAAAACCAGATTTGCCAAATCGGCGGGTATTAAGCACCGCGACCGCAGCCGCAACAGTCATTATATAAGATGAAAAACATTCATGCGAAAGGTTAAACAGTCCATCTACTTTGTTAGACATATTAAGAACACTTTTTACGATGATAGATGCACTTACTACACTTGTTGTACTTATAGCAACTGTACCCACCTTGTTGCGGGAAGATCGGAGCACTCGGATCTTTCACACACTCCCGCTGCGCACCTGGACCTAGGAAAAGTCTGCAAGGATAAACTATGGTCAGAAACACATACTAACATCTCAAAACAGAAAACCCCAATTTACTCCTTTGACGGAAAAGTCCAGCACCGTCCGGTTTGCCGAAAACCGGACTCCCGCACCGTCGTCGCCGCCCGTCGGAGCCCCGCGCTACTCGGGACCGCGCGGTGTGGCTCCGCGGGCGGCGCGGCCCCTTGCGCGGCGCCCGTGCAAGCGCTGCCCGCGGGGTTTCCCCTCCCCCGTCTCCGCTCGCGGCGGCGGCCGGCCGTCCGCGGGGTCCTTCCGCGCGATGCCCTAACGGCATCGCGCGTCTCCGTCGCCCGTTCCGTGCCCTAGCACGATGACGATGACGGCGACGGTGACGGAGACGATGGGGAAACCCGAAAACCCTACAAGAGAACGACGGAAAAATCCCGAAAAAATTATAAAAATTATTTTACTAACCGAAGATCGATGGGAAGGTTGCCCGGTCGCGTTCTTGCCTTCGGTTCGATGTCCGGGAAGATCGGACTCTTTCTCTTTTTCCTTTTCCTTCCTTCCGGCTAGGGTTCCGTCTTTTCCTTTCCTCTTTCTTTCTCTTCTCACCGGTTAGGGTTTTATTTTTCTTTCTTTCCCTCAGATAACCGGAATCACTTTTATAATCTGTATTATTTGATTACGTATATTTATTTAATTTCCTCTTTAATTCGTACGTAAGAAAATTCTATTTTTCGTCACAGGATAATTAATTAATTAATTAATTATCCCCTACGAGATAACCCACCTTATCTCCAACGGGTGCAATATATTTTGCCCGGATTCCGATGCATGACTAATCACCGCATCACTAAGAATTCCGTTCCGGGAGATCCCGACATCGGATTTCAGATCCGATCGCACCGTCGGTCATCATTTTTCGTGCTCTATCGCAGAAAAATACCAGCACCACGCACCGACCGACTTTTAAAAATTAAATAATTTTATTTCACCTAAAGGCTTAAATAGCTTACATGTGAGTCAAAAATATCCCTAAGGGCCGAATCACAACAATATACCATTTACCTCCCAAAGATGGTTGACGTGTTGGCCCCATTAAATCCATGTGCAATAGTTCCAAAGGCCATTTTGTACCAACGTGGTTCAAGTTCTTGTGTGCAGTCCTAGATTGTTTTTCCTTTTGACAACCGCCACACACAATATTTTGTTTAAGTGAAAGTTTTGAAACCCCCTTGACCACGTCTTTGTTTGAAATTCTAGCAAGTTCCTTAAAATTTATGTGACCTAGCCTTTCATGCCAAAGTGTTTCATTATTCAAAGAGGCTAAGTTGCAATTTTCAGAAAGTTTATTAGGAACAACATAACAGTTATTTTCAGATCTAACCCCCTTTAAAAAGAAAACATGGTCTTTATCAGTTACAATACATTCGACAGATGAGAAATTAACTGAAAAACCGTTGTCACAGAGTTGACTAATTGTCACGCCCCGGGTGTAAACCAGAACCCGGGCCCGTCTACAGATCCGCCGTGCATGCGGTATTTCCCACATACACGAAGCGTCGGTAACCTGCTCAGATATAAGAAATAATAATAAAAGAGCAAAAATAATCAAAGCTAAACTAAAACTACTGTATCTCAGACAGAAGCTGGAAGTAAAAGAGTACAACAGTGAAATAAAATACAGATGTCTCTCCCAGCTCACCATTAAAATACAAACAGCTGGCAGAAGCCAGACCCAAAAAGAAGTAAACAAGAACTGTCTGAGGAGTCCAGGTACCCAAAATCTCCAGCTACAACCCTCGGGTGGCTCTCTATCTAGTCCGCAATCGCTTACCTCGATCAGTTGCTGACGGCCCAGCAACTCCCACAGAGGACTCTGCAAAACAAAGGGGAAGAAAGAAACAAGAAAGACAATGGGGGTAAGTACTACTATAAACAGTAGCCTCCCCTAGTGGGTAAAGCCTCAGCTCAGATATGCCCACCAGGTGATCAGAGGCAAAAGGGGAAGGAGAAGAAAAGGGGGTGCAGATAAATGAAGCAACTGATAAAATGCTATCCCTAATATGCCTCTACATGACCAACCAACAAGGATGGAGAAAGTGATGCATCAGTATCAAGAAGCCTGTCAAATGACCCAATCTGACCGCCAGTGAACACTGGCACTGCCTGCTCTGCTGTCGAACTCAAGAACCCAGCATGGTGCCCGGCGCACGGCACCGTGGAAAGCCTACTCCGGAGTGGCACTCGAGGGGAGCGACCCACACGAGTAAAGTATCACTGTATCAAGCATCTCTGTAACCACTGTCTCATAATAGCAGGACTGGATCAGACTATGATCAAAGTGGGAAAAACCCTCCACTAAAGAAGCCCGATCCCCAAAACACCCAATCTGATGCAATAGTACAACCCGGTCAACCACCCAAGATCCGTGGTCGCCGCAACACCCTGTCAAAAGCCTAACCTGTCCCAAATCCCCAATACCTGACTACACTGTCCAACACCCGCTCGAACCGAGCGACTATGCCGCAAGTCTATCAATAATAGGAGAAGAGAAGAATAAATGCATGGTTTCTCCTAAGTCAAGTCCCAAAATAGTAGTAGCAGTAAAAGATGACATAATTAAGTGACCCGTTTAATCATGCATTGTCCAATATTTTGTCCATTTTCCAAGAATAATCAGTTTAGAGTGATAAAGCTAAGGTGACAGTCTCATATGAACAATCATCAATTTTGCAGTCCTCAATTTCTATTTCTGCCCCTAAACATGCAGTCCAGAATAATTAAGCGATTGAAATTAAGGTAATCATGCTACCACAAATTCCACATGGATCAATAACAATTAACTAATTTCCCTAGAGCATGCAAGTCTACCAATCAACAATTTAGCATCAACATGTGGGGGCGTTCTGATGTTCCTAGTGGGCATATCAAAGAGAGGAGTACAACAACCACCCACCTGAAGCGCAAACTGTCCGGATCCGTACAGAAGAAAATACCAAAATTCCAATTCCTTGCTCCAACAAATTCAGCACACCCGCAACACTCCTGGCACAATACAAAGTCCACTAAACATTTAATTTCCCAAATACTGTGCATATAGTCCACATACAACAACAGTCCCGAAACTGCTAAATTATCACCAGCAGAAAGTGCCCAGAAAATTTCCAGAAAAATATCACGGCGATCCTCGCGTCGATAGCTTCGCAATGGTACCCCGCTGCTGTTAGAAAATTCCCAAAAAGTTGTATAAGCTCGTTTTCGTCTGACGCTCGTGCGCGAAGATATGGCCAAAATACCCCGCTGCTGTCAAGGAAATCCATACAGAAAAAGGGGTCACTGTTTGCCTCGGGATCCGTGCCAAAACCTCGAAACGGGAAAGCGCGATCAAAACGAAAGATGAAGTCCTACCTCTTAGGAGTCTGTCGGCGCAAGAATCACAGCAAAATGATCTCGGGGTAGCCCAGGGGAGCTAAAACACTGTCGCTGCGCCGAAGAAGAACACCAGGAATGCAACGTCGCGCCGCACCGTAAAATGGGGAACCTCGGGATTCGTGCCTCCAAAAATCTTGAAACTTGGCAGGTAGATCAAGACTTAGAGATGAACAACTTTGCTTAAGGGGGCTCGGGCAGAAGGTGAAAGGGTTGAGAGAAAAAAGCAAAGAAGGGGGCTCGGGTTGGTATATATAGTGTAGTTGGAACAATTGGGAAAATTCCCATTTTGTCCCGACTTTCGGGCGCCCGAATCTTTCGGGCTGCTACAGTAATGGGCCCGGCCCATTACTGTGCGGGCCCGAACAGTGGGCCCGCCACGTAGCCCACTACACTGCTCCCCAGGGCCCCGCTGCACCGGCGCACCTGCGCCCGCCAATGGCGGCGCGCCACGTGGCCCCGGCGACCGTGCACCGCGCACGTCGCGCCGTGCACCGCGCACGTCGCTCCTGCCCCCGCCCGTACGGCCACCTGCCCGCCGTACGGCCACCTGCCCCGGTCACCGGCTCCATTCCCTGCGTGGACCGGGAGCACAACACCGCACCAGTAACCGCATGCCACGTGTCCACCCGGTTCACCGTGCACCCGGGCCCAAATTCCGTGGACCGCGCCTGCTGCGCCGGCCAACTGGAAAGCGCCACGTGGCCCGCCCCCGGCGCACGCCCTCCGCGGTGGACCGCGCTCCTGCCCGCGCCCTCAGCCGCCTGCCCGCCCCTCAGCCGCCTGCCGCGGCTGCCGCCTGCCCGAGCGGCCTCCGCCGCCTTCCGCCGCTGCCCGCCGCCGCCGGCCGCCGCCGGCGATCGCCGGAGACACTGTTCCGGCGTGAACAGTACCCGCAAGCTCAAAAATAGCAAGTAAATAGCCCATCTTGACCGTTTTCGCGCGCTGATTCCAAAAACGAGGTCCGTTTCGCCAAAATCCGCCTCCAAAATTTGCCGGAGGCTCCCGAAAGGTAAACTTAATCCATTTTCCGCCGGGTCCGCTTTTTGGTTCCAAAAAGGCGCAGATACCTCTAACACCCCGAATGGGCTCCCAGACAAACAGAAAAGCTCCGCGCTGAATCCAAATCCAACCTCCGTTTGGCCTAAATCCTTTCTAAAATTCGGCAAAAGCAGCCGAAGGCCAAACACAGCAAGCCAAAGCTCACAGGGTCCATCTGTGGCATCCCTTTGATGCACTATGGGCCAGATACACCATCAACAGGTGTTAGCACAGTGAAAATGCGGGAAAAAGCTGCATGGGGTTCAGGGATCCTACATCCTCCCCCACTAAAAAAAGTTTCGTCCCCGAAACAAGGAAAAACAAAGCAGACGTACCTCAATCAGAAGCCTCGAACAAGAAGGGGTAGGCATCTCTCATCTCTGTCTCCAGCTCCCATGTAGCCTCTCGCTCCTCATGATTGCTCCACAAGATCTTCACATACGGAATGGCCCGATTGCGCAATTCCCTCACCTCACGAGCAAGAATCCGCAACGGGCGCTCCTCGTAGACCAAGTCCTCGCCGATCTCCAACGAAGTGAAGTCAATCACGTGCGACGGGTCAAAAACATATCTCCTCAGAGCTGAGACGTGGAAGACATCATGAACTCCGGCCAGGCGTGGGGGTAAGGCAACTCTGTATGCCACAGGACCAACTCTGTCAAGTACCTCAAAGGGTCCAATAAAGCGGGGACTGAGCTTTCCCCGCACTCCAAATCTCCGGACCCCTTTCGAGGGCGAGACCTTCAAGAAGACATGATCACCAACCTGAAACTCCAGGTCTCGCCGTCGAGTATCTGCGTAGCTCCTCTGACGACTCTGGGCTGTCTCAAGATGCCGGCGAATAATCCTGACTTTTTCCTCTGCCTCCAAAAGTAACTCCGGTCCCAAAGTCCTCCTCTCACCCACGTCACTCCAATATAAGGGAGACCGACACTTGCGTCCATACAACGCCTCAAACGGAGCCATCTGGATGCTCGCCTGATAGCTGTTGTTGTACGCGAACTCAACCAAAGATAAGTGCCGGTACCACCCTCCTCCAAAATCCATAACGCACGCTCTCAGCATATCCTCGAGGGTCTGTATGGTGCGTTCTGACTGTCCATCGGTCTGTGGGTGGAAAGCGGTGCTAAACCTGAGCTGAGTCCCCAATGCAGAATGCAAACTCCCCCAAAAGCGTGATACGAATCTCGGGTCTCGATCTGACACAATCGAAGCAGGTATGCCGTGAAGCCTCACTATCTCATCCAGATATAACTGTGCCAAACGCTCCAGTGACCAGGTCATCTGAACCGGTAAGAAGTGCGCCGACTTGGTGAGTCTGTCCACAATAACCCAGATCGCATCTGCCCCGCTCTGCGCCCTCGGCAATCCAGTGACGAAATCCATAGTGACGTGGTCCCATTTCCACTCGGGAATTGGGAGACTCTGCAACTTGCCAGCAGGAACGCGATGCTCTGCCTTCACTTGCTGGCAAGTTAAACAATGAGCTACGAATCTCCCAATGTCCTGCTTCATGTGCCTTGAGGTCCTTATACATCTTAGTACCTCCAGGATGGATGGTATAAGGTGTATAATGGGCCTCCCTCAAAATCTGATCTCTAATCTCCTGATCCATAGGCACACACACTCGGTCCCTGTACCGCAGTACTCCCGAGCTATCCACAGAAAAAAAATCCCCTGACTGATCCGCCTGAAACTGCGTCCTGATCCTCGTCAAGTGGGGGTCCTCACTCTGAGCGTCCCTGATCCTCTCCAACAGAGTGGGCTGCAAGACCAAGGACAGTCTAGCAGAGACCCCAGGGAATACTACCTCCAGCTGTAACCGCCTCATCTGCTCGATCAACGGCGCCTGCTGCGAGATCAATAAGCTCAGACTCGTCCTCCTGCTCAAAGCATCTGCCACAACATTGGCCTTGCCGGGATGATAAAGGATACTCAGATCGTAATCCTTTAACAGCTCCAACCACCGGCGTTGCCTCAAATTCAGCTCCTTTAGGGTGAACAGATACTTCAAGCTCTTGTAATCAGTATATATCTCGCAATGCTCACCATACAAATAATGCCGCCACAGCTTCAGAGCAAACACCACCGCTGCTAACTCCAGATCATGAGTAGGGTAATTTTTCTCATAGTCCTTCAATTGCCGTGAAGCATAGGCAATTACCCTACCATGCTGCATCAACACACACCCAGACCACTATGTGAGGCATCACTGTAAATCACAAATCCTTCCCCCATAACTGGGAGGGCAAGGATTGGAGCGGTCATCAATCTCTGCTTCAGCTCCTCAAAACAGCTCTGGCAAGTCTCGCTCCAAACAAACTTAACCCCTTTCCTGGTCAGACGAGTGAGGGGGAGGAAAGCTTCGCAAAGCCTTCCACAAAACGCCAAACCAAGAGAGCTCCGCACCTCGGTAATAGTCGTCGGCCTCGGCCAATCTCGAATAGCATCCACCTTGGCCGGATCCACCGCCACTCCAGCAGCTGAACAACATGACCCAGAAAGGCGACCTCCCGGAGCCAAAACTCGCACTTTTTGAACTTAGCATACAGCTTCTTCTCTCGCAGAAGCTGTAGCACAGTCCTCAAGTGCTCCTCGTGCTCCAGATCACTCCAGGAGTGGATCAGAATATCATCGATGAACACCACCACAAACCGGTCCAAAAACGGCTGAAATATCCTGTTCATCAAATCCATGAATGCGGCAGGGGCATTTGTCAACTCGAAAGGCATCACAGTAAACTCATAATGCCCGTACCGCGATCTGAAAGCCGTTTTGGAGATGTCCTCGGCCCTCACCCTCAGCTGGTGGTAACCGGACTGCAGATCAATCTTCGAGAACACAGACGCTCCCTGCAGCTGATCAAACAAATCATCAATCCGGGGGAGGGGATACTTGTTCCGGATGGTCACTTTATTCAACTCCCTATAATCCACACACAACCGAAGTGACCCATCCTTCTTCTTCACAAACAACACAGGCGCTCCCCACGGAGAAACACTGGGTCTGATGAGCCCCTATCTAAACGATCCTGAAGCTGGGCTTTCAACTCCCTCAACTCAGCTGGCGCCATCCTACAGGGTGCCTTTGAGATTGGTGCAGTCCCAGGGACTACATCAATCACAAACTCAATCTCCCTCTCCGGCGGCATCGTCGTCAACTCAGGGGGAAACACATCTGGGAACTCTCGGACAATAAGGATATCCTCGAGTCCCAGTGCCGCCGTAGGCACCTCCACCACTGTGGCCAAAAAGGCAGTGCAACCTCTGCTCATCATCCTCCTAGCCCTCGCCGAGGAAATGGTCGCTGCGAACAGCGTGCTCTGGCAGCCTCTGAAGATGAACTCCTCCTGTCCAGGCTCACGAAGAGTCACCGTCCTCTCTCTGCAGTCGATAGTGACGGAATACCGTGACAGCCAATCCATCCCTAGCACCAAGTCAAAATCCTGGAGCTGCTGCAAAACAAGCAAGTCTGCAGGCAAAATCCAAGGCCCCAACTGCACCGGGCAAGCCACACAACGCTTCTCGACATGCAAAACATGATCAGGAACCGGAGCCTCTAATGCATGCGATAGAGAAACTACCTCTATACCAAGTAGGGATGCAAATGTCCTCCCAAAAGGAATGCAATGCTCGAATAACAAATAAGACAAGAATCCAAATGCCAACAATAAACCATACCTGCCACCACACAGTCAGCCGTAGCAGGATCCCCCACCTGCGCTAAGCCGCCCTGATCACTCAACAACGGCTGTCTCTCACCAGAAGGGCGTGGAGGCGAAACTCGGTCTGCCTGGAGACCTGTCGGTGAAGCTTCCGGTCGCAGCTGGGAAGTGGTAGGAACAGATGCCGAAGTCGATGCTGCACATGCCGGCTGGGGGCACGAAGCCCGCAAATGTCCAAACTGGCCACAAAGATAGCAGCGTCCCTGCTGCTGATCACTAGTACTGGCAAGGTGCTGACCTCCACAGATAATGCACCTGTCTGCCTGCTGAGGCCGCCTCTGCTGCCGCTGCCATCTCTGTAATCGCGACTGCGACCCCTGCTGGGAGGTGGTAGGGGCCAATGCTGAAGGAGGTGCTACTGTCACGCCCCCGGGGGTTTTTGAGTCTTTTGAAGCGGAAAACGTGCCTATTTTTTTTTTTTTGATAAGGTAACTTAACTTCAACCCCGGTGCGTGCCAGACCGCCACATACACAAATTCACTCTGTCCGCGGACAGAGTCTCCTTTGTATATGCACGGCGTCTCATTTACATCATTTCATTCAATCACAATAATCATACAACACACACCAACCAACAACCATACAGTAGACATACACCATATTCAGAGTTAAATCGTTTAACTAAAGCATGTCATTTGAGCGGCTTCAATGTTTGGAAAGGATAAAAACCAGAGTTGTAAAATCCGTGCCCACACGGCACCTCTTTTTAGAAAACGTTTTCGCAAACCTTTATCTCATCATAAAACATGCCGCAATTAAAAACACTACTAAAAGTATCACATAAAGCCACATCTCATCCACAGTGCTAACTAAAACATGCCCACATGTAAAGTAATCCACAAGCGAAATTAAAAGTAACCTAAAGAGGAAATGAGTTATATATACGATAACCAAGAGTCCGACTACGATCCTCACGTCGCAGTCCCACCGCCGTCCCGGCTAACGCACCTAGGGAAACCTGTCACGGAGTGGGTAACGTCAGTGACAAACAAAGTAGATGTCTAATAATATTAAGAAAGGAAGAACGAACCGAATACACCGAGTACACCGTAACCTTTCGTTAAACCCCTGTGCATATATTAAACCGGGCACCAACCCCGGATTAATTGTTAATTAAATTGGGCACCGACCCCAGAGTACCTGTCGGGGAGACTAAAGTCCCCCCTCGTGCACAACACCTTTTTGATGCTATAACCACTTCACGGGGCTAGTGCGACCCCTATAGCAGCCGTGAAGAGGTCCTCACGGCACCCACCCCTTTGTGAGGCACACGGGTCAAAAAGACCACTTTTCCGGAAAAGTACACCATGCGGTGGCCCGATCCGCCAGTGTACGTGCAGCATCCGAAACCGGATTGCCAAGAATGGCGTGTAATGAGCACCGCGACCGCAGCCGCTTAATTTATCAGATATTTATCAATTAAAAGAAAGGTTAACTGTCCATCTACTTTGTTAGGTAAATTAAAGAATATTTTTAATGACATAGATGCACTTACAGCACCGGTTGCACACATCGCAACCGTACCCACCTTGTTGGAGAGAAGACGGGTCACCCGAGCCCTTCGCACTCTCCCGCTGCGCACCTGGACCTATAAAAGCCCGCACGGACACTAAGGTCAGAAACTATACTAAATACCGTAACAGAAAACACCCCACTTATATTATAATAAAGTCCGGCACCGTCCCGCTGCCCATGGAACCCCCTTGCGCAACCGTCGCCGCCCGTCGGAGCCGCGCGCGGCGCGGCCCCGCGGGCGGTGCGCGCAAAGTGCCCCGCACGGTGCCCGCACGGGCACGGGCCCGTGCGGCGCCCGCGCGGGGTCGCCCGCGCGGCGCCCGCGCGGGGCCGCCCGCGCGGCACCCCGCGCGGGGTGCCCGCGCGGCACCCCGCGCGGGGGGCCGCCCGCGCGGGTGCCGCGCGGGGCACCCGCGCGGGTGCCCGCGCGGCGCCTGCGCGGGGGCGCCGCCGCGCGGCGCCCCGCGCGGGTGCCCGCGCGGCACCCCGCGCGGGTGCCCGTGCGGCAGCCCGCGCGGTGCCCGCGCGGGGCCGCCCACGCGGCGGCCGCGCGGTGTCCGCGCGGCGCCCGCGTGGGTGCGACCCGCGCGGCGCCGTCCCCGCCTGCGGCGGAGCCCGGTCATCCGCGTGCGTTCCCCCTTCTTCCTCGCGCGATGCCCCGGTGGCACCGCGCGCCTCTTTGCCCGTTCCGTCCGCCCAACAAAATTATGATGACGGCGGCGGTGACGGGGGTGGCGGAGGAACTCTAGAATTTTACCAAACTACGCTAGGAAAAATCCAGAAAATTATTAAAAATTATTTTACCTATCGGAGATCGTCGGGAAGGTGTCCGGTCGCGTTTCTAGCCTTTGGATCGGCGTTTAGGACGATCGGCTCCCTCCTTCTTTCCTTCTCCTTCCTCCGGTTACGGTTCTTTTCTTTCTTTTTCACTGGTTGGGGGTTTCGGTACGTACGAAAAAAAGAGAGTTTGGGGAGGCGGAGAAATAAAATAGGGTTTCGCTCGGTAAGCGGGGAAATAAATAACCCCTATTTTGGATATATCCAATTGTAAACCCGCACCGTCAAAATTCCCTTTCGGGTATTTTGATCCGATTAATTAATTCGCTAATTAATTAATCCCCACCGATAACCCTATTAGTTAATCGTTTAATTATTATCCTCACCGTCATTCCCAATTTGATCGTTATTTTATTTACGTACGTAGGAACCTATAATTCCCCGTTTCTGTTTCTCAAGAAAATATCCGACGACGGGATATTTCTTACCTTTAAATCCTGACCACCGATTATTTGATCACCTTTATCAAATAATCTTGGGAAATCAAATTCCCAGTTGGATTCTAATTACCCGGATATTTAAACCTCTATTATCCAAATCCCGGTCACCGATTATTTAATCACCTTAATTAAATAATCATGGGAAATAAATCCCCAATTTAAATATCCGGATTTTATCTCTTATTCAATCCGTGAGATAAAATCCCATAATTTAAATCCTTTAGTTTAAATATCTTGACTTTTATCCCTTTCCAATCTATGAGATAAAAATCCCACCAATTTAAATCCCACAATTAATTGGTACGTAGGAGGATTTAAATTCCGTCACCGGATAATTAATTAATTGATTAATTATCCTTACGGGATAACCCACCTTATCTCTAACGGGTGCAAGATATTTTGCACGGTTTCCGATGCGCGACTAACTACCGCATCGCTAAGGGTCCCGTTCCGGGAGATCCCGGCATCGGATTTCGAATCCGATCGCACCGTCGGTCATCGTTTTTCGCGCTCTATCGCAGAAAATATACACACTTGTCCCGGCCGACTTTTGAAAATTAAATAATTTTATTCCCCTTAAGGCCTAAGCGATTACATGTGAGTTCAAAAATACCCCGGAGGGTCGGGTCACTACACCACTCACACTTTATAAAAAGTTTCGTCCCGAAACTTAAACCCTAACCTCCCTAAAATAACTCGGGAAAACACTCCCTCATCTTTGATTCCAATTCCCACGTCGCCTCGCGTTCTTCGTGGTTGCTCCATTGGACCTTCACATAGGGAATCGTTCGGTTGCGCAACTTCTTGTCCTCTCTTGCCAAAATCCGCACCGGCGTCTCCTCGACGCTCAAGTCTTCCCGCAACTCGATAGTGGAGGCATCCAAGGCATGAGAGGGGTCCGCCAGGTATTTTCGGAGCATTGAAACATGGAAGACATTGTGGACTCGTTCGAGATTCGGTGGCAGGGCCAAGCGGTATGCCACCGGTCCTACGCGCTCCAGGATTTCGAACGGTCCCACGTACCTGGGCTTAGTTTTCCCTTTATGCCGAAACGCCGGTTTCCTTTGGAGGGTGAAACCCTGAGCAGCACGTGCTCGCCCACCATGAATTCTAAGTCTCGGCGTCTGTTATCTGCATAGCTTTTCTGTCTGCTTTGGGCGGTCAGCAGCCTTTGTTTAATCAATCGCACCTTTGCTTCGGTCTCCTCCACCAAATCTGGGCCCAGAAACTTCCGCTCACCTAAGTCGTCCCAGCATATTGGAGACCGACAGCGGCGCCCGTACAGCGCCTCGTACGGCGCCATCTGAATACTGGCCTGGTAGCTATTATTGTAGGCAAATTCCACCAGGGGCAAACACCGTGCCCACCCTTCGCCCAAGTCCAGAACGCATGCTCGAAGCATGTCCTCCACGATCTGTATCACCCGCTCTGATTGCCCATCGGTTTGCGGGTGAAAAGCTGTGCTGAAGTGCAACTTGGTCCCCATCGCTTGTTGCAAACTTCGCCAAAAGTTCGACACAAAACGTGTGTCTCTGTCCGACGTGATGGATGTCGGTACACCGTGCAACCTTACTATCTCGTCGAGGTACGTTTGCGCCAGTCGTTCCCGGGTCCACGTCGTGTGTATGGGCAAAAAGTGGGCCGATTTCGTCAAACGGTCCACGATCACCCATATCGCATCGTGTCCCTGTGGCGACCTCGGGAAACCGGTCACAAAATCCATGGTAATCATGTCCCATTTCCACTCGGGCACCGGTAAAGGTTGCAATTTTCCCGCCGGCCGTTGATGTTCGGCCTTCACCCGTTGGCACACTAAGCAGTGAGCCACGAATCGGGTCACGTCTCCCTTCATTTTGGGCCACCAGAAGGTTTGCTTGACGTCCTTGTACATCTTGGTTCCTCCGGGATGCGCCGCATACGGGGCAGTATGCGCCTCCCGTAGGATTTCCTCCTTGAGTTCCGGTAGATCCGGCACGCAGATTCGTCCGCGAAATCGTATCGTGCCGTCGGAGCTCACCACGAAGTCGCCCTCCTTGTCGGCGGTTATTCTATTCCGCACCAGCTGGAGCTGACATCAGTCGATTGGCCTTCGAGAATCCTGTCCAGCAAGGTAGGTCTGACCACCAGCGTCAGAAGTTGGGCGACTGTCCCTGCAGGTACCACTTCTAGTCTCAATCGCGAGAACTCCGCAATTAGACTATCCTGCTGTGTAATGGCGCTTACATCCGCTTCCGCGGCCTGTCCTCTGCGACTCAAGGCGTCGGCCACCACGTTGGCCTTTCCCGGGTGGTAGTGGATCGTTAAATCGTAATCCTTTAATAGCTCAAGCCACCGCCTTTGTCGCAGATTTAACTCCCTTTGGGTGAAAAGGTACTTGAGGCTCTTATGATCTGAGTACACATTACAGTGTGCCCCATACAGGTAGTGCCTCCAAAGCTTGAGCACAAACACCACCGCTGCGAGTTCCAAATCATGCACGGGGTAATTCCGCTCGTACTCCTTGAGCTGCCTTGACGCATAGGCTATGACCTTTCCCCGTTGCATGAGTACTCCACCCAATCCATTTCGCGACGCGTCGCAATAAACTTCGTAATCCTCCCCAGGCTCTGGCAGGGCGAGAATCGGGGCTCGCGTCAACCTATCCTTAAGCTCCTCGAAGCTTCTCTGGCACTTATCCGTCCAGATGAACTTTTCCCCCTTTCTTGTCAAGCGGGTTAAGGGGGTGGCTATCTTGGAGAAGCCCTCCACGAAGCGCCGGTAATACCCGGCTAATCCTAGGAAGCTTCGAATTTCCGTCACCGTGGTCGGTCGGGGCCAGTCCGTCACCGAATCTATCTTCTTCGGATCCACCGCGACTCCAGCCGCCGAGATTACGTGCCCCAAGAAACCGACCTCTCGGAGCCAAAACTCACACTTTTTGAGTTTGGCGTAGAGTTTCTGTTCCCGTAGGGTCTGGAGGACTGTGCGCAGGTGTTCTTCATGTTCCTCATCGGTACGCGAGTAGATGAGGATATCGTCGATGAAGACCACCACGAACAAGTCCAGGAAGGGTTTGAATACCCTGTTCATCATGTCCATAAACACTGCCGGGGCATTTGTGAGCCCGAACGGCATTACCGTAAACTCGTAATGGCCATAGCGAGTACGGAAAGCCGTTTTGGGGATGTCCTCCCCCTTGACCCGGACCTGATGATAGCCCGACTGCAGGTCAATCTTTGAGAACACCGTCGCCCCCCGTAACTGGTCAAAGAGGTCGTCGATCCTTGGCAGGGGGTACTTGTTCTTGATCGTCGCCTTATTTATCTCCCGGTAGTCGATGCACAACCGGAGACTTCCGTCCTTCTTTCTCACAAACAGGACGGGCGCGCCCCAAGGTGACGCGCTTGGTCTGATGAAACCTTTGTCCAGAAGGTCCTCCAACTGTGCCTTGAGTTCCTTCAGCTCCGCGAAGGCCATCCTGTACGGTGCCTTGGTGATGGGCTTGGTGCCGGGAAGCAGTTCAATTGGAAAGTCAACCTCTCGTTCCGGCGGCATTCCCGGTAGCTCTGCCGGAAATACGTCCGGGAATTCCCCTACTACGGGAATTTCTGTGGGCGAGGGAACGGATCGGGTGGTTGGCTCCGTCGAGGCTAGGTAAGCCACGCACCCGCCCTCCGTCAATTTCCTCACCACGGGACCGCTGAACCTGATCTGGGAAGCGGCCCCGTGCTACATGACAGCCCATCGGGTTTCCGGTTGCAAGGCATAGGGCGACGCCTATTCATTCCCTGCATAGCCCTCTATGGGCCCCGGACCCACCGGATTTCCTAGACTTCGAAACCGCCCACGTGCTTTGGCCGGGGGAGGTTTCGCCTAACGCCTACTGATCCTAGTGGGGGGGGAAGAGAGAAAGTCTAACAAATGTATCTGGCTAAGGTGTAGTCGGCTGTAGAAAGGAATAAGAATAAAAGATCGAACGGTAATCACCTGCTGTCACTAAGTCTGGGACGCCGCATCCCCTGCCGCAGTGTCCCGGGGAGTCCGCCCGCAGTCCCTGGGCCAGCGTCGCACGGCGTGCTGGGGGAGAGTCTTGCGTCCGAAGAATCTGAGGAGTCCGAGGGGTCTGATGGATCTGAGGGTTCCCGGTTGTCGGGCGGGTTCCTTGGCTGAGCGGGAACCGCAGCACTGTCTGGTTCCTTCTGTGGCGGTGGCGTAGGGGCGGCGGCGGCGGGCCTCTGTGGGCAAGCGTCACGAATGTGATCCGGCAACCCGCAATGGTTGCAATAATGATGCCTCCATGTGCACTCCGCTACCGGGTGAGCACCCTGGCAGATCACGCATGGTCCCTGGGATGGTCTCGCGTCCTCCGCTGGAGCTTGTCCCTCCTTTCGCGCCCCCTTTGGTGGTCCCCTTCCTCGGTTTTCTTGGGCGGGGTCCCCTCGGGGAGCGGGTGTAGCAGTCTTCTCCGTCCTCCTTGCTCGCGGCGCCGGGGGCCTGGTGACCCCCGGTTTCCAAGGGCAGTCGTATCGGTTATGGCCCGGCCTGCCACACCGATAGCAGTGATCATACCTCCACGGACACTCTGTTACCTGGTGCGTTCCTACGCATATAGGGCAAGGTCTCCCAAGCGGTCTGGGTTCCGCCCTCGCCATCCTTTCGAAGTCGCTCTCTGTCCTCGGGCGCTTGGGTACTGGGCCCTCCGTCGGACCCGGATAGGCACCCCTTTCTCGCGCACGCATCTCGGCTAATTCCTGCTCTGCTCGCAGGGCCATCATGACTGCCTCGTTGAAGGTGGGGAACTCTGCTGGCGGTCTTCCCCAACGGATATCGGTCCTGGCGCCCCGCTGGGCGTGGTCAGCGCCCTCAAAATCTCGGATCAGTAGACCCAGTCGCTCTGTAAGGGTCAGCATGTGTCCTGCGATATCACGCAGCTGGTTCAGGAGTAAACGGTTGGCTGCCGCTGCGGGATCCATCTGCTTGTCACGAAATGATTAGTTCTGGGTGGCCGAACACTGGCCGTCGGCTGCTGTAGACAAAGAAACCATGTCAATCCTATGGTTACAACCCTAGCACACCGTTTCACGAATTCACCTATATTACGTCCCCGTTTCCCCGTACTCTCACGTACTACACCTATACCTTGGTTATCTCATTTCCAATTTGCTTGTGGCTCCTAGCACTGTGGATGTAAAACACGTCTACTATGGTTGTGGTTGTATTTCTCTGATACCATTTAATCTTTCACGCCCCCGGGGGTTTTTGAGTCTTTTGAAGCGGAAAAACGTGCCTATTTTTTTTTTTTTTAATAAGGTAACTTAACTTCAACCCCGGTGCGTGCCAGACCGCCACATACACAAATTCACTCTGTCCACGGACAGAGTCTCCTTTGTATATGCACGGCGTCTCATTTACATCATTTCATTCAATCACAATAATCATACAACACACACCAACCAACAACCATACAGTAGACATACACCATATTCAGAGTTAAATCGTTTAACTAAAGCATGTCATTTGAGCGGCTTCAATGTTTGGAAAGGATAAAACCCAGAGTTGTAAAATCCGTGCCCACACGGCACCTCTTTTTAGAAAACGTTTTCGCAAACCTTTATCTCATCATAAAACATGCCGCAATTAAAAACACTACTAAAAGTATCACATAAAGCCACATCTCATCCACAGTGCTAACTAAAACATGCCCACATGTAAAGTAATCCACAAGCGAAATTAAAAGTAACCTAAAGAGGAAATGAGTTATATATACGATAACCAAGAGTCCGACTACGATCCTCACGTCGCAGTCCCACCGCCGTCCCGGCTAACGCACCTAGGGAAACCTGTCACGGAGTGGGTAACGTCAGTGACAAACAAAGTAGATGTCTAATAATATCAAGAAAGGAAGAACGAACCGAATACACCGAGTACACCGTAACCTTTCGTTAAACCCCTGTGCATATATTAAACCGGGCACCAACCCCGGATTAATTGTTAATTAAATTGGGCACCGACCCCAGAGTACCTGTCGGGGAGACTAAAGTCCCCCCTCGTGCACAACACCTTTTTGATGCTATAACCACTTCACGGGGCTAGTGCGACCCCTATAGCAGCCGTGAAGAGGTCCTCACGGCACCCACCCCTTTGTGAGGCACACGGGTCAAAAAGACCACTTTTCCGGAAAAGTACACCATGCGGTGGCCCGATCCGCCAGTGTACGTGCAGCATCCGAAACCGGATTGCCAAGAATGGCGTGTAATGAGCACCGCGACCGCAGCCGCTTAATTTATCAGATATTTATCAATTAATCGAAAGGTTAACTGTCCATCTACTTTGTTAGGTAAATTAAAGAATATTTTTAATGACATAGATGCACTTACAGCACCGGTTGCACACATCGCAACCGTACCCACCTTGTTGGAGAGAAGACGGGTCACCCGAGCCCTTCGCACTCTCCCGCTGCGCACCTGGACCTATAAAAAGTCCGCACGGACACTAAGGTCAGAAACTATACTAAATACCGTAACAGAAAACACCCCACTTATATTATAATAAAGTCCGGCACCGTCCCGCTGCCCATGGAACCCCCCTTGCGCAACCGTCGCCGCCCGTCGGAGCCGCGCGCGGCGCGGCCCCGCGGGCGGTGCGCGCAAAGTGCCCCGCACGGTGCCCGCACGGGCACGGGCCCGTGCGGCGCCCGTGCGGGGTCGCCCGCGCGGCGCCCGCGCGGTGCCCGCGCGGCGCCCGCGCGGGGCCGCCCGCGCGGCACCCCGCGCGGGTGCCCGCGCGGCGCCCGCGCGGGCCGCCCGCGCGGCACCCCGCGCGGGTGCCCGCGCGGCACCCCGCGCGGGGCCGCCCGCGCGGGTGCCCGCGGGCACCCCGCGCGGGTGCCCGCGCGGCGCCTGCGCGGGGCCGCCCGCGCGGCGCCCCGCGCGGGTGCCCGCGCGGCACCCCGCGCGGGTGCCCGTGCGGCAGCCCGCGCGGTGCCCGCGCGGGCCCGCGCGGGGCCGCCCACGCGGCGGCCGCGCGGTGTCCGCGCGGCGCCCGCGTGGGTGCGACCCGCGCGGCGCCGTCCCCGCCTGCGGCGGAGCCCGGTCATCCGCGTGCGTTCCCCCTTCTTCCTCGCGCGATGCCCCGGTGGCACCGCGCGCCTCTTTGCCCGTTCCGTCCGCCCAACAAAATTATGATGACGGCGGCGGTGACGGGGGTGGCGGAGGAACTCTAGAATTTTACCAAACTACGCTAGGAAAAATCCAGAAAATTATTAAAAATTATTTTACCTATCGGAGATCGTCGGGAAGGTGTCCGGTCGCGTTTCTAGCCTTTGGATCGGCGTTTAGGACGATCGGCTCCCTCCTTCTTTCCTTCTCCTTCCTCCGGTTACGGTTCTTTTCTTTCTTTTTCACTGGTTGGGGGTTTCGGTACGTACGAAAAAGAGAGTTTGGGGAGGCGGAGAAATAAAATAGGGTTTCGCTCGGTAAGCGGGGAAATAAATAACCCCTATTTTGGATATATCCAATTTGTAAACCCGCACCGTCAAAATTCCCTTTCCGGTATTTTGATCCGATTAATTAATTCGCTAATTAATTAATCCCCACCGATAACCCTATTTAGTTAATCGTTTAATTATTATCCTCACCGTCATTTCCCAAATTTGATCGTTAGTTTTATTTACGTACGTAGGAACCTATAATTCCCCGTTTCTGTTTCTCAAGAAAATATCCGACGACGGGATATTTCTTACCTTTAAATCCTGACCACCGATTATTTGATCACCTTTATCAAATAATCTTGGGAAATCAAATTCCCAGTTGGATTCTAATTACCCGGATATTTAAACCTCTATTATCCAAATCCCGGTCGCCGATTATTTAATCACCTTAATTAAATAATCATGGGAAATAAATCCCCAATTTAAATATCCGGATTTTATCTCTTATTCAATCCGTGAGATAAAATCCCATAATTTAAATCCTTTAGTTTAAATATCTTGATTCTTATCCCTTTCCAATCTATGAGATAAAAATCCCACCAATTTAAATCCCACAATTAATTGGTACGTAGGAGGATTTAAATTCCGTCACCGGATAATTAATTAATTGATTAATTATCCTTACGGGATAACCCACCTTATCTCTAACGGGTGCAAGATATTTCGCACGGTTTCCGATGCGCGACTAACTACCGCATCGCTAAGGGTCCCGTTCCGGGAGATCCCGGCATCGGATTTCGAATCCGATCGCACCGTCGGTCATCGTTTTTCGCGCTCTATCGCAGAAAAATATACACACTTGTCCCGGCCGACTTTTGAGAATTAAATAATTTTATTCCCCTTGAGGCCTAAGCGATTACATGTGAGTTCAAAAATACCCCGGAGGGTCGGGTCACTACAGCTACTAAGGTCCGAAAGGGGCACGTAGCTCGGATGTGGCCCGGCTGCCCACATCGGAAGCAACGACCCTCCCTCAAGCTACAGGTATCAGATGGATGCTGCCCCCCACAGAAAACACACCGGGCAGACGCCCGAGACCGTCAAGACTGCTGCTGCGGTGGCCTCTGAGTCCTACCAGGTCCTCGTCGATCAAGACGCCCACGGCCAGGAGGCTGAGGCCGCGGGGGTCGTGATGGTCTCCCTGAACTGGCCTGTCCATCATCATCCGGGGCTGGGCGTTTCCTGTCTGGACGTTGCTCTGAAGCCTCGGCCCCCCCGCCAATCGCCAAGTCACCCCGCTGTGCCAGTAACCGCTCCAAGCGCTGATCCTGGCAAAAGCTCCTCGCTACTAACTGGGTCACCAAAGCCCGCAGCTCTCCCAACTCGGCGGTCACCGCCCGCTCAGACTCCTCGGAATGAGCGGGGTACCCCGTTGGGTGAACGACGACGCGGAGACATCCTGCCACAGTAAACCAAGAATCAGCAACCAAACCCCACAAGACCCAATCTAGCAAAAGTCAAAGACATTCCCCTATTTCTGCAACTTTATGTTGTCTGCAGCCAACATAATTGTTCAACAGAAATAGGGTCTATCGATCCCTCTTCACTCGCTAGAAGAGTCAACTGACCAAAATCACTGACTTTCGCAAAATATCACGCCGCTCACGCCCTAACATCCTAGGGTCTGCCAAAAGCCTAGGGTTTCCTAAGTCCCAACTGACCTATCCCTAAGCTCTGATACCAACTTAATCTGTCACGCCCCGGGTGTAAACCAGAACCCGGGCCCGTCTACAGATCCGCCGTGCATGCGGTATTTTCCACATACACGAAGCGTCGGTAACCTGCTCAGATATAAGAAATAATAATAAAAGAGCAAAAATAATCAGAGCTAAACTAAAACTACTGTATCTCAGACAGAAGCTGGAAGTAAAAGAGTACAACAGTGAAATAAAATACAGATGTCTCTCCCAGCTCACCACTAAAATACAAACAGCTGGCAGAAGCCAGACCCAAAAAGAAGTAAACAAGAACTGTCTGAGGAGACCAGGTACCCAAAATGTCCAGCTACAACCCTCGGGTGGCTCTCTATCTAGTCCGCAATCTGCTTACCTCGATCAGTTGCTGAAGGCCCAGCAACTCCCGCAGAAGACTCTGCAAAACAAGGGGAAGAAAGAAACAAGAAAGACAATGGGGGTAAGTACTACATAAACAGTAGCCTCCCCTAGTGGGTAAAGCCTCAGCTCAGATATGCCCACCAGGTGATCAGAGGCAAAAGGGAAGGAGAAGAAAGAGGGTGCAGATAAATGAAGCAACTGATAAAATGCTATCCCTAATATGCCTCTACATGACCAGCCAACAATGGAGAAAGTGATGCATCAGTATCAAGAAGCCTGTCAAATCGACCCAATCTGACCGCCAGTGAACACTGGCACTGCCTGCTCTGCTGTCGAACTCAAGAACCCAGCATGGTGCCCGTGCTCGGCACCGTGTAAAGCCTACTCCGGAGTGGCACTCGAGGGGAGCGACCCACACGAGGTAAAGTATCACTGTATCAAGCATCTCTGTAACCACTGTCTCATAATAGCAGGACTGGATCATGACTATGATCAAAGTAAAAACTCCGTCCACTAAAGAAGCCCGATCCCCAAAACACCCAATCTGATGCAATAGTACAACCCGGTCAACCACCCAAGATCCGTGGTCGCCGCAACACCCTGTCAAAAGCCAACCTGTCCCAAATCCCCAATACCTGACTACACTGTCCAACCCCGCTCGAACCCGAGCGACTATGCCGCAAGTCTATCAATAATACGAGAAGAAAGAATAAATGCATGGTTTCTCCTAAGTCAAGTCCCAAAAGATAGTATAGCAGTAAAAGATGACATAATTAAGTGACCCGTTTAATCATGCATTGTCTCAATATTTTGTCCATTTTCCAAGAATAATCAGTTTAGAGGATAAAGGCTAAGGTGACAGTCACATATGAACAATCATCAATTTTGCAGTCCTCAATTTCTATTCTGCCCCTAAACATGCAGTCCAGAATAATTAAGCAATTAATTTAAGGTAATCATGCTACCACAAATTCCACATGGATCAATTAACAATTAACTAATTTCCTAGAGCATGCAAGACTACCAATCAACAATTTAGCATCAACAATGTGGGGGCGTTCTGATATTCCTAGTGGGCATATCAAAGGAGAGGAGTACAACAACCACCCACCTGAAGCGCAAACTGTCCGGATCCGTACAGAAGAAAATACCCAAAAATTCTAATTCCTTGCTCCAACAAATAAAGCACACCCGCAGCACTCCTGGCACAATACAAAGTCCACTAAACATTTAATTTCCCAAATACTGTGCATACAGTCCACATACAACAACAGTCCAAAAACTGCTAAATTATCACCTGCAGAAAGTGCCCAGAAAATTCCCAGAAAAATATCACGGCGATCCTCGCGTCGATAGCTTCGCAACGGTACCTTGCACGCCCAAATCTGAGATCGATAAGACAAGAAAGAAATTCGGCAAGGGGGCTCATCATACAAAATCTGTGCTAAAAACTGTACACTGTTCACTGAGAAAACAGTGATTTTCACCTCGAAATAATCCTCTGAAAAATCCAAGAAAAATACGAGCGCGTTCCTTGCGATCCGTAGATGAAAAAGTTGTACAAGCTCGTTTTCGTCTGACGCTCGTGCGCGAAGATATGGCCAAAATACCCCGCTGCTGTCAAGGAAATCCATACAGAAAAAGGGGTCACTGTTTGCCTCGGGATCCGAGCCAAAACCTCGAAACAGGAAGACGCAATCAAAACAAAAGATGAAGCCCTACCTCTTAGGAGTCTGTCGGCGCAAGAATCACAGCAAAATGATCTCGGGGTAGCCCAGGGGAGCTAAAACACTGTCGCTGCGCCGAAGAAGAATCCAGGAATGCAACGTCGCGCCGCACCGTAAAATGGGGAACCACGGGATGCGTGCCTCCAGAAAATCTGAAACTTGGCAGGTAGATCAAGAACTTGGAGATGAACAACTTTGCTTAAGGGGGCTCGGGCAGAAGGTGAAAGGGTTGAGAGAAAAAAAGCAAAGAAGGGGGCTCGGGTTGGTATATATAGTGTAGATGGAACAATTGGGAAAATTCCCATTTTGTCCCGGAATTCGGGCACCCGAATCTTTCGGGCTGCTACAGTAATGGCCTGGCCCATTACTGTGCAAGCCCGAAACGATTTGGGCCCGCCACGTAGCCCACTACACTGCTCCCCAGGGCTCCGCTGCACCCGGCGCACCTGCGCCCGCCAATGGCGGCGCACCACGTGGCCCGCGGCGACCGTGCACCGCGCACGTCGCGCCGTGCACCGCGCACGTCGCACCTGCCCCCGCCCGTACGGCCACCTGCCCCGCCGTACGGCCACCTGCCCCGGTCACCGGCTCCATTCCCTGCGTGGACCGCGCGCACAACACCGCACCAGTAACCGCATGCCACGTGTCCACCCGGTTCACCGTGCACCCGGGCTCAAATTCCGTGGACCGCGCCTGCTGCGCCGGCCAACTGGAAAGCGCCACGTGGCCTGCCCCCGGCGCACGCCCTCCGCGGTGGACCGCGCTCCTGCCCGCGCCCTCAGCCGCCTGCCCGCCCCCTCAGCCGCCTGCCCGCGGCTGCTAAACGCCTGCCCGAGCGGCCTCCGCCGCCTTCCGCCGCTGCCCGCCGCCGGCGATCGCCGGAGACACTGTTCCGGCGTGAACAGTAACCGCAAGCTCAAAAATAGCAAGTAAATAGTCCATCTTGACCGTTTTCGCGCGCTGATTCCAAATACGACGTCCGTTTCACCAAAATCCACTTCTAAAATTTGTCGGAGGCTCCCGGAAAGGTAAACTTAATCCATTTTTCACGCCGGGTCGCTTTCTTGGTTCCAAAAAGCGCGCAGATACCTCTAACACCCCGAATGGGCTCCCAGACAAACAGAAAAGCTCCAAATCGACAGAAAACCACAACAAACCTCCGCTTTGGCCTAAAACCTCTCTAACATTCGGCAAAAACAGCCGACGGCCAAACACAACAAGCCAAAGCTTCACAGGGTCCATCTGTGGCATCCATTTGATGCGCTATGGGCCGAATACACCATCAACAGGTGTTAGCACAGAGAAAATGCGGGAAAAAGCTGTATGGAGTTCAGGGATCCTACACTAATACTTATGAGGTTAGTCTTAAGGCCATGAACAAATAACACATTATTCAGAACCGGGCCATCTGGAATAGCTACCGTTCCTTTTCCAACAATTTTGGAAGACCGACCATCTCCGAAAACAACAAGTCCTCCGGAGATTTTCTCAAAATTTTGAAAACAGTTTTTGTCACCGGTCATGTGACGGGAACACCCGCTATCCAGATACCAAGACGAACTATCATATGCATGCAAGGAAACATTAGTAACAAGACAAGGAAAAATTTCACCTTTGCGCACCCAAACCTTTTTGGAATGCGTCGGTAATGATCGTGAAGTTATTCTCCTAGGTGAAAGCGTCTTGTTGAAGATTGCTGCTCCTTGATGATGTCGTCTTGAGCGGTGAACTACCAAGGCTCTTTTCCTTTGAATGATTTGCATTTGATTTCTGAGGAATCACCTTTTGGTAGTCATTGCAAGAGGTGCTTGAGGTGTGCGTTTGGCTCCCATCTTGCAATTTCTCCTTATGTGCCCTGAAATGCCACAACGAAAACATACCTTAGATCTTGACGATCCCGAAGAGGATGAAGTAGGCTTGTTGTCGTTGCTTGTCGTGAATTCCGGTGTCGGAGGAGGAGATACCGACTGAGGCACAAAAACTGTCCCACTCGAACTTGGAATGTCTCCAGTTTGAGTGTATCCGAGGCCGAACTGTTTGTTTGACCAAGACCAAGAAGCTGTCCAACTTACTCCTTCCAGAAGAAAATCTCTTTAAGTCATCCTTGAGTTGGCGTATGGTCTCCGTCATTTCCAATTTTTCCTGTCGAGCCTCGCCGTAGAGCTTCAAGAAGTAATTCGCTTTGTTCACCATTTCCATATGTTCCTTCTCGAAATGCTCATTGGACTCTTGAAGGGAAACATTTGTCTTAATCAGATTATCCCTTTCCACTTCAAGATCGTTGAGAGAGAAGTTACCCTTTTACTTCTTCTTCGAGATCCTGCAATCTCCCTCTCAACCCCTTGTTTTGCTTTGCCAGTTTCTTTGAATCCCTCAAAAGCTTATGGTAGGCAAGAGCAAAATCTTCACCTTCAGAATTACTCGATTCATCGTCCGTTGCAATCTTTTCAACATGGGAGGAGTTGGACAGTGAATCGGATGTACTTGCCATTAAGCACATGAAGGGTGAAGATGTGGACGCGTGGAAAGCTGTCGCGTTGTCTTCTTCATCACTTGAGGATGACTCATTTGACGTGGAGTTGTCATCCCAAGTGACGACTTGCATCGCCTTCTTCTTTGCCGGATTCTTGTTGGGACACTCCGTTGCAATGTGGCCGTAGCCTCGACATTTGAAGCATTGTACTTGTCCCTCTGAATCCTTGAATTCTTCTATTTGCTCTTGAATCTTCTCTGTTCTTTGTCTTTTCTCTTTCTTGACTTCTCTTGCTTTCTTGACTTGTAGTTTGAAGAACCCTTGCCTTTCTTTGACTTTCCGAAGGATGGAGTTTTGCTTGAATTACCCCTTCGAAAGTTGCGGCGAAACTTCCTTGTCAAGAGAGCGAGCTGCTTCTCAAAGTCCTCCATAGATAGGTTCTCGTCATCGTCCGAGGAGGATGAATCCGCGTCTTCTTCTTTGGTTGATTTTAATGCAAAACCTGAAGACTTAGAAGAGGATGCCTTTCCAGAAGAATAGTTAGTAGGAAATGTCATTTCATAAGTTTGTAAGTGCACCAACTAATTCTTCTACACGCATTTCGTCCGGGTGTTTAACTGTTTCAATGGCTGTAACCTTGGGCGAAATCGTTCAGGAAGAGTTCTTAAAATCTTTCTTACAACTTTAGATTCTGGAATCTTCTCTCCCAAGTTAGCACATGAGTTCACGATGTCTTGCAATCGTGTGTAATAATCTGTGAAAGATTCATTTTCTGCCATGAAATAGAGTCAAACTTGCTCGTAAGCATTTGCAGTTTCTGAATCTTCACAAGGTTAGTTCCCTCATGCGTAACTTGAAGAACATCCCAGATTTCTTTCGCAGTCTCACATGCCGAGACGCGAGAGAACTCAGTTTGTGACAAAGCATTAAATAAAGCATTAATTCCTTTGCCATTGTAAGAAGATAAATCAATCTCTTCCTTGGTCCATTTCGACCTAGGTTTGATGGTGCGAACATCAGCAATAATTTCAGTTGGATTAGACCATCCTAATTCAATTGATTGCCACACCCTTTCGTCGATGGAAATTAAAAAGGCTTTCATCCGTACTTTCCAGTACGCATAATTTGTTCCATCGAAGAATGGGGGTCGATTGATGTTTCCACCTTCAACCATTGTTTACAACCCTATTCCCGCTCTGATACCACTTGTTGGGTTATATAAAATTGGATCTAAATAGGGGAAAAAACACCTAGAGGGGGGTGAATAGGTGTAAACAATAAACACTCAAAAAATCATTGCGCAATAAAACCCAATGCGGAAATAAAAAAAAAACACGCAAGATTTTTACGTGGAAAAACTCCAAACCGGAGTAAAAAACCACGGGACCGATAACACGGCGAAATCCACTAGAATTAAACACGTACAAGGTGATATAACGTACTCACAGACGACTCAACCTTTTACCATACGCTCCTAGTAGATCTTCTCCGCTCGCTCCACAACGCTTCTCGAATCCACGATCAGCGCCCAACGCCGAATCCACAGCGTCCAACGTCGAGTCCACGACGTCCGACCGAATCCACGGTCTTCACCCAGTAGCACGTCTCGAATCCACGAACGTACCTCGCTGCGAATCCACGAGAGCGGTTGCACCTTGAATCCACAAGGCCACGCGAGTCCACGCGCCGATTTTGGGAAAATCGTTGTTTTTGGGTGGTGATAATCCGCCGAATACTTAGATTAGAAATAGATCGGAAATACCATCTAAGTATTCATTAATTTGATTCTACTCAAAATCTGAGTTTGGAAAATCTAGAATCAAATTAATCAATATAGATGAAGAAACATAGAATTAAATCTATTGATTTCCTTTCTTCTCTATATGTGGATTTTTCTTTCGATCGTATTTTTCGTATATCGATCTCTCTCCCTAAGAATAAATTATAGGGTCTATTTATAGGTTAGAAACCATTGGAAGAAGATAAGCATCAAAAACTAACCATTTCTGGAAATTTACAGGACGACAGTCCGGACTAGAATTGACGGTCCGGACTGTTTCAGCGAAACAGACTACTTCCAGAAAAGAGGACATTCGGGGTCCGGACTGAAATTCCACGGTCCGGACTGGAATTGCTGATGAACCAACCTCTGTTCGGGGTCCGGACTGAAATGTCCGATTCTGACTCTGAACATGTAAAGTGTCGAGTTTTTGATTTTTATGCAATTAAAATTCATCCAAGTGTTTCTACACTATAACAAGTATTCGGATCACCAAAAATCTTTAGTTAAACGTACCTGATCCTTTTGAATTCTTCTTTCTTGAGATTGAGGTATATGATCCAAGCTTCTCATCTTCAATCTTCAAGACTTAAACAAATTTCACGAAATACGCCAACACAAATTCCGTAACAGTTTGCATGGTTAAAGTGTTTGTCTTGCTGGGAACGCCGTGCATATACAAAGGAGACTCCGCCCGTTTGGAGAGTGAATTTGTATATGCGGCGGGTCTGGTACGCACCGGAGGCGAGGTTCATTTTAAATACAAAAAGAAAAAAAAATGGGTGCGTTTTTCGCTCTTTTAGACCCTCCGGGGCGTGACACGGTTGGGCTGCCCGCAATGCTGCGTGGGGCTAGCGCCCGCGTCGCGCTGCAGGCGGCGCCGCGCGGGGCGAGCCCGCGCGGCCGGGCCGCCCGGAGTGCCGCGCGGGGCTGGCGCCCGCGCCGCGCTGCAGGCAGCACAGCGCGGGGCAAGCCCGCGCGGCCGGGCCGCCCGCAGCACCGCGTGGGGCTGGCGCCTACGCCGCGCTGCAGGTGTCGCCGCGCGGGGCAAGCCCGCGCTGCCGGGCCGCCCACAGCGCCGCACAGGGCAGGCGCCCGCGCCGCGCTGCAGGTAGCGCCGCGCGGGGCCAGCCCGCGTGCGCGATCGGGCTGCCCGCAGCGCCGTGCGGGGTTGGCGCCCGCGCCGCGCTGCAGGCAGCGCCGCGCGGGGCTAGCGCCCGCACGATCGCGCCGCTAGTGGAGCCGCACGAGGAGGGTGCCCGCGCGGCTGCGCCGCATGCGGCACTGCGCGGGGCTGGTGCCCGCGCGGCCGAGCTGCATGCGATGCCGCGCGGGGCCGGTGCCCGCGCGGCCGCATGGCATGCAACGACGCGGTGGTGGCCGCGTCGTGCGTCGCGCGTCGTCGCCACCGCCGTCCCGAGTCGTTGTTATTGTTTTTGGGTTTTGGACTCCATTTATTTGCAGAATATGTTTCTGTTCTGACCGCGATTCTTTTGGGGACTTTTTAGGTCCGAGTGCCGATTGTGAGCGTGGTTCGGTCTCAAGTGTTCCGGTCAGCACATTCGAGGTGGGTACCCTTTTCGGTATTTTCGGTGCATAGTCGTTCCCGTGCTTTTGTGAGATAACAGTAAATGTTTGATAAATTGTCTCACCCCATTACCTGAGAATCCCGTTTTATATTCTAACTGAGGCGGCTGAGGTCGCGACACTGTTTATATGCTCATATTTGCTTTCACGCACACCGGCGGTTTGGCCACCGCACAGGGTGTATTTTTCCGAAAAGATGGTAAGATTATCCGTGTACCCCACGACTAGGGATGATGGGACCCCTCACGGTGAGGCAGACTGCTACTTGGGCAGTGGAGGGGTTGGAGGCACCAAGAAAATGAGCACGGTATTTGGGGTTGGGGCCCAACATGTTTTAAAGCTGGGGTAGGTGCCCAGCGTTATTGTGACAGGGCTTTAGCGATTCATGAGGGGGAAGTGAATGCTCTGGTGTATCGGGTTGTCTTTTTAGTTATCGTATTTACTTGTTTATCATCTACTTTATCAGTCACTGACTACCCACAATGTGACAGGTCCAAGCAGGGGTGGGAACCGGGACTACACTAGCACAACACCCGAGTTAAACCGAGAAACAAAACTTTAGAATCCCGCACTCTCGCATCTCTACGCACCTATACCCTGATCATTTCATTAGTTAGTAGCCAGTGGTAATGTGCTTCTGTGGATGTTGGACAGTGACTACTGTGGTTATAGTTGTTTTTCTCTGATACCATCTTAATCTGTCACGCCCCGGGGGTTTATACGCGCAGAAGGATAGCCACCGATGCTCCCAAATTTACATACATTTTTTTTTTTTTGAAACTGCTCTCCCCCGGTGCATGCCCAGACCCGCCGCATATACAAATTCACTCTGCAAACGGGCAGAGTCTCCTTTGTATATGCACGGCGTCCTGACTACACAGTCCATATCATCATACCTTTAACCACACTAGTTCAAACGTCAAAACACATACAACCATTTTCCATAAGTAATGAAGAGGCCGACTATTTCTGAAAGGATAAAATCGCAGGGTTTTGAAAGCGGTGCCCACACGACACTCAAGTTTTATAAAACTATTTCAAAATCCATAAATCCACAGGGTTTTGAAAACGGTGCCCACACGACACCCAGGTTTTACAAAACTATTTCGAAATCCATAAATCCACAGGGTTTTGTAAACGGTGCACACTCGACACCAACATTTTTCAAATCATTTTCGCAATATTTTCTTTTCTTTTCTTTTTGTTCGCAAACGGCCAATTATCCGATAGTAACTAAACATGCATCCACAGAGTACTGTAATAAATCCAACATCCAAGCCACCCCACCAAAGTATCACACCCACATAGCTACTAACAGATAACGAAATGAGCAAAGAAGAACTAACCACAGTCTATAGCCTCGAAGGGCCAATAGACCTCTCAACGCGGCCTCACCGTCGCCCTAGCTCTCACCCCTGGCTGAACCTGTCACAGAGTGGGGAGTTAGCGACACAAGATACAAAGTATGAAAAGCATGAAGGGCTATAACTAAAGCAAACTGTAAGAAAACCAGAGCAACCGCCCTTATCATCGTGCAATCGACAGTAAAACCCCTCCCCCTGTACAATTCAAACCCGGGCACCTGCCCTGGCAACCACACCGAGCACCTACCTCGGCAAATCGCACCGAGCACCTGCCCCGGCACCACCTCGAGCACCTGCCTCGGCACCGCTCACACCCCCCACCCATGAGGGCCCCCATTACGTCACCCACACGCGGGGTACACGGGTCAACGTACCACTTTTCTGGAAAAGCACACCCTCGCGGTGGCCAAACCACTGGTGTGCGTGTAGCAACCTCGAGCATCGACCGAGCACCAACCTCGGCCAACCAGATCGAGCACCCACCTCGGTAAACTAGACCGAGCACCTGCCTCGGCAATGACCCAGAACATGATGTATCATCGAGTACCACGACCCTCAGTCGCCATAAATATGATGAAAATAAACACATAAGCATATACGGGGGTTAGCAGTATTTTAACATGTCAAACCTTTGCTCTTACCAATTACCCTCGTTTCCCGACTCAGGAACTGTCGAAAGAGGAACCCACCTTCCGACTTCCGACTGGTCGCACCGATCACCGTTCTCATCGCTAGTATGCCCCGAACAACCCTACTGTTGTTCGGAGAGGGCAATTTGCCCATCCAATCTCCCACCACGACGTTCATTAATCTGGAGGTCCACATCACCCCACATTACCCCTTAAAATGATAAACATAATAGTAACAAAAACATGCACAAAGAGGTTCTAAGGGGTACCCACCTCGAAGCAAGTCGAACGAGACACCTGGGACGTCCCGCGCCCTCGAACGACACTCGTACCTAAAAGGAAGTCCCCAGAGAGTACAAATCAATCACCATCCAATTTTTCTTGAAAAAGCGCGTTTAACCCGAATCGCCGACAAACCGACCATTTTGCCGGTTCACGGGTCGTAAAGCAAGGCTTTATACAATGAAGGCCATCGGATCCCGAACGAAAGGTTCAGGGATCTAGTGCATGCTGTCCACCACAGCCCACTAGGCTACAATTACGCTTAGACCCCCAGACTAAACTAAAATTGCACTTTTATTCACATGAAACTCACTAATTAACTCTCAACTTTTAAACCGGGACTCTTTAAACCAAAGTATTTTACCCGTAAATGGATTTTAACGTGCTGGACTCCGTGCTCACAGTCTAGGATCAAATTGAGCCATAAAACACAAGTTGGCCTATTTCTAAAGTGCAACACAACTCAAAAAAGCAATATCTAATTTTCTACAAGGTCATATCCTGTTTTAGCGTGAGCATCATGCTCAGGGACACCCAAGTGCACAGAGGCTCACCTCCAGACCTCAGCGAGACCACCCTGCTAAAGGCAGGAGCAAGGTAGCCAAGACACTACTCATTAAGGGCCCGACGTTGGGCAATCACCCAATCCCGAGATTTTGGACAGTAACAAAGGTGAGCATCAACTGGAGGACATCACAAAGGCTCGAGGGCTCACCTTAAAGGGGTTGCACAGCTGCTAGTTGAGTTGCTGGAGCAAGAGGATCCCGGACCTTCCTTGTTGGAGCACGAGTTGGTCGAGCTCCCACGCCTCTCGGTCAAGTTCTCAACTAAGGCGAGCACTGCCTTCCTTGAACCTCCAGAGGTGGGTAACACCTCAGCCGCGCAAGCTCGGAGTTCCCTGAGTCCCCCCAACTCGAGGAAGAAGGAGATAAAGCTTTAGAGGGCCATTAATGGCAACTCGTGAACGAGGCTGCATGGGTCACATGCAAGGGGTTGGGAGGAAAGATTAGGGTGCCAGAAAGCTTACCAGAGTCGGCCGGCGCCGGAGGAGCGACGGCGGCGATGGGGCGGCGCTGCTCGGCCAACACCAAGAACCCGCACTCTAGGGTTTGCTCCCCCGCACTCCACACTGCACCAGAGCCCACCAAACTTCACAAGATGTCTTTTGGGACTCAGCAGAACAATCTGGTCAAGATGAACCCAATGACGGAGCTCCGGAGGCAGCACGCGCGATCCCCGGCCAAAAACTAGGGTTCCGGCAACCCTTCACCACCCGTTGGCAACCGGAGGTCCACAGACCTCGGGGCTTGACCTGGATCATTCTCTTGGTGTCAGTAACCGACTGCAAGGGCCCAAGTTGCCGAAAAATCCATAAAGAAAAGGGGCTCACCTCGTCGGACCCGAGGAAGAAGAGGATAATGGCCCAGTGGCTAGCGGCGGTTCTGGGCGGCCGGGGTTCTTCGATCTGTCTCTCTGGTGGCCGAGGATGATCTCAGATGGAGTTTGGAGAGATCCTAAGCCCTTAAATGCTACTTTCCCGACTCCACTCGAAAGCAAGGTTGAAATCTTGCTTTTTCCGGCGAGGGGCGTGGCGGCCGGCGGCGCAGCTGCTCGGTAAAGGCAGCAGAGGAATCATTGAAGCCATGGGGTGGAGGCTGCGGTTACCAAATGCGGCTAGGGTTCCCAACATGCAACCCTACAATGCTAACAACTCATACTGCACACAAAAATGCCAACTAGCCCCTCTGTACTTGATATTAAATCCTAGGTCCACCACTGTACCACCATATTGCACAGAAGACTCTCTCCACAAAGTTTGGATTACAAATAACACATAAACATAGGGCTTATATGCGAAAAAGGGCAAATTTTGGCATATTTCACGCCTTTCGGGACGATCCGGTCGTCCAATTGAAAAACGGACACCACCACGACGTCCGGCTTGACAAAATCTATAAGGTAGTATTTAGGTTTGTCGTATTGGATCTCCTATAATTTTAAAATCCATCACAAATGGTAAAAAAGATAGTTCTGCATGCTTTACGATGCTTCCGGCTCGTCAAACGGAAATTTGGTCAACGCCACTGCGCTCAGAACGACGATGCCATTCAAATCGACTACCTGGATCGTCAGATTCGGACTCCAGACAGTCGATCGGCCGATGTTGGCTAGCGAGGGAATTAAATCAGGGAGTTACTATTCATTTCACTATTCACTTAAGTCGCGGGTCCCACTAGTTTCCTTGCTAAGTTCAGGATGATCCGACCGTCGGATCGACAAACGGTCTATACCATTTTCACTCGATTCGATGAGACGGTCGCATTGGAGACCTCAGATTTCTGAGATCAGACTCGGATCGGAAAGGCGGAATTTGTGCTTCGGAAACTGTGCCATTCGCACACCGGTATACACACCCCTAAGGTTAAATTTTGTTTCCTCACCCACATTCACACTTGAATTTCACTCTTTATACAAACTCAAGTTTCTTGAGTGTTACATGTGATCTCTCTTTATTATTGCTCAGTGATTGCATGGTTAAAGTACTAGTCGTACTCGGAACGCCGTACATATACAAAGGAGGCTCCGCCCGTTTGGGGAGTGAATTTGTATATGTGGCGGGTCTGGCGCGCACCGGAGGCAATGTTCACTTAAAGAAAAAAAAAATGTATACGTTTTTCGCTCTTTTAGAACCTCCGGGGCTTGACAGATTATATGGTATCAGAGAAAAACGACTTTAACCACGGCGGTCAGTGACCAACATCCACAGAGTGTAATACCACAAGTAACTAACCAATTTGATAACCAAGGTGTAGGTGTGTAATGTACGAGCGTGAGCGCGGGGGAAAAAGGGATTGAGTTCCGGAGTTCGTAGGTCAAGGTGTTAGACCAATTGAACTAGGATTAATGTTGTTTTCTTTGCTCACAGTGGAGAATGGCTCATACAAGATCCTCGACCGATAACGCCGGAGCAGACAACGCGGCTCCAGCAACCGCGGAGAATGAGCTGCGCCGCCAACAGCTACGTGAGATGGCTGGACAGCTATCGACCCTCACGGAGCACGTGCGTCAACTGACGCAACAGCAGCAGGCCGTGCCGGTGGAGGGTGCCCGGGTTCCGCCGCCCGAACCAACCGCACCTACGGCGGGACCATCGGGAACGGACGGTGAAACCACGGCCGCCCCTCCCTAGACTGCGACTACTGGTGTATCAACGGACCAACTGACGGCACCTTCTGCAGTGCCAAACCCAACGGCTTCGGGACCCGTCACGGGGAAAGCCCCTACCCAACGGACTAAACAGGACAGGGTGAGGGCGAATTTGGCAGAATTCAAGAAACACGACCCGCTTGTATTTGAGGGAGAGACGACCGATCCCTGGGTCGTGGAGAAATGGGTGGATACTATGGAAAAGCTGTTTGAAGACCTGATGGAGGATCATGAACGAGTTCCCCTCGCGGTTCATTGTCTTGAGGGAAACGCCCGGATGTGGTAGAAAACGGTGCGCCCGGACCCCACGAAGGGTAACGCCCTACCAACATGGACCGAGATCAGAGAAGAGTTGTTCGGGGCGTTCTTCTCCAACAGCGTTAAGCAACAAATGGAGGACGACCTGAAGCACATCAGACAAAGGAACCGATCCGTCATGGAGTATCAACGG
Organism: Tillandsia fasciculata; assembly: GCA_029168755.2. Classification (NCBI taxonomy): domain Eukaryota; kingdom Viridiplantae; phylum Streptophyta; class Magnoliopsida; order Poales; family Bromeliaceae; genus Tillandsia; species Tillandsia fasciculata. The sequence continues at coordinate 215,434 of JAQOTM010000098.1, read as the reverse complement.
GAATTCGTAAGGCTGGCCAACTGTGTCCCCTTTGTCATAAGGGATGAAGCTCACAAAGCCCGCCTCTTCATAGACGGATTGCGGAGCAATATTTTTGAAGTTGTGCAAGCAGCGGATCTTCACACCTTCCAGAAAGTGGTGGAAGTGGAGCGCGGATTTGTGGTGATGCGCGCCCGACGAGAGGACTCTGAGTACAACAAGGATAGGAAACGACCCCAGCCCTACTCCGGAGGGGGATTTTCTAGCGGGAACCGACCCCCTAAACATCCGAAGTCGCGCCATGGGACTAAAAGTGCGCCAACGAGCAGTCAAAGGCCAGGGGACAGACCCTGTGTTATCTGCAATGGAGCTCACCGAGTTACTGAGTGCGCTAAGAGGTACGATCACTACTTTCGTTGCGGCAAACAGGGCCATTTTCATTTCAACTGCCCCTCGAACGCGGGCACGGCATCTTCCGCAGCCTCCACCCCTTTGCCACAACAGCCGGGGCGGGGGAGAACCACCTCGGGACCCACCGTACGCCCTCCGCCCCCTCGGCAGGAAGGGGAGACGCGCCCGCAATCGGGAGGAAGGATCTACTCTATGAATCACCAAGGGGCGGACCCACCGGAGGACGTGGTGGCAAGTACTACTCTGATCTCCGACTCTCGAGCTAGAACTTTATTTGACACCGGGGCATCCCACTCCTTTGTATCTCGTACTTTTGCCCACGCACATGACTTAGAAACGAAACCCCTTTGCCATCTATTGACCGTCCGGACCCCTGGGGGGCCAATTGAGGCAGTCAGTTTTGTAGGGTTTAGGTTAATAAGGATCTAATAGGGGAAAAAACACCTAGAGGGGGGTGAATAGGTGTAAACAATAAACACTCAAAAATTCATTGTGCGATAAAACCCAATGCGGAAAAATAAAAGAACACACAAGAATTTTTACGTGGAAAACTCCAAACCGGAGTAAAAAACCACGGGACCGATAACACGGTGAAATCCACTAGGGTTAACACACGTACAAGGTGATATAACGTACTCACAGACGACTCAACCTTTTACCATACGCCCCTAGTCGATCTTCTCCGCTCGCTCCGCAACGCTTCTCGAATCCACGATTTGCGCCGCCAACGCTGAATCCACAGCGTCCAACGTCGAATCCACGACGTCCGACCGAATCCACGGTCTTCACCCAATGGTACGCTTCGAATCCACGAACGCACCTCGCTCCGAATCCACGAAAGCGATAACACCTTGAATCCACAAGGCCACGCGAGTCCACGCGCCGATTTTGGGGTAAATCGTTGTTTGTTTGGGTGGTGATGATCCGCCGAATACTTAGATCAAGAGTAGATCGGAAATACCATCTAAGTATTCATTAGTTTGATTCAACTCAAGATATGAGTATGAAAATCCTAGAATCAAACTAATCAATATAGATGAAGAACCATTAAATAGATCTAATGATTTCCGTTCTTCTCTATATGTGGATCTAAGGCCGTATAAAATGATATTTGAAAATGACGGCTCTTTTTCCGATGTGTGGATTGCCCTAGAAATGAAAAGGAAGGGCTATTTATAGGTTAGAAACCCTAGGAAGAATATTCGGATCAAAAACAAACTTTTCTGGAAAGTTTTACGGGCGACGATCCGGACTGCGCAAGTCACGATCCGGATCGCTTACGCGTAGAGAGCAATTTCCAGAAAACCGCCTGTTCGGGATCCGGATCATAATCTACGATCCGGATCGTTCATACAGTTTTACCAGAACAATGTGTTCGGGATCCGGATTGAGATTCCACGATCCGGATCGTTCAAGCCAACAGGTAAAACTCATGTTCGGGATCCGGATCATCAAATGCCATGATCCGGATTGAACTAGTGTATGAACGAACACCCTTCGGGATCCGGATCGAAACGACATGATCCGGATCCTGAACATGTCCCATGTCCAGTTTTTGATGAATATGCAGTTAAAACCTCTTCCGGGTGTTTCTACACTATAAGAAGTATTCGGATCATCACAAATTATTTAATTTAACGTACCTGATCCTTTTGAATTCTTCTTTCTTGAGATTGAGGTATTGATCCAGAGTTTCTTCATCTTCAATCTTCAAGACTTGAACTATTCACGAAATACGCCAACTCAAATTCCGTAACAATCTCCCCCTTTGGCGGTTTCGTGACAAAACACAGATCCACAAAGAAAATTCAAAAAGGATATTTTTGTTGCTATCACCATACAACAAAAATTTACAAAAGAGTTCCATGAAAAATAAAAACATGAGATAAACTCCTAGAACAGACTCTAGACTTAGACATCTGTAACTTCTGCACACAGAAAACATTCTTGACAAACAAAATCGTTAGATACCTCAAGAATTGAAACATTGAAAACCAAATGCAGAGATAGAGTTTGATCTCATCATGACATTTGAAAGAATCAGATATGTGAAAGAACATAGTTAAAACCAACATATCTTCTAAGCAGTTGAAAACCAAATGTCAAAGTATGTTAGTCCAACATCAACTTGTTAGTCATATTACATGCCCAAATAGTTAGTCAAATAGTTAGTATAGAAGCATGTCACAATCCACAAAAGAAAACCCAAGTTGAGTTGAGATTCATACTTACCTTGATTCATTCCTTGATTCATTCACAGTCATTGTTCAGAGTTCATTGTTTTTCATTGTTCAGAGTTTATAACTCTTCAACTCTCTCACTCTCATTCTCTCCCCCTTTTTGTCACAAACAACGCCAAATAATTACATCACAGGGAGAGTTAGCAACATAAATACAAACCATAAGCCTGCAAAACAAAACACACATCAAACAAACAGAGAAAAATAAGAAAACAAAGGAAAATGATTAGATCATAGAGTCACTCCTGAGAGTCGGAGTCATCGGAAGTTGTGCAACCCATCTTTGCAAACAACTTCTTCACAAGTCTTTTCACCGAGGATACTGATTTAGTCAGGGTGACTTGCGAGGCTGTGATGATCTCCATCTCATTCTTCATGACATGAAGGTCGCCTTTCATCTCAGAAAATTCAGCGGATATGCGTTCTTGTTCATCCGAGAGCCGCTTCTGTTCTTTGAAGATGGAAGTGACTGAGGCATCGTCGTCAGAAGTGGATGGAGGTGCCTTATGTGTCGGTGGAATGGGGGCACTGGAAGAAGGTGCTTGAGGTCGAACTCGTTGACCAATTTGAGGATCATCCTGCTTTGTTGTCAGTGACTTGACAATTGTTGTCTCATTGATCGTCCCCAGACTGTACATGTACGAACTCGCTCTCGTGTCCACCTTAAATTTCCGAAGGATGCGCATAATGATCATCGGATACGGCAGTCGCTCAGAAGGATGTGACTGCGCGATATATCGCGTCATCCTATTCCAGATGAGGTAAGGAATGTTCAGATTTGCTCCCATTGCAGCAGTTGGATTTCCAAGAAGAAAAAGAAAAAGTAATCTTTCCCATCGGACGATTTTCGTGTTCATGTTGGGAAGCACGTTGTAGCAGACAATAAAGTTCAAGTACTTGTACTCCTTCTTGAGTTCCCTGGAGTAAACTGAATTTCCGGCAGACGGAGTCTCCGAAGAGCAGGTTCCATCGACAACTATCCTCCACGATTTGTGTGTGAAGACCTGAGTCTTCAAGTAGTGTAGTCCATCTGAGATGGCATTCATGTTGAGCACCTCTCCAATCAGTTGGGGAGTGACTTTAATTTTGGTACCTTTTACAAAGGTCTGAAATTCTCGGCGTCCAGAAACTTCATCGATAAGACTCGCTGCATTCTGATAGAAGATCCGAACTGAGTGTGGACAAAATCCAGTCTTCTCAGGAAAGTTGCAGATCGGACCAAGACCAACTCGATCAAACAGAGCTCCGAACTCTGCAGATCTATCCCTCATTTGTTGTACATTCACGTGGCGCTCTCCTATGCATTCCCTCTTTTCAAACTCTTTGATTCGTGTGGAGCTAACGAATCCCTGAGATGGTGGTAGGTCGGCTGAAGGTTCATTAATTGAAATCCCTTGTGCACCACTTCTTTTCCTTGCCAAGGTTTTCATTCTATTTCCGGTAGACTCCATTGGCGCCTTTCCTTTTTCAGCTGCAGTAGGAGGAGGTTTAGACTTGGGTGCTTCAGCAGGAGCTTTCCCTTTTACAGCAGTTGGGGCAGCCCCTTCAATGTCAAGGTTGTCCCAGTCAATCGACTCCGTTTCCGATTCAGTATCGGAGTCGGCCTTAGCTCTCTTTGTTCTTTTGCTTCTCTTTGGCTTTGCAGAGTCCTTCACATGGACCATGGCAGTGAGCAGGAAAATCATCCAGGTGATCACCATTTCTGTCAGTGCTTTGAGTTTAAAGAGAGTGTCCTGTGAAAACCAACTCAAGAACATATGAAAAATTGTCAAATTTTGAAAAATCTTAACACATTGTACCTAGACAATCATAATCATATAGAGAAGCTAAGAATCAAATTAGTTTTCCAAAAAGAATGTTAAAAATAGATCAATTTCATGTTTTACACAAATTCCTCTTTTATGCCCTAAAACCGAATTTTTAGAAATCGAAGGCTAAAAACTCGTTAATCATGCAAAAACCCAGCATAAAAGCAAAACTAATAGATCCAGAGTTCTTATTTCAAAAGAAGTTTGATCAAAAACCGTTCACAAACGAAGAAAATCCATCTTTTCTGCTCGCGTTTGATGAAAAAACCTAAAAACTGTGAAAAACCGAGTTTTGATCATGAAAACTTACTTGAATCCGAAGAACTTGAGTTTTGAAGCACTAGGAAGCAAGAGATCTAGAAAGAGAAACTCTAGAAGCTTGGAAATCAGAAATTTTGGTAAAGAAATCTTGAATCTGAAAGTTTCTATAAGAAGCCCTAGCCGCGATCCGGATCGGTCGTGAATGAGATCCGGATCGGCCACATACAGGGAAAATCCTGCATTCGGGATCCGGATCACTTGGCCACGATCCGGATCGGCTATACGCAGGGAAGAATCCTGCGTTCGGGATCCGGATCACTTTGCCACGATCCGGATCGCCTACACCTTTTTCTCCAGAAAAGTTAAAAAAAATACAATAAACTCCAGAAAAAGTATGTAAGCATTTTATCATGTCAACTTTAAACAAATAGCATCGTTCCATACAACAAGAAATAGATTATGAAAAATCTATCAATAATATCCAAAAATGAAACGAAGATTTACGAAAGTTAAAACACTTAAAGTTGAACAACTTCAATTACATCTATCTTGATCCTATGTGTAATGTCTTTATCAAATCATCAATTTCAGTAAAGAAAATGAAGTACCAAGATCAATAGATGTTTGAAATCCCAGATAAGTTAAATAATATATCTAGACAATCTGTTGAAGGAGTGGCTCTTTGAGCATCTTTTACTAAAAATCCCACCTTATACCAACCATGAAATACGACTGAGTCAAGTATTTCAATATGAGTTTCATCAACAATTTTCAAACAAAAAGTTTGCTTTTCATTCATGGAGTTTCTTTTTCTTTCATTTTCTCCATGTGGTGGTAGTTTTCACACTCCTCACTGGGATGTAACTCTTTCCACATCTTTTGAGCATTTCAGATTTCATTGACTCCCCCTCAATTGGCTATCAATTATTTAATATATAAGGTATTCAACCAAACCATTGATCTCGAATTCATACTCGACTAAGCAATCAAATATGATAATGACTATACCAAGAGATCATTGAGAGAGAAATTGACTTTGATCACTTAGAAGATGGTTTAAATAACGTAAATGATCATTGCAACATTGAGATATTATGACATCAAGGACATAATAAATTTCTAAATGCATGTCAAGGTGCAAGTAAAGTCAATTATGAAATGTGCTCAATTAGTGTGCTATGTACAAAACATAGATAAAGAACAAAACAAATACAAAGAACAAAAACAAAACCTAATCTAAGCAAAAGTTTCAAAAGAGGTTATTTCAAGGAAAGCATGCCAATTGCTTTACGCAAGTGAATAAAACGTTTTTGATCCAAAGGTTTTGTCAAGATGTCAGCTAATTGATCTTCAGTTGAAATATATGACAGTTGAAGAATGTTTGATTCAACTAGCTCTCTAAGAAAATGATATCTAAGTTCAATATGTTTTGTTCTAGAGTGCAACACAGGGTTTTTAGAAATGTTAATGGCACTAGTGTTGTCACATAAAATGGTTACCGAAGATGTTGAAATTCGGAAATCACTCAACACGCTCTTCATCCAAATCAATTGGGTTGAGCAACTTCCTGCAGAAATGTACTCCGCTTCGGCAGTCGAGAGTGCTATGCAGTTCTGTTTCTTACTGTGCCATGCAACAAGACAGTGGCCTAGATAGAAGCATGCACCACTCGTGCTTTTTCGGTCATCCACAGAACCAGCCCAGTCGGCATCTGAGTATCCAACAATATCCAAAGTCGTTCCCATGGGATACCAAATTCCGAAACTGATTGTACCTTTGATATACCGGATGATCCGTTTCACCGCTTTCAGGTGAACCTCCTTCGGTGCTGATTGATATCTCGCACAAATCCCCACACTGAAGGATATATCCGGGCGACTAGCCGTGAGATATAGTAGACTTCCAATCATACTCCGGTACAGTTTCTCGTCTACATTCTCACATTGTGATTCACTTCCAAGTCCCTTATGGCTAGTTCCCATTGGAGTTGGAAAATCTTTCGAATTTTCAAGGTCAAACTTTTTGACCAACTCCAGTGCATACTTGGATTGACACAAGTGAATTCCTTCATCGTTCTGCTTAACTTGTAATCCAAGAAAGTAATTCAACTCGCCCATCATGGACATCTCAAATTCGCTTTCCATGGTCTCCGCGAATTTAGAAGCATCATTATTTCTTGTTGCTCCAAAAACAATGTCATCAACATAAATTTGAGCAACTATGAAATCATTTTGATAATGCTTCACAAAGAGAGTCCTGTCAGCTCCCCCTCGAGTGTAGCCCTTTTCCAAAAGGTGCTTTGTCAACCTTTCGTACCATGCTCGCGGTGCTTGTTTCAGACCGTAAAGAGCCTTTTTCAGTCGAAAAACATGGTTAGGTAGTTTATGATCCACAAAACCTTTCGGTTGAGCTACATAAACTTCCTCATTTAAAAATCCATTTAAAAAGGCGCTCTTAACGTCCATTTGAAATAATTTGATTTTAAAATGACAAGCAATAGCAAACAGTATACGAATGGACTCGAGTCTAGCTACTGGGGCGAAGGTTTCATCAAAGTCTATACCTTCTACTTGAGAATAGCCTTGAGCAACTAACCTTGCTTTGTTCCGGATGATAGTACCTTCTTCGTTTTTCTTGTTCTTGAAGATCCATTTGGTACCTATCACATTGTGTTGCTTCGGAGGCTTTGTCAGTTCCCAGACTTTGTTTCGCTCGAATTGATGAGCTCTTCCTGCATTGCTTTAATCCAATAATCATCTTGGAGAGCTTCATCAACATTCCTTGGTTCGATTTGAGATACATAGCATGCAAATCCGCAAACCAATTGTCTCCGTGTTCTAACTCCTTCTTGTGGATCTCCAATTATGTTCGACTCAGGGTGATCCTTGGAGATGCGTAACGTCTGAGGTAGAGGAGTAGGCGGAGGTACACGAGATGATTCCTGCACATCACATGAGCTTGAAGAACCGTTAGATGCATCAATATTATTATCGAAAGAATTGTTAGAAGAAGATGCATTAGCAGGTGAATCATCATCAATAGAGATATCGAGGGTAGATTTTTCTGATTCAAAGTGAAAAGCCTCATCTACCTTAACATTAATCGATTCTACGATCGTCTTAGATTCTAAGTTAAAGACTCGATATGCTCTGCTGTTTGTAGAATAACCTAAGAAAATCCCTTCGTCACTTCGAGAGTCAAATTTTCCAAGGTTTTCACGATCACGTAAGATAAAACAACGACTCCCGAAAATGCGAAAATACTTGATGTTAGGTTTTCTACAAAACCAAAGTTCATATGGTGTATTAAAAGTCCCCGGGCGCAAGTACACTCGATTGATAACATAGACAGCCGTGTTCACCGCTTCAGCCCAAAAGTATAAAGGAAGGTTCCGGCTATGAAGCATAACACGAGCCATCTCCTGAACGACCCTGTTCTTGCGCTCGACTACACCATTTTGTTGAGGTGTGTAAGGTGCGGAGAATTCATGTTTAATACCATTAGAAACACAAAACTCAATGAATCTAGAATTAATGAATTCACCACCTCTATCACTCCTCACTCGAGTAATCCTTTCATTCTTTTCTATCATAATACGATTGCAGATTTCGAGAAAAGAGTCAAAGGTATCAGCTTTTTCCTTTAGAAAGGCTACCCAAGTATATCTAGAAAAGTCATCAACCAACAAAAAAATATACCATTTACCTCCAAGAGATGGTTGACGAGTTGGCCCCATTAAGTCCATATGCAAAAGTTCCAAAGGCCGTTTGGTACCTATGTGGTTCAAATTCTTGTGTGCAGTCCTAGACTGTTTTCCCTTTTGGCAACCGCCACACACAAGGTTTTGTTCAAAAGAAAGTTTCGGAACCCCTTTGACCACATCTTTATTTGAAATTCTAGAAAGTTCCTTAAAGTTTATGTGACCTAGCCTTTCATGCCAAAGTGTTTCATTTTTCAAAGATGCTAGGTTACATTTTTCAGAAATTTTAGAAGGAACTACATAACAATTATTTTCTGATCTAACCCCCTTTAAAAAGAAAGCATGGTTCAAGTCAGTTACAGTGCATTTATCAGATGAAAAATTAACTGAATAACCACTATCACACAGTTGACTTATGCTTATGAGGTTAGTCTTTAGGCCATGAACAAATAATACATTATCTAGAACCGGGCCATCTGGAATAGCTACTGTTCCCTTTCCAACAATTTTGGAAGACCGGCCATCTCCGAAAACAACAAGTCCTCCGGAGTTTTTCTCAAAAGTTTGAAAACAGTTTTTATCGCCGGTCATATGTCGGGAACACCCGCTATCCAAATACCAAGACGAACTATCATATGCATGTAAGGAAACAGTGGTAGCAAGACAGGGAAAGATCTCACCTTTGCGCACCCAAACCTTTTTGGTATGCGACTGTAGTGCTCGTGGAGTTGATTTCCTAGGTGAGGGCGTCTTGCTTGAAGAATTGCTGCTCCTTGAAGATGTCGTCTTGAGCGATGTACTACCAAGGCTCTTTTCCGTCAATTTGGTTGGAGTGGTTTTCCGAGGAATAGCCCTTTTGGTAGTTGCTGCAAGATGTTCTTGAGGTGTGCATTTGGCTCCAGTCTTGCAGTTTCTTCTGATGTGCCCTGAAATGCCACAACGAAAACATACCTTGGTTCTTGTCGATTCCGAAGATGATGTAGTAGGTTCGTTGTCGTTGCTTGGCGTGAACACCGGTGTCGGAGGAGGAGATACCGACGAAGGCACAAATACCGTACCACTCGAACTTGGAATGTCTCCAGTTTGAGTGTATCCGAGGCCGAACTTGTTTCTTTGACCGAGACCAAGGAGTCTGTCCAACTTACTCCTTCCAGAAGTAAATCTCTGTAAGTCATCCTTTAGTTGGCGTATGGTCTCTGTCATTTCAGATTTTTCCTGTCGGGCCTCGCCGTAGAGCTTCAAGAAGTAGTTCGCTTTGTTCACCATGTCTACATAACTCTTCTCGAAATGCTCATTGGACTCTTGAAGGGAAACATTTGTCTTAACCAGATTGTCCCTTTCCACTTCAAGATCGGTTGAGATAGAGGTTACTCTTTTTAATTCAACTTCAAGTTCCAGTAATCTCTCTTTCAACCCCTTGTTTTGTTTAGCCAGTTTCTTTGAATCCCTCAGAAGTTGATGGTAGGCTAAAACAAAATCTTCACCTTCCGAATTATCTGACTCATCGTCCGTTGCAATCTTTTCCACAGTGGAGTTGGACAGTGAGTCGGATGTACTTGCCATTAAGCACATGAAGGATGAAGGTTTGGTGGACGCGTGGAAAGCTGTCGCGTTGTCTTCTTCATCACTTGACGATGACTCATTTGACGTGGAGTTGTCATCCCAAGTGACTGCTTGCATCACTTTCTTCTTAGCCGGATTCTTGTTGGGACATTCAGTTGCTATGTGGCCGTAGCCTCGACATTTGAAACACTGAACTTGTCCCTCAGAACTTTTCTTATCCTTTGAGAAGTTCTCTTGGCTTCTTGACTTGTAGCTTGAAATCCCTTTGCCTTTCTTCGACTTTCCGAAGGATGGAGTTTTGCTTGAATTTCCCCTTCGAAAGTTGCGGCGAAACTTCCTTGTCAAGAGAGCAAGCTGCTTCTCAAAGTCCTCCATAGAAATGTTCTCGTCGTCGTCCGAGGAGGATGAATCCGCGTCTTCTTCTTTAGTTGATTTCAATGCGTAACCTGAAGACTTAGAAGAAGATGCCTTTCCAGAAGAATAGTTAGTAGGAAAAGTCATTTCATAAGTTTGTAAAGCACCTACTAATTCTTCTACACGCATTTCGTCCGGGTGTTTAATTGTTTCAATGGCTGCAACCTTCGGGCGAAATCGTTCAGGAAGAGTTCTTAGAATTTTTCTTACAACTTTAAATTCTGGAATCTTCTCTCCCAAGTTAGCACATGAGTTCACGATGTCTTGCAATCGTGTGTAATAGTCAGTGAAGGATTCATTCTCTGCCATAGAGATTGAGTCAAACTTGCTCGTAAGCATTTGCAGTTTCTGAATCTTCACTAGGTTAGTTCCCTCATGCGTAACTTGAAGAACATCCCAGATTTCTTTCGCAGTCTCACATGCCGAGACGCGAGAGAACTCAGTTTGTGACAAAGCATTAAATAGAGCATTAATCCCTTTGCCATTGTAAGAAGATAAGTCTATCTCTTCCTTGGTCCATTTCGACCTAGGTTTCAAGGTGCGAACATCATCTAAAATTTCAGTTGGATTAGACCATCCTAATTCAATTGATTGCCACACCCTTTCGTCGATGGAAATTAAGAAAGCTTTCATCCGTACTTTCCAGTACGCATAATTAGTTCCATCAAAGAAAGGGGGTCGATTGATGTTTCCACCTTCAACCATTGTTTACAACCCTATTCCCGCTCTGATACCACTTGTTGGGTTTAGGTTAATAAGGATCTAATAGGGGAAAAAACACCTAGAGGGGGGTGAATAGGTGTAAACAATAAACACTCAAAAATCATTGTGCGATAAAACCCAATGCGGAAAAATAAAAGAACACACAAGATTTTTACGTGGAAAACTCCAAACCGGAGTAAAAAACCACGGGACCGATAACACGGCGAAATCCACTAGAGTTAACACACGTACAAGGTGATATAACGTACTCACAGACGACTCAACCTTTTACCATACGCCCCTAGTCGATCTTCTCCGCTCGCTCCGCAACGCTTCTCGAATCCACGATTTGCGCCGCCAACGCTGAATCCACAGCGTCCAACGTCGAATCCACGACGTCCGACCGAATCCACGGTCTTCACCCAATGGTACGCTTCGAATCCACGAACGCACCTCGCTCCGAATCCACGAAAGCGATAACACCTTGAATCCACAAGGCCACGCGAGTCCACGCGCCGATTTTGGGGTAAATCGTTGTTTGTTTGGGTGGTGATGATCCGCCGAATACTTAGATCAAGAGTAGATCGGAAATACCATCTAAGTATTCATTAGTTTGATTCAACTCAAGATATGAGTATGAAAATCCTAGAATCAAACTAATCAATATAGATGAAGAACCATTAAATAGATCTAATGATTTCCGTTCTTCTCTATATGTGGATCTAAGGCCGTATAAAATGATATTTGAAAATGACGGCTCTTTTTCCGATGTGTGGATTGCCCTAGAAATGAAAAGGAAGGGCTATTTATAGGTTAGAAACCCTAGGAAGAATATTCGGATCAAAAACAAACTTTTCTGGAAAGTTTTACGGGCGACGATCCGGACTGCGCAAGTCACGATCCGGATCGCTTACGCGTAGAGAGCAATTTCCAGAAAACCGCCTGTTCGGGATCCGGATCATAATCTACGATCCGGATCGTTCATACAGTTTTACCAGAACAATGTGTTCGGGATCCGGATTGAGATTCCACGATCCGGATCGTTCAAGCCAACAGGTAAAACTCATGTTCGGGATCCGGATCATCAAATGCCATGATCCGGATTGAACTAGTGTATGAACGAGCACCCTTCGGGATCCGGATCGAAACGACATGATCCGGATCCTGAACATGTCCCATGTCCAGTTTTTGATGAATATGCAGTTAAAACCTCTTCCGGGTGTTTCTACACTATAAGAAGTATTCGGATCATCACAAATTATTTAATTTAACGTACCTGATCCTTTTGAATTCTTCTTTCTTGAGATTGAGGTAGTTGATCCAGAGTTTCTTCATCTTCAATCTTCAAGACATGAACTATTCACGAAATGCGCCAACTCAAATTCCGTAACAAGTTTCGTGCCTTCTTGCCCAATAAGGTTGGGAAGGCTAGATTGCCCCTGGGACTTGGTGGTCATTCCGTTGAAGGAATTCGACGTAGTTCTAGGAATGGACTGGCTCACTAAACACCAGGCGGAAATCGACTGTGATAAACGTCAAGTGCGATTATGGGAACCGGGACTTCCGGAGAACGTATACCTGGCGTGCAAGAGCACCTTCTTCTCGACCGTCATCTCCGCATCTCGAGCCAGGAGGATGATGGAGGGTGGGTGCGTGGCATACTTAGCTTCGGTGAATTTGGCGACGTGACCCACCTCCCTGCTTTCCGACATAGCAGTCGTAAGAGATTTTCCGGACGTTTTTTCGACTGAACTTCCGGGGATGCCGCCCGGACGTGAGGTCGATTTCTCTATCGAGCTGATTCCAGGCACGCAACCCATCACGAAGGCACCATACAGAATGGCCTTCGCCAAATTAAAGGAACTGAAGGCGCAACTGGAGGACCTCCTAGACAAGGGTTTCATCCGACCGAGTGTGTCGCCGTGGGGTGCACCTGTACTGTTTGTAAGAAAGAAGGACGGGAGCTTACGCTTATGCGTAGATTACCGGGAGATAAACAAGGTCACGGTGAAGAACAAATACCCCCTGCCACGTAGTGATGATCTGTTCGATCAACTGCAAGGGACGACGGTGTTCTCGAAGATCGACATCCAGTCGGGCTACCACCAGCTCAGAATCAGAGGCGAGGATATACCGAAAACCGCCATTTGAACTCGTTACGGCCACTACGAGTTTACGGTGATACTAACGCCCCAGCGGTGTTTATGGATATGATGAACAGGACCTTTAAACCTTTCCTGGACCAATTTGTGGTGGTCTTTATCGACGATATCCTCATCTACTCCCGCTCAGATAAAGAGCACGAGGAGCACCTGCGAGTGATCCTCCAGACCCTACGGGATCAAAAGTTGTACGCCAAACTCAAAAAGTGTGAGTTTTGGCTCCGCGAGGTGGACTTCCTGGGACACATAGTCTCAGCCTCGGGAATTGCGGTGGACCCGAGGAAGATAGAATCCGTGACCGACTGGGCTCGGCCAACCACAGTGACAGAGATCCGAAGCTTCCTAGGACTGGCGGGGTACTACAGACGCTTCGTTGAAGGCTTCTTAAAGATAGCCACTCCCTTGAATTGACTAACCCGGAAAGGGAAGAAATTCGTCTGGACGGCCCAATGCCAGAAGAGCTTCGAGGAACTTAAAGACAGACTCACGCGGGCGCCAGTACTCACGTTGCCGAAGCCCAGAGAGGACTATGAGATCTATTGCGACGCATCTCGAAGCGGTCTTGGAAGCGTATTAATGCAACAAAGGAAGGTCATAGCATACGCGTCAAGACAGTTCAAGGATTACGAGCAGAACTACCCTACACACGACTTGGAACTCGCGGCAGTCGTGTTTGCCCTAAAGCTCTGGAGACATTATCCCTACGGGGCGCACTGTAACGTGTTCTCCGATCACCAGAGCCTCAAATACCTATTCACACAGAAGGAACTGAACTTACGGCAAAGGCAATGGTTGGAACTACTGAAGGACTACGATTTGTCCATCCACTACCATCCCGGGAAGGTAAATGTGGTAGCCGACGCCTTAAGCCGGAAGGAACAGACGGGGGAAACGGCGTTGAGTGTCCCTACCCAACAAGAACGTCTAATCGCAGAGTTCTCGCAACTGAGGCTGGAGGTAGTGCCAGCGAGTGCGGTTGCACAACTCCTGTCCTTGGTGGTGAAGCCTACGCTGATCGAGAGGATCTTGGAAGGCCAAACAACGGACACGCAATTACAACTGGTGCGAGACAGAATATCCTCAGAGCAAGGTGGGGATTTTAGGATTGGCTCAGATGGTGTGATGAGGTTCCGGGGACAAATTTGCGTGCCCGATGTGCCGGAAATAAAGAAAGAAATTCTGACGGAAGCCCATAATGCCCCGTACACTGCTCATCCCGGAGGCACGAAAATGTACAAAGATCTGAGGCAGACCTTTTGGTGGCCCAAATTGAAGAGTGATGTGACGCAATTCATGGCGCATTATTTGGTGTGCCAACAGGTGAAGGCGGAACATCAGTGACCGGCAGGGAAACTACAACCATTGCCCATACCAGAGTGGAAGTGGTAATGGATTACCATGGACTTCGTAATCGATTTTCCGCGATCGCAACATGGAGACGACGCGATATGGGTCATAGTGCACCGTCTGACAAAATCGGCCCACCTTCTGCCTATCCACATGACGTGGACCAGAGACCGGCTAGCGCAAACCTACATCGACGAGGTGGTAAGGTTGCATGGAGTACCAACGTCGATAACTTCTGATAGGGACACACGCTTTGTGTCAAATTTCTGGAGGAGCCTGCAACAGGCATTGGGGACCAAACTGCAGTTCAACACGGCCTTCCACCCGCAGATGGACGGGCAATCGGAACGGGTGATCCAGATTCTCGAAGATATGCTTCTAGCTTGCGTGCTAGACCTGGGTGAGGGTTGGTCGCATTACCTACCCCTCGTGGAATTCGCCTACAATAACAGCTACCAAGCAAGCATTCAGATGGCGCCGTACGAAGCCTTGTACGGACGCCGTTGTCGATCGCCTATCTGCTGGGACGACTTGGGAGAGCGGAAGCATCTGGGGCCAGACCTAGTGGAGGAAACAGAGGCAAAGGTGCGCCTTATCAGGCAGCGGTTGTTGACCGCCCAGAGCCGGCAGAAGAGCTATGAGGATCAAAGACAATGTGAATTGGAATTTATGGTGGGGGAACACGTGTTGCTTTGTGTATCACCGTCTAAGGGAACCAGACGGTTCGGCTTACGAGGGAAACTGAGCCCACGGTATGTGAGACTGTTCGAGATCTTGGAGCGCGTGGGCCTGGTGGCATACCGGTTGGCCATACCGCCAAACCTCGAACGGGTACACAACGTGTTTCATGTCTCGATGCTCCGAAAGTACCTTTCTGACCCGTCTCACGTCCTCGATGCCTCTGCCGACGAGTGGCGTGAGGACTTGAGCTTCGAGGAAACGCCGATACGGATATTGGCACGAGAGGAGAAGAAGCTGCGCAACCGGACGATCCCTTACGTGAAGATGCAATGGAGTAACCATGAGGAGCGCGAGGCGACCTGGGAGCTAGATACTAAGATGAGAGAGTGTTTTCCTGAGTTGTTTAGCGAGGGTTGAGGATAAGTTTCGAGGACGAAACTTCTTTTAAGGGGTGTGTGGTGTAATATCACAACTTTTCGTGTAATGTTTTACCCTCTTGCTAATAAAGTATAAGTTAGAGAAAACTGAATTAACGGGTTTACTTAAGTTGATAATCTTGAGGTGCGGGTATTTTTTTTTGATAGAGCTCGAAAAACGGTGAACGGCGGTGCGACCGGATCCGAATTCCGACTTACGGATCCCCCAGAAAAGGGGTTTTTAGGATCCCGGTAACCGTAGTGTGCATCAGAATCCGTGCAAAAGATTGTGCATGCTTTTCGAGGAAATAAAGAATTATCTCGTACGAATAAATAAATAATTAATGAATTATTAAATACCGGATGTGGATTTCTACGGTACGTACTAAGAAAAAGAAATCACTTTTTTCGAAAAGAAACCCTAACCGAGAGAGAAAAGAAAGAAAGAGTAAAAGAAAACCCTAACCGGAAGAGAAAAGGAAGAAAGAAGGAGAAAGCGGAGGGACCCGATCATCCCCGATCAACATGCCGAAGCCGGGAGCGTGAACGGATCGTCTTCTCCGACGAAATCGCGGTAAGCGATGCTCTTTTCCGCTTCGTTTTAGGGTTTTCTTCCGTTTTTGGTTTGGCCGCCGCCGCCGCCGTCCCGGGATTTGCCGCCGCACCCTGGACGGCGCCGCGCGGGACAAAGCCCATGCGGTTGGGCTGCCCGCAGCGCCACGCGGCGCTGGCGCCCGCGCCGCGCGGGGCAGGCGCCCGCGCCGCGCTGCAGGCAGCGCCGCGCGGGGTTGGCGCCCGCGCCGCGCTGCAGGCAGCGCCGCGTGGGGCTAGCGCCCGCGGGGTAGCGCCGCTGGTGGAGCCGTGCGGGGAGGGTGCCCGTGCGGCCGCGCCGCATGCGGCACTGCGCGGGGCTAGTGCCCGCGTGGCCGAGCTGCATGCGGTGCCGCGCGGGGCCGGTGCCCGCGCGACCGCATGGCATGCAACGACTCGGTGGTGGCCGCGTCGTGCGTTGCGCGTCGTCGCCACCGCCGTGCCGAGTCATTGTTAGTGTTTTTGGGTTTTGGACTCCGTTTATTTGCAGAATATGTTTCTGTTCTGACCGCGGTTCTTTTGGGAACTTTTTAGGTCCGAGTGCCGATTGTGAGCGTGGTTCGGTCTCAGGTGTTCCGGTCAGCACATTCGACATGGGTACCCTTTTCGGTATTTTCGGTGCATAGTCGTTCCCGTGCTTTTGTGAGATAACAGTAGATGTTTGATAAATTGTCTAACCCCATTGCATGAGAATCCCGTTGTATATTCTAACTGAGGCGGCTGAGGTCGCGACACTATTTATATGCTCATATTTGCTTTCATGCACACCAGCGGTTTGGCCACCGCACAGGGTGTATTTTTTCGGAAAGATGGTAAGATTACCCGTGTACCCCACGACTAGGGATGATGGGGACCCCTCACGGTGAGGCAGACTGCTACTTGGGCAGTGGAGGGGTTGGAGGCACTAAGAAAATGTGCACGGTATTTGGGGTTGGGGCCCAACATGTTTTAAATCTGGGGTAGGTGCCCAGCGTGATTGTGACAGGGATTTAGCAATTCATGAGGGGGAAGTGAATGCTCTGGTTTATCGGTTTGTCTTTTCAGTTATCGCATTTACTTGTTTATCATCTACTTTATCAGTCACTAACTACCCACACTGTGACAGGTCCGAGCAGGGGTGGGAACCGGGACGACGGTGAGGCAGCGTTTAGAGGACCCTAGCCAATGAGGCTATTTTACTTTTCAGTTTTATGGTTATCTCTTATCGTTTTTGGTTAGTATAACTGTGATTACTTGTGTCACGCCCCGGGTGTAAACCAGAACCCGGGCCCGTCTACAGATCCGCCGTATACACGGAATTTTCCGTGTATACGAAGCGCTGGTAACCTGCTCAAATATATAAGAGATATAATAAAAGAGCAATAAAAACAGAGCTGAACTAAAACTAATACATCTCAGACTGAAGCTGGAAATAAAATACAATACATCTGTATAAATGATACATCTGTCTCTCCCAGCTCACCAAAAATAAATACAACCTGCTGGCAAAAGCCAGTCCCAAAGTAAAAGTACATCCGTCTGAGGAAACACGGGTACACCAACAGTCCAGCTAACACGCTCAACCTGCCTCGAAGTCTATCTACTCAGCCGTCCTCTCTCATCGACCCGTCGCTGAAAACTCAGCAGCACCCGCAGAAGACACTGCAAAAGAAACAAAGGGGAAGAGAAAAGAGAAAGCAGTGGGGGTGAGAACTACTGTAAACAGCAGCCTCCCCCTAGTGGGTAGACCTCAACTCAAATGTGCCCACTAGGACTACAAGAGGCGAAAAAGATGAACAAAGGTGGTAAGCTGTAAATAAAACTGCCGATGATGAATAGAGCTACCACTACATGCCTCTAATGAGCTAACTGATAGTATAGCTATATGTGTGCATCAGAATGTAAATGCCTGCCTGCCTAGACCCAATCGATACACCAGTAAGCACTGGTACTGCCTGCTGTGCCTGCCTGCCTGCCTGCCAAATCGGGTATGCTGGCCAATGCATAACACCGATAGGGGGAAAAGGGAGTCTCAAGGACTCGAAGCCTGTAAAACGCACACTCCGGAGTGGCACTCGAGGGGAGCGACCCACACGAGTATAATGCCTGGGTAACAAGTACCAAATCAGCAGGACTGGATCATGACTCTGATCAAGGTGGAAAACCCATCCACTAAAAGAAAGCCCAAAGCCTCTATCCCAATCTGATGCAATGACCACTGTCCGGTCAACCGCCAAAGATCCGCGGTTGCCGCAATGCCCTGTCCTCACAGCCTGCCTGTCCCAAAACCCACAACCGTCTGACTACACTATCCCAGCCCCTGCTCGAACCCGAGCGCACTATCCCCCAAATATAGACAAAAGAAGAGAAAAGCATGGTTTCTCCTAAGTCAATGCCATCATGATAGTGTAGCAGAAAGAGGTGGCCTAACTAAGTGTCCATACACGCATGCAAAGTCCTTTATCATTATTAAACATGATTCAAGTGTTCTAGTTCTCACAAAGTAGAGATATGCCGTTTAAATAGCCTTCCATTTTACAAGTTGCCCCAAAATAGCTTAGGTATATGTAAAAGAGGTCCCATCATGCATATGCCACATATCCAATTTAACAAAGCCCTTCCCATGGTTTTAAGCGACATATTAATTACAAGAATTAACCATTAATCAGCACTTAGTCCTTTTGAAGTCACAAACCCTAGTTATAAGCCCAATTCCCAATTAGCATGCCAAGTTCATTTTACCGGTTCATTTAGCCATATAACATATTAGCACTCAAATAGGCCTAGTGGGGACATCACAAGTAGGAGGTTAAACAACGGTACCCACCTCGAGCGCTAAATCCAAGTCCCGACAGCGAAGTCCGCGCTCGATCTTCAACGGTCCCCGAAATACTGTGCCAAAAGTCCCAAAGAACACACACAAATTACTATCTCAAGTTTAATCCAAATCTGTCCCCAAAATCAGATTTACTGTTCAGCCATTTTTACCTGCGAAACGTGCCCAATAATTCCCAGAAAAATACTATTACGATCTACGCGACGAACCGGTCGAAACGAGTACCTGCACGTTTTCCCACGATTTTTCTGTGCTGAGAACGAAAATCGACAAGAGGGACACCCCAAAGCAAATCGATCACAAAAACTGAATCTGAAGATACTGTAAAAAGGGAGTTCTCACCATCAGGGAAATTCCACGAAAATCCAAGAAAATTCCAGTAGACTCCTCGCGATGTGTAGATGCAAATCCCCTTTTGAATCGCCTCAATCCGATGTCCGGGCGCAAAGTTATCGCCAAAACAAGCCAGTGCTGTCCAAAACTCCGCGACGGAAAAAGGGTCACAATGAAGCCACAGAAACACCAACAAAACCTCTGAATCTGAAGGAACTCACAAAATAGAAAATGAAGCCCTACCTGTTAGGAATCCAACGGCGCAAAAATCACGAAAATAGGATGTCGGGGTGAGCCGGGGGACCTTGAACACCGAAAAGCGACGAATCTGGTAGCCGTAGAACAATCGTCGCGCCGCGCCGGAAAAATTGCAAACCTCGGGATCCGAACCTTTAAAATTCTCGGGAAAGCTACAGTAGATGGAGGATTGAGGGAGGAACAAATGTCTAAAGGAAGCTCGGAGTGAAACCAAGCCGAAGAGGGAGAAAATCGGCTTCCAAAACCCTATTCCCTGCTAAAAACTGAGTTGGGCCCCCCCCCCCTTTGCGGATTCGGGTCCACTGTTCGGGCCCGGATCCGCCAGGGCGGGTCGGACGCGCCCCGTCCGACCGGGCGGAGCCAATCAGGCGGCGACACGCGCCCCCACAGGGGATCGGCGCGCATCCCGCACAGCGGACAGCCGTGCGGGGCGCGCCACCGCCCGACGCGTGTCCCGACCAGCCGACCGTCGCGCCTGCCCGCACAGTAGCCGCTGCCCCTCCTGCCCGCACAGTTGACCAGCCTATCGGAAGGCGCCACGCGTCCAGCCTCTGACCGCTGCACCCAGTGCACGAACCTCCATGCACCGCACCAGTAATAATCCGCCACGTGTCCACCGCGGTGCACCGTGAACCCAAGCCAGCCATCCTGCTCCCTGCGCCGAGTGCTGTGAGCCAACCAACCCCGTAATGCCACGTGGCACCGCCTCGGCGCACGCCCGCCGCGTGGACCGGCCGCCTGCCCGCGCCCCCGCCGCGCCTGCCCGCGCCCTCAGCGGCTGCCCGCGGCCGCGCGCCGCCTGCCCGAGCGCCCTCCGCCGCCTTCCGCCGCCGCCCGCCGCCGCCGGCCGCCGCCGGCGATCGCCGGAGTTACTGTTCCGGCGGTGAACAGTAACCCGAGCCCAAAAATGCAAGTAAATACTCCGTCTGAAGCGTTTTCGCGCGCTGAATCCGATTTTGACGTCCGTTTCGCCAAATTCTCACTCTAAAAATTGCCGAAAGCCCCCGGAAAAGTATTCTTAGTCCAAATTTCGCGCCGAGCCCAATCTAAAAATCCGTTTCGCGCGAAAACCCCTCTAAACATCCGACGGGGTCCCCCGATCACCCGCGTGATCCATTTAGGCCCGAAGTTCATCACTTGAGTCCAAATTGGCGCCCGAACACCGCCGACATGCCCCAAAGGCCTCCAGCACACCGCGTAGGCCTCCAATAGCCACCCCAACGCACCGCAACAGCTCTGCGGAGATCCAGGTCATCACATCCTCCCCCACTAAAAGAAAGTTTCGTCCTCGAAACTAAAGTCGTTCCTCCACTCGGAATCTCAACCAAATAGAGGGGGTAAATATCCAATCAACCACCACTCAAGCTCCCAAGGCTGACAAATACCTCCTCCAGAGACGCGATGCAACCCTCGGGTCTCTAACCAGAACGAAACAAAGGAGAACACTCCAGAGGGCCACGCCACCTCAACTAGGTACAGCTGGGCTAACTGCTCGGCCCTCAAGTAGTCTGCACCGGTACAAGCATCTGTCCCTCCTAGGGCCTCAGATAATCCAACCACCAGTCCGTCGACACAAAAGCTCGATCCAAGTACCTCTGTACTCCCAAAGTATCCGATATAAGTCCCCCAACTGATCCCGTAGCCTCCGATCTCAAATCCAAACCGTCAGGACGTAGAAGCACATCAACACTCAACCAGGTGCAGTCGAGAGAACCAGATCGCCCATCCATTTTCGCGAAGATCCAATACCCTTGTAGCTGGTAACTCAAATCCTCCAAGCTTGACCGAAGGGTGCTAGCTCCCGATGATCACTTCATCAAATTCTTACGGGTCCTCACAAAGCCGAAGTGAACCAACCTTCCACAACTCGAATAGCACCGGCGCCCCCGAAGGTGCCACACTTGGCCTGACACAAATCCAACACATCAAATCCTGGAGTTGGGTCCTCAACTCCCAAACTGGTGTCATGCCAAATAACTCTGATAGGAGATCAGCTAGAACTCATAACCAAAGGGTATCTCCAAGTCCTGGTGCCGCCGCAGATCCCTCAAACACACCAGCCAAAAGGCTACTCGCCCACTACGAGACGTCCGCCTCGCTCACAAGGTCAAAACCAAAGAGGCGAAGATACTCTCAAGCAAACCAAGTACACCAACACCTCCAGGCCTGGCTCCCACGAAAACCGTCCTCGCAGCATAATCAGCTGCCGCGAAAAGAAAAAGAAAACCGAGCCAGCCTAACCGTCCTAAGTACCAAACCAAGCCCCACAACTAGGTCAAGACCATCAGGCCTACAGGTACAACCAAGGACTCAACCGCACCGGGCAGGACCCACGACACTCCCCCCAGGTGCAAAAGATAGGGAACACGACCTCCCGAACACCAGGTAACCGTCCTACCCCTAACCCAAAACAATGAAGCCAAACACTACCCACCAAGAAGGGAAAACCTCTCGTATCGAAAGATACGAACCCACGAGCCTGGAACAATTCAAACCCACCGCCACACTGGCCGCTGGAATCCATGTGCTCTGACGGTCTCAAAATCCACTATCCAGAAAAGAAACCAGGAATGCCTCATCCGACTGACCTGTCCTCCATCACCCGGCGCCAAGCGCCTCAATCAGAACTCGCCTCAGGCGGCAGATCCCAATCCCAAGGAACTGCAATGCCACGCTCCATACCCGGTGCCTACCCCAATGAGGCGTCCCTAGAACTCTCAATCCCCCACCGAACAAGACCCTGCCACCAAAGGCTCCATACACAATCCCACAAATCGGGGCAACTCATCCGCCAAAACTGGCTCACTCTTCAATGCAATCCCACAGTTTTCCCTGCAGTCAACTGTCCACCCTTCCTCGGTGCCCCAGCACTAAACGTCGGCACGGAGGGGCTACTCACTAGTCCGACAACTGTGCCACTGCACTGATCCGACAACTGTGTCACCGCGCTGCTACCCGCAGCTGCACCACTGTGCTGATCCGACAACTGTGTCACCCGCGCTGCTCCGACAGCTGCACCACTGATCTGCCTCCAACACTCCTACCCTTCGGGTCCGGAGCCCCCAGACTCCCATCTGGGTATCCGGCCCGAAACAACCAGCTCAGGCCCAACTGCCGCACCAAGGTGCACTCGGGTCAGAGCCCCAACGTCGGGGAGACACCGCTCACCACGACAAAACCGCAAATCAGCACACCCCAAACACTCGACCCAATCTAGCGAAAGTCAAAGGCATCCCCCTATTTTTGTAACGTTATGTTGTCTGCAGCCAACATAACTGTCCCACAAAAATAGGGTATGCCGATCCCTCTTCACTCACTGGAAGAGTCAAAACCAAATCACCGACTTTCGCCAAAAGTCACGCCTCTCACGCCCTAACATCCTAGGGTCCGCCCAAAAGCCTAGGGTTTCCTAAGTCCCAACTGACCTATCCCTAAGCTCTGATACCAACTTAATCTGTCACGCCCCGGGTGTAAACCAGAACCCGGGCCCGTCTACAGATCCGCCGTATACACGGAATTTCCCGTGTATACGAAGCGCTGGTAACCTGCTCAAATATATAAGAGATATAATAAAAGAGCAATAAAAACAGAGCTGAACTAAAACTAATACATCTCAGACTGAAGCTGGAAATAAAATACAATACATCTGTATAAATGATACATCTGTCTCTCCCAGCTCACCAAAAATAAATACAACCTGCTGGCAAAAGCCAGTCCCAAAGTAAAAGTACATCCGTCTGAGGAAACACGGGTACACCAACAGTCCAGCTAACACGCTCAACCTGCCTCGAAGTCTATCTACTCAGCCGTCCTCTCTCATCGACCCGTCGCTGAAAACTCAGCAGCACCCGCAGAAGACACTGCAAAAGAAACAAAGGGGAAGAGAAAAGAGAAAGCAGTGGGGGTGAGAACTACTGTAAACAGCAGCCTCCCCCTAGTGGGTAGACCTCAACTCAAATGTGCCCACTAGGACTACAAGAGGCGAAAAAGATGAACAAAGGTGGTAAGCTGTAAATAAAACTGCCGATGATGAATAGAGCTACCACTACATGCCTCTAATGAGCTAACTGATAGTATAGCTATATGTGTGCATCAGAATGTAAATGCCTGCCTGCCTAGACCCAATCGATACACCAGTAAGCACTGGTACTGCCTGCTGTGCCTGCCTGCCTGCCTGCCAAATCGGGTATGCTGGCCAATGCATAACACCGATAGGGGGAAAAGGGAGTCTCAAGGACTCGAAGCCTGTAAAACGCACACTCCGGAGTGGCACTCGAGGGGAGCGACCCACACGAGTATAATGCCTGGGTAACAAGTACCAAATCAGCAGGACTGGATCATGACTCTGATCAAGGTGGAAAACCCATCCACTAAAAGAAAGCCCAAAGCCTCTATCCCAATCTGATGCAATGACCACTGTCCGGTCAACCGCCAAAGATCCGCGGTTGCCGCAATGCCCTGTCCTCACAGCCTGCCTGTCCCAAAACCCACAACCGTCTGACTACACTATCCCAGCCCCTGCTCGAACCCGAGCGCACTATCCCCCAAATATAGACAAAAGAAGAGAAAAGCATGGTTTCTCCTAAGTCAATGCCATCATGATAGTGTAGCAGAAAGAGGTGGCCTAACTAAGTGTCCATACACGCATGCAAAGTCCTTTATCATTATTAAACATGATTCAAGTGTTCTAGTTCTCACAAAGTAGAGATATGCCGTTTAAATAGCCTTCCATTTTACAAGTTGCCCCAAAATAGCTTAGGTATATGTAAAAGAGGTCCCATCATGCATATGCCACATATCCAATTTAACAAAGCCCTTCCCATGGTTTTAAGCGACATATTAATTACAAGAATTAACCATTAATCAGCACTTAGTCCTTTTGAAGTCACAAACCCTAGTTATAAGCCCAATTCCCAAATTAGCATGCCAAGTTCATTTTACCGGTTCATTTAGCCATATAACATATTAGCACTCAAATAGGCCTAGTGGGGACATCACAAGTAGGAGGTTAAACAACGGTACCCACCTCGAGCGCTAAATCCAAGTCCCGACAGCGAAGTCCGCGCTCGATCTTCAACGGTCCCCGAAATACTGTGCCAAAAGTCCCAAAGAACACACACAAATTACTATCTCAAGTTTAATCCAAATCTGTCCCCAAAATCAGATTTACTGTTCAGCCATTTTTACCTGCGAAACGTGCCCAATAAATTCCCAGAAAAATACTATTACGATCTACGCGACGAACCGGTCGAAACGAGTACCTGCACGTTTTCCCACGATTTTTTTGTGCTGAGAACGAAAATCGACAAGAGGGACACCCCAAAGCAAATCGATCACAAAAACTGAATCTGAAGATACTGTAAAAAGGGAGTTCTCACCATCAGGAAAATTCCACGAAAATCCAAAAAAATTCCAGTAGACTCCTCGCGATGTGTAGATGCAAATCCCCTTTTGAATCGCCTCAATCCGATGTCCGGGCGCAAAGTTATCGCCAAAACAAGCCAGTGCTGTCCCAAAACTCCGCGACGGAAAAAGGGTCACAATGAAGCCACAGAAACACCAACAAAACCTCTGAATCTGAAGGAACTCACAAAATAGAAAATGAAGCCCTACCTGTTAGGAATCCAACGGCGCAAAAATCACGAAAATAGGATGTCGGGGTGAGCCGGGGGAGCTTGAACACCGAAAAGCGACGAATCTGGTAGCCGTAGAACAATCGTCGCGCCGCGCCGGAAAAATTGCAAACCTCGGGATCCGAACCTTTAAAATTCTCGGGAAAGCTACAGTAGATGGAGGATTGAGGGAGGAACAAATGTCTAAGAGGAAGCTCGGAGTGAAACCAAGCCGAAGAGGGAGAAAATCGGCTTCCAAAACCCTATTCCCTGCTAAAAACTGAGTTGGCCCCCCCCCCTTTGCGGATTCGGGTCCACTGTTCGGGCCCGGATCCGCCAGGGCGGGTCGGACGCGCCCCGTCCGACCGGGCGGAGCCAATCAGGCGGCGACACGCGCCCCCACAGGGGATCGGCGCGCATCCCGCACAGCGGACAGCCGTGCGGGGCGCGCCACCGCCCGACGCGTGTCCCGACCAGCCGACCGTCGCGCCTGCCCGCACAGTAGCCGCTGCCCCTCCTGCCCGCACAGTTGACCAGCCTATCGGAAGGCGCCACGCGTCCAGCCTCTGACCGCTGCACCCAGTGCACGAACCTCCATGCACCGCACCAGTAACAATCCGCCACGTGTCCACCGCGGTGCACCGTGAACCCAAGCCAGCCATCCTGCTCCCTGCGCCGAGTGCTGTGAGCCAACCAACCCCGTAATGCCACGTGGCACCGCCTCGGCGCACGCCCGCCGCGTGGACCGGCCGCCTGCCCGCGCCCCCGCCGCGCCTGCCCGCGCCCTCAGCGGCTGCCCGCGGCCGCGCGCCGCCTGCCCGAGCGCCCTCCGCCGCCGCCCGCCGCCGGCGATCGCCGGAGTTACTGTTCCGGCGGTGAACAGTAACCCGAGCCCAAAAATGCAAGTAAATACTCCGTCTGAAGCGTTTTCGCGCGCTGAATCCGATTTTGACGTCCGTTTCGCCAAATTCTCACTCTAAAAATTGCCGAAAGCCCCCGGAAAAGTATTCTTAGTCCAAATTTCGCGCCGAGCCCAATCTAAAAATCCGTTTCGCGCGAAAACCCCTCTAAACATCCGACGGGGTCCCCCGATCACCCGCGTGATCCATTTAGGCCCGAAGTTCATCACTTGAGCCAAAATTGGCGCCCGAACACCGCCGACATGCCCCAAAGGCCTCCAGCACACCGCGTAGGCCTCCAATAGCCACCCCAACGCACCGCAACAGCTCTGCGGAGATCCAGGTCATCACAACTTGTGGATGGTTTATAGTGGATGTTGGATTGAGATCTTAGAGTAGGAATAACTACTTATATCTACGAATTGTTGAGATTTATGAATGCGGCTTGTTTTCAAATATAAACATGGTTTCAAAAGCGTTTTCAAACCAAATGTCATGTGGGCACTGATTCTAAACCCGTGGATTTATCCTTTCAAGTAATGTTGCCGCTTAAAAGAGATTGCGAAAACGTTTTGTAAAATTGGGTGTCGTGTGGACACCGTCTTTCAAACCTATGGATTTATCCCTTCGTAATGTATTGTGATTATGATTGTATGGTTAAGTGTGATCTCTCTTTATTATTGCTCAGTGAATATTGCATGGTTAAAGTACTAGTCGTGCTCGGAACGCCGTATATATACAAAGGAGGCTCCGCCCGTTTGGGGAGTGAATTTGTATATGTGGCGGTCTGGCGCGCACCGGAGGCAAGGTTCACTTAAAGAAAAAAAAAATGTATACGTTTTTCGCTCTTTTAGAACCTCCGGGGCGTGACATTGTCATTTCTGTTTTATAGCATCTACTTGTTTATCTTCTACTTTATTAGTCACTGACTACCCACACTGTGACAGGTCCGAGCAGGGGTGGGAACCGGGACGACGGTGAGGTAGCGTTTAGAGGACCCTAGCCATTGTGGCTAATAAACTTTTCAGTTTTATGGTTATCTCTTATTGTTTTTGGTTAGTATATCTGTGATTGCTTGTGAATGGATTATTGTGGATGTTGGGTTGAGATCTTAGCTTAGGAATGACATCTTATATCTGTGATTGTCGAGACTTATGAATGCGGCTGGTTTTCAAATATCAAAACGGTTTCAAAAGTGTTTTCAAACCAAGTGTCGTGTGGGCACTGATTTCTAAACACGTGGATTTATCCTTTCAAGTAATGTTGCCGCTTAAAAGAGATTGTGAAAACGATATGTAAAATCGGGTGTCGTGTGGACTCCGTCTTTCAGACCTATAGATTTATCCTTTCATTGCAATGTGGTGATTATGATTGTATGGTTAAGTGTGATCTCTCCTTTTTATTGCTCAATGATTGCATGGTTAAAGTACTAGTCGTGTTCGGAACGCCGTACATATACAAAGGAGGCTCCGCCCGTTTGGGGAGTGAATTTGTATATGTGGCGGGTATGGCGCGCACCGGAGGCAAGGTTAATTTAAAGAAAAAAATATATATGCGTTTTCCTGCTCTTTTAAAATCTCCGGGGCGTGACAGATTATATGGTATCAGAGAAAAACGACTTTAACCATGGCGGTCAGTGACCAACATCCACAGTGTGCAATACCACAAGTAACTAACCAATTTGATAACCAAGGTGTAGGTGTGTAAAGTACGAGCGTGAGTGCGGGGAAAAAAAAAGGGATAGAGTCCCGGAGTTCGTAGGTCAAGGTGCTACACCAATTAAGTCTAGGACTAACTTGGTTTCTTTGTATGCACGGGTAATGGCCCGAACCCGGCCTTCAATCGATGGCGCAGAAGTGGATATGACGGCTCCGGCAACTGTGGAGAATCGGCTACTTCAACAACAGTTCCACGACGTGGCTGAGCGCATCCCCTTTTTGTTAGGAAAGGCGAACCCCATACGGCCCGCCTTCACGGGGATGGTCTACGGAGCGACACTTTTCGGGTAATACCGATGGTGGGTTTACCCGCTTTCCGAGAAGTGAGCGACAGGACCACTTTGGTGGGGCGAGAATTGGTCGTTGCACGCACCCGGCAGAGGGATCATGAGCCCAACCGGGGGCCGAAAACGACCCCAGCCTTAACCCGGGAATGACTTTCCCAATGGGAGCCGACCACCCAAGTATCCAAAGACACCGCAAGGAACCAAAAGCATGCCGGCGAGAGGACCAAAGCCGGGGGGGGGGACCGGCCATACATCATCTGCGGAGGAGCACCCTGGGTGATCATTTGTTCCCGAAAGCACGACCATTGCTTCTGTTGTGACAAACTGGGGCAGTCCCGCTTTAACTGCCCTGAACCCAGGAACAATTCCTTCGTAGGCACGACACGAACGAGAGGTCTTACGCGACGACACGACAAAGGACGCACTGCCCGAGGGAAGTAGTAGCAGGTGACACCCTACTCTTAGTTTTTACTTTGTGAGTAGGGCCTTGTTAGATATTAGGAACATCCTACTTCTCCACTTCCTGCTTTGTACTCCTACCTATTTTTATTTAGGAAAGACCCCTTTCAAAGAGTAATGTCGGTCTTGACCCCAAGAGGACCCTTAGAAGCAAATATTTCGTACCTTCCTACCCAATAAGGTTGGGAAGACATAGTTGTCTTTGGGACTTAGTGGTGTCACCGCTAAGAGAATTCGAGGTGGTACTCGGAATGGATTGGCTTACTGAGTATCAGGTGCTAGTCGATTGTGAGAAACCGAGCGTGCCGTCTTGGGGCGCACTCGTACTATTCGTACGGAAGAGGGACGGGAGTCTACGATTGTGCATCGACAATCGGGAAATAAATAAGGTCATAGTGAAGAACAAGTACCCCTTACCTCGGATGGATGACCTATTCGACCAACTACAAGGAGCGACGGTGTCCTCAAAGATTGATCTGCAGTCCGGCTATCGCCAGCTTAGAGTCCGAAGTGACGACATACCGAAAACAGTCTTTCGAACTCGGTATGGTCATTACGAGTTTACGGGTATGCCGTTTGGACTCACTATCTGTCACGCCCCGGGGGTTCAAACGCGCGGAAGATGCGCCACCGATGCTCCCAGATCAGCGTACATATTTTTTTTTTGAAAACAGTTACCCCCCCAGCACGTGCACAGACCCGCCGCATATACAAATTCACTCTGCAATCGGGCAGAGTCTCCTTTGTATATGCACGGCGTCCTGATTACAAGATACACCTCATACAATCTTTAACCACATTAGTCCAAGGCTCAGATGCATTCAACATACAAGCAAACATCCTATCCAGTTACATACTTTAGAAAAGGCCGTCTGTTTGTAATGTTGGGTTATATGTATTAAAGGATCTAAATAGGAGAAAAAACACCTAGAGGGGGGTGAATAGGTGTAAACAATAAACACTCAAAAAATCATTGCGAAATAAAACCCAATGCGGAAATAAAAATAAACACGCAAGATTTTTACATGGAAAAACTCCAAACCGGAGTAAAAAACTACGGGACCGATCACATGGCGAAATCCACTAGAATTAAACACGTACAAGGTGATATACCGTACTCACAGACGACTCGACCTTTACCATACGCTCCTAGTAGATCTTCTCCGCTCGTTCCGCAACGCGTCTCGAATCCACGATCTGCGCCCAACGCCGAATCCACGGCATCCAACGTCGAGTCCACGACGTCCGACCGAATCCACGGTCTTCACCCAGTAGCATGCTTCGAATCCACGAACGTACCTCGCTCCGAATCCACGAGAGCGGTAGCACCTTGAATCCACAAGGCCACGCGAGTCCACGCGCCGATTTTGGAAAAATCGTTGTTTTTGGGTGGTGATGATCCGCCGAATACTTAGATTAGAAATAGATCGGAAATACCATCTAAGTAGTCATTAATTTGATTCTACTCAAAATCTGAGTTTGGAAACCTAGAATCAAATTAATCAATATAGATGAGAAACATAGAATTAAATCTATTGATTTCCTTTCTTCTCTATATGTGGATTTATCTTTTTCGGTCGTATTTTTCTTACGATCTTACTTACCCTAGAAAATGATCATAGGGTCTATTTATAGGTTAGAGACCATTTGATTACGATAAATATCAAAAACTAACCTTTTCTGAATTTTACAGGACGACGATCCGGATCGGAATTTCCCTTTGCATCCGGATTGTCGTAACGTGATAGACAATTCCAGAAAAACAAAGGTTCGGGATCCGGATTGAAATGCCCATCCGGATCGTTCATATATTTCAGCAAAAACCAACGTTCGGGATCCGGATCAGAGTTGGCTTGGATCCGGATTGGATTTGCATATGAACTAACACCCCTTCGGATCCGGATTGGATTGTCTGATCCGGATCCTGAACATGTCCCATGTCCAGTTTTTTATTTTTATAATGCAATAAAAAATTCATCCAAGTGTTTCTACACTATAAGAAGTATTGGATCACCAAAAATCTTTAGTTAAACATACCTGATCCTTTTGAATTCTTCTTTCTTGAGATTGAGGTATAAGATCCAAACTTCTTTCATCTTCAATCTTCAAGACTTAACACTTTCACGAAATACGCCAAAACAAATTCCTCAACAATCTCCCCCTTTGGCGGTTTCGTGACAAAACACAAATCCACTTAAGAAAATTCAAAAAGGATATTTTTGTTGCCATCACCATACAACAAAAATTTACAATGGAGATCCAAAAAAATTAAATACATGAGATAAACTCCTAAAACAGACTCTAGACTTAAACATCTGTACTCTCTGCAAAAAGAAATCATTCTTGACAAAAGAGATCGTTAGATACCTCAAGAATTTTCAACAATCAAAACCTAGCAGAGATAGGTTCATACTCACGATGACATTATTCATTTAGATATGTAATTGAGTCACAATTAAAAATCAACATATCTTCTAAACAGAAAATCCAAATGTCATAGAAAGGTTAGTCAACAAGCAACTTGTTAGTTATATTACATGTCCAAATAGTTAGTCGAGGCATGCATGCAATCACAATACAGAACCAAAAGTTTGCAAAAGTTGTGATACTTCCTTTCAAGGTTCAAAGTTTAAAGTGTCTTCTCACTCTCCAAGCATTGTCAAGCACAGAGCATAGTTCACTGTTCAAAGTTCTCTAACTCTCAAAGTTCTCTAAACGCTCTCCCCCTTTTGTCACAAAACTCAGCCAAAAGTACAAAATATAAGGAGAGTTAAAAAGTTTCAAATATGAAAAACCTGAGAACTAAGACAAAAAGAAACTAAAAACTGAACTGAAAATCCTAAAAACTGAAAACCTGCAAGAAAAAGTGTTTAATCCGAGATGTCGTGAACTCGTGCAACTAAGCTTGCTTAAAATCCCTTTAAGCATTTTTGAGATATTTGAATATTTTCTTTCTAATTTTTCTTATGTTCATAGGAAATGAGCTGAAGTTCCTTTGACAAGCCTTTCTTGTTCAACAGAGAGTCTCCTTTGTTCGTTACGAATGGATGCCAATTCAGTGGGTCCTGCAGAGATTCTCTTAAAGGCTGATGGGTTTAGGATATGTGTGCTAGTGCCTGTTGACTTTCTATCCAAGGAGAATCTCTAGGCAGGGAGTGAGACCTGTCAAGGGTTCCTTTATCTGATTCCAGTACCCCTTGAACTTTTTCCGCCTAGATAATTGTCTTGTGGCCATAGACGATCTCACCAGTTTCTTCTTTTTCCAATACTGTCTGTCTTCTTCATCAATCTTTTCCTAGTTTAGCCTCAAGAATTCTTCCCAGTCTTCTCGTCTGATCCAGAGCTGTTTTCATCAGCAATTTTTTGT
>JAQOTM010000098.1:148197-183311 GCA_029168755.2 Tillandsia fasciculata | reverse complement strand
TTATCGATTGTGTCTGACAGGGACCCGAGGTTATTCACAGTTTGGAGGAGCTTGCAGATAGCCTGGGGACCAGCTTCAGTTCAGCACCGCCTTTCAAACCCACAGACTGACGGACAGTCAGAGAGGACTATCCAGACTCTGGAGGACATGTTGAGAGCATGTGTCATGAGCTTCCGTGCAGTTGGGATCGACACCTGAGATTAGCCGAGTTCGCGTATAATAATAGCTTCCAGGCCGAGCATTCAGATGGCGCCCTACGAAGCATTGTATGGTCGGAAGTGTCGATCGCCTCTATTTTGGAGTGACGTGGGTGAAAGGAAGACTTTGGGGCCAATCTGCTTCTTGAAGCCGAGGAAAAGGTCAGGATCATTCGACGACATTTAGAGACCGCCCAGAGCGGTCAGAGGAGTTATGCAGACAGGAGGAGGCGGCGAGACTTGGAGTTTCAGGTGGAAGACCATGTTTTCTGAAGGTCTCGCCATTCGAGGTGTTCGTCGATTGGAGTACGCGGAAAGCTTAGTCCGCGGTTTATCGGGCCGTTTGAGGTGCTAGAGCGCATTGGACCAGTGGCTTATCGAGTTGCGCTACCGCCGCGGTTGGCAGGCACCCACGATGTGTTTCATGTATCCACCTTGAGGAAATATGTGTTTGATCCCACACATATTCTGGACTTCACCTCCTTGGAGTAAGATGAGGACTTGAGCTACCAGGAGCGACCGGTGCGGATTCTTACTCGTGAGACGAGAGAATTGCGCAACCGGATTATACCTTTTGTAAAGGTTTTATGGAGCCATCATGAGGAGCGAGAGGCCACATGGGAACCTGAGGATGAGCTGAGAGTTTCATATCCCCATATGAGTCGCCCTCTTGAGGTTTGGATTTTTGCGTTTCGAGGACGAAACCGTTAAAAGGAGGGGAGAGTGTAGAGTACTGGAGCTTTGGGCAGTGTGCCGACACCACGTGGCAGCCTGGTATTGTGGAAATACCTTCAGCAGATTCTGTTTGTATTTGCAGAGAGGTTCGGGTGGTCCCGGAGCGACGCGGATGTATTCTTGTAGGAAAGTGAGTTGGCGTTGGCTCGAGAGCTTGCGGGTTGAGCTGTGGCTTCATGGATGGTTTTCTTGAGAGTTGATCACTTGGGACAGGTGTACTATGTTTTTACAGAGGTGTTCGGTTGGTTTCGGGGTGATGCGGAGGTTCCGAGGCGAGAAAGTGAGTTGATGGGGCTAATTTTGAGGTTTTCGGGCTGTGCTGGGGTGTTGGGGTGACTTGGTTCCGGAACCAGCCACTTGGTTCCGGAACCAAGGCCCGTGTACCGGTACCAAGTGGGTGGTACCGGTACACAAGCACAGAAATGCCCCGTTTTGGCTCGGCTTTGCACAGTGCGAGGTATGGGCTTTTCCTCTGTTCCAACCACTCCAACCTTGATATTTATTCACAGTCACCTTCTCCCTCACTCACATTCCATCCTTATCTCCTCCTCCATTCCTTGCTGCCTGAGAAGAGAAGAAGAGGAAGAAGTAGAAGGAGAAGAAGCTGGGTGCTCTCGTGCTGCTTGTGAGTGTTGACCCGGTCAACTTGCGCACGCGGAGAGCAATTGAGGTAAAAAAATTGATGGAGATTGTAAATTTGGATTTCTTGATTCTCCTCTTGGGTTTTATTGATGGAATTGAATTGTAATTTGTGCTAATTTCCATTCTTGCTCTCTCCCTGTGCTCTCGGGCTACATGCATGCAGAGAGACTACTGTGCAAATCCGCAACACAACGCATGCTTGAATTCATGATATGGAGTGATCAGATTGAGCTGAGATTTTTATGGTGACCTAGCTGAGTGCTGTGGAGGTTGTTGGGAGCTTCGTGGATTTTTCCGAGACGCGCGACGGCGCGCGAGGGGCACTGTCACGCCCCGGGGGTTTTCATTTAGCGGAAACGATATACAAGGAAAGCATTTGACGCGCAAAGTCTCAATTTTTTTGAAAACCTCCTTCCCCGGCGCGTGCCCAGACCCGCCGCATATACAGATTTACTCGGAAATCGGGCAGAGTCTCCTCTGTATATGCTCGGCGTCGCGGCTAATACAACAGTCACATACAACCATCATTTCGCATTTAATCACAACAGTACCGCTACTAACAATGCAGGAAGGTTAAAACAATACCCGTGGCCAGTTAAGTTGAAAGGATAAACCCAGAGTTTTGAAGACAGGCCCACACGACCCTCAGTTTTAGAAAACGGTTTGAAATCCACATAAATCCACATAAGTTGGAAAACGGGTCCACACGACCCTAGATCTTTGAAAACAGTTTTCGAAATTCTTCTCTTTTATTTTTGGTTTGGAAAACAGCCGAACGGGGATAGAAGAGAAAAATAGTAATGTGCATCCAACCAGAAGTCAACAACATCCACACGACCCCACGAGGGTATCGAGAACCACACAGTAACTACAATACTGAATGAAATGCGGAAAAAGTAAAGGGAAATAAAAACAAACTGGGGCTCCCACAGCCCGATCGCTCCCACCGCGGCCTCACCGTCGTCTACCTCCCACCCCTGGATGAACCTGTCACAGAGTGGGTAGTCAGTGACAACAACAGGCTAAAGTAATAAGCGGTAAAGTAATAACAAACCACAAAGCACGACTAGCTGGAGCAACCACTCTGCTCATAAAATCAATCCGCAGTCACCTGTAACCTGTAACACCTCACCTGTAACACCTGACCTCGTCGGTCCCCAATCCGACGGGTCGCACCGCCCACACCTTGGTGCCTCAAACCCCACACCTACGGGGGTCCCCACTACGTCACCTCGTGGGTAAACACGGGTCAAGGACCGCTTTTCCGGAAAAGAGCACCCTTAGCGGTGGCCAAACCGCGGGTGCTCGTGTCGCAACCTCGGGCCACAGAACCAAACACAGGTAATATAGTAACACACTGAGACCATTAGCATTAGGAATAATAAAACAGGAAATTAACATTATCACTATTATCCGACTTGTAAGATCCGTCTCAAAGATGACAAAAGAAACCCACCTGTCACGCACTATGACTGCCGCTCGGTCACTCCGCGCCCCGGCGTGTTCCCTGAACCTACGAGAACCCACTGTCAGGACGAAGTCATAAACCCCTCACCTATAATTTAGACGCGGCCGACACCGACTAGTCCCCCGTTGCTTGGACGCGAGGAGGGCTCCCCGGCGCGGAAGAAGCAACGGCCCGGTCGGTCCCGGCGGCGGCAACGGCCCGGCACGGCGCCCAAGTCCCCACGGCGTCCACGCCCGCACGCGCGGCGGCGCCCCGCGCGGTGCTCGGGTCCGCACGGGCCCAGCCCGCACGCGCGGGCTGCGCCCCGCGCGGCGCCCGGGCCCGCACGGCCCTAGCCCGCACGCGCGGGCTGCGCCCCGCGCGGCGCCCGGGCCCGCACGGGCCCAGCCCGCACGCGGGCTGCGCCCCGCGCGGCGCCCAGGCCCGCACGGGGTCCAGCCCGCACGCGCGGGCGGAGCCCCGCGCGGCGCCCAGGCCCGCGCGGGCCCGCCCGCACGCGCGGGCGGAGCCCGCGCGGCGCCCAGGCCCGCGCGGCGCCCTGCCCGCACGCGCGGCGGCGCCCCGCGCGGTGCCCAGGCCCGCGCGGCGCCTTGCCCGCACGCGCGGGCGGCGCCCCGCGCGGTGCCCTGGCCCGCGCGGCGCCCCCCGTGCGGCGACGTACGGCCGGCCGTGGTTTCCCCCCTCCTCCTTTTCGCGCGACGGCGCGTCTCAACCCTCGAATTTAACACAAGAACTACGTAAAATATTTTACAAGAAAAACTCACCGGTCTCGGTGCTACCAATTCGCCAATGGGGGAAGGAGAGGAAGAAGAGGTTCGCTCCGCGCTTGCCGGGTCTTGGGGGTGGTCGATCGCTCCCTCCCTTGCACCGTCCTTGCTCCGCCGATCGAAAGGAGAAAGCCTGGGGAGAAGGGGAAAAACCGCTTCCTCAACTCGATGCGTTACGCTCAGGACAAGAAGGGGGAAAAATAATGCCCTAGCCCCGAGTCGTAGCGTCCAAACAAAAAGGGGAGGGTCGATTACTAAAACCCCAGACCCAACCATCTAATTAACCAAATTGGCACAATCGACCTAGACCCCGCGTAATCAAGAAAATAATTAGATAACCAAACGGGGTAAACAGGGTGCGAACCTGGGTCCAGCCTGCCTCGGTAACCGTACTAAAACTTCCGGAATTTATTCTGGGAGATTCCGGGGTCCGAATCCACAACCGATTTCGCCTGCGGTCTCCGTTTCGCGAGCTTTATTGACTAAAATTACTCGCGAGCCCCGATGATCTTTCCAGAAACTCAGAATTATTAGTCCCCCCTTCCCGGACCCCTGAACGAAAAGCGAAAGAAATTTAAAAAATCAAAGGCAGACCCCAGGATGGAACCACAACAATTTAAACCAGCGGATACTACACCACTCACCTTTTAAAAACGAGCTTCGTCCTCGAAGCTCAAACTTGGATCTCGGTGAAAAGATAGGGGTAGCCCTCCCTCATCTTGGACTCCAGCTCCCACGTCGCTTCCCGCTCCTCGTGGTTGCTCCAAAGCACCTTTACGTAGGGGATGACTCGGTTTCGGAGCGTCTTGCTCTCACGTGCTAGGATTCGAACCGGGGTTTCCTCGAAACTTAGATCCTCTTTTACTTCAAGTGTTGAAACATCCAGAACGTGCGAGGGGTCGGGAAGGTATTTCTTGAGCATTGAGATGTGAAACACGTCATGAATCTGGTTGAGGTTCGGTGGTAGAGCGAGGCGGTAGGCTACTGGGCCGATGCGTTCCAGGATTTCGAATGGCCCTACAAACCGTGGGCTCAGCTTGCCTTTCAGTCCGAACCGTTTGATTCCCTTGGACGGCGAGACCCGCAGAAATACGTGTTCTCCCACCTGGAACTCCAAGCTGCGGCGTCTCCGATCCGCGTAGCTCTTTTGTCGACTCTGGGCGGTTAGTAAGCGCTGTCTGATGAGGCGCACCTTCTCCTCTGTCTCTTCCACTAAGTCGGGTCCCAAGAATTTTCGCTCTCCCAAGTCATTCCAGCAGATCGGGGATCGGCAACGTCTCCCGTACAAGGCTTCGTAGGGTGCCATCTGGATGCTAGCTTGGTGGCTGTTGTTGTAGGCGAATTCCACGAGTGGCAAGTAACGCTCCCAACCGACTCCCCAATCAAGTACACAGGCCCGGAGCAGGTCCTCCAGCGTCTGTATCACCCGTTCTGACTGCCCGTCTGTCTGAGGGTGGAAGGCTGTGCTAAAATGCAATTTTGTCCCCAAGGCTTGCTGCAGACTTTGCCAAAACTTCGAGACGAAGCGTGTGTCTCTGTCTGATGTGATCGATACCGGTACTCCATGCAGCCTCACGATCTCGCTAAGGTAGACCTGAGCCAACCGCTCTCTGGTCCAGGTTGTGTGGATGGGTAGAAAGTGCGCTGACTTGGTTAGCCTGTCCACCACGACCCATATTGCGTCGTGGCCTTGCTGCGAACGTGGGAACCCGGTGACAAAGTCCATCGTGATATGATCCCATTTCCACTCCGGCACCGGCAGGGGTTGTAACTTTCCCGCCGGCCGCTGATGTTCCGCCTTTATCTGTTGGCACACCAGGCAGTGGGCTACGAAACGTGTCACGTCCCTCTTCAGCCCGGGCCACCAAAAGGTTTGCTTGAGGTCTCTGTACATCTTTGTGCCTCCTGGATGCGCCGCATAAGGGGCGTTGTGTGCCTCGGTTAGGATTTCCTTCTTCAATTCTGGGGTATCCGGCACGCAAAACCGCCTGCGGAACCGTAGAGTGCCGTCACCCTCTACAGAAAAGTCGCCTTCCTGATCCGGTACGATCTTATCTCTTACGAGCTGTAAATGCGAATCCGCCTGCTGTCCCTCTCGAATCCTCTCGAGCAACGTTGGCTTGACCACCAAGGTTAACAATTGCGCAACCGTGCCTGCGGGCACTACCTCTAACCTTAGCCGTGAGAAGTCCGCAATCAAGTTGCTCTGCTCAGTTATCGCGCCCACTGTTCCCTCTTCCAATTGCCCTTTTCTGCTCAGGGCGTCCGCTACCACGTTTGCCTTCCCGGGGTGGTATTGGATTGATAGATCGTAATCCTTCAGTAACTCGAGCCACCGCCTCTGCCGCAGGTTTAACTCTTTTTGGGTGAACAGATATTTAAGACTCTGGTGGTCCGAGAAGATGTTACAGTGCACCCCGAAGAGATAGTGTCTCCATAGCTTCAGGACGAAGACTACTGCAGCCAGCTCTAAGTCGTGTATCGGGTAGTTTCTCTCGTAATCCTTTAGCTGTCTAGACGCATAGGCTATCACCTTTCCCCGCTGCATCAGCACACCCCCAAGGCCGATCCTCGAAGCGTCGCAGTACACATCATAGTCCTCTCCCGGTGTTGGTAATACTAGAATTGGTGCCCTGGTTAGCCTTCTTTTGAGTTCTTCAAAACTCTCCTGGCATTTAGCCGTCCATACAAACTTTTCACCTTTCTTGGTCAATCGGTTTAAAGGGGCCGCAATCTTCGAGAAGCCTTCGACGAAACGTCTGTAATAACCCGCCAGTCCCAAGAAACTGCGGATCTCCGTCACCGTCGTCGGCGGCTGCCAGTCGATCACCGCCTCTACCTTCTTGGGGTCCACCGCGATTCCCTTCGCCGAGATCACGTGCCCCAGGAAACCCACCTCGCGTAGCCAAAATTCGCATTTCTTAAGCTT
The DNA here is from genome assembly GCA_029168755.2 of Tillandsia fasciculata. NCBI lineage: Eukaryota > Viridiplantae > Streptophyta > Magnoliopsida > Poales > Bromeliaceae > Tillandsia > Tillandsia fasciculata. The sequence goes on along the minus strand of JAQOTM010000098.1, from coordinate 176,573 downwards.
AGCGAACAGCTTTTGCTCCCTGAGGGTTTGGAGTATCGTTCGCAGATGGTCCTCGTGCTCCTCGTCGGTAGGTGAATAGATCAGTATGTCGTCGATGAAGACCACCACGAACCGGTCTAGAAAAGGTTTGAAGATCCGGTTCATCATATCCATAAAGATCGCGGGGGCGTTCGTAAGCCCGAAAGGCATGACCGTGAACTCGTAGTGGCCATACCGCGTCCGAAAGGCGGTCTTTGGGATGTCCTCATCTCGAACCCGGAGCTGGTGGTAGCCCGACTGCAGATCAATTTTTGAAAAGACCGTCGCTCCTCGTAGCTGATCAAAGAGGTCGTCGATTCTGGGCAGGGGGTACTTATTTTTCACCGTAACCTTGTTTATTCCTCTGTAGTCAATACAGAGCCGCAGGCTTCCATCTTTCTTCCGCACAAAGAGTACCGGTGCACCCCAAGGTGATACACTCGGCCTGATAAACCCCTTGTCCAAGAGATCCTCCAGTTGCGCCTTCAGCTCTTTTAACTCCGCAAAAGCCATTCGGTAGGGCGCCTTCGTGATGGGTTGAGTACCCGGTAAGAGTTCAATAGGGAATACCACCTCTCGTTCAGGAGGTATCCCTGGCAGCTCTGTTGGGAAGACGTCGGGGAATTCCTTCACCACCGGGATGTCTGCGAGTGTCGTCGGGGGTCGGGTGACCAGATCCACCGATGCCAAGTAGGCCACGCACCCACCCTCCACCAATCTCCTGGCTCGAGCCGCGGATATTACCGCCGGGAAGGATGTACTCTTGCACGCCAGGTACGCATTCTTAGGAAAACTTGGTTCTTGTAGTTGCACCATCCGCTTCTCGCAATCAATTAATGCTTGGTACCTTGAGAGCCAGTCCATGCCCAAAACAACGTCATACTCCTTCAGGGGAATCACCACCAAATCCCAAGGGCAAGCCAGTCGCCCCAGCTTAATTGGGCAATTGGCCACCAAACCGGTCGCCTCCAGTGTCCCACCCGCTGTCTGCACCGTCATACGGCCTTGGAGAGGTGTCACCTCGAGATCGTGTGCAAACACGTAATCAGAAGAAATGAATGAGTGGGTTGCTCCAGTGTCGAAGAGGGTTCTAGAACGGGAATTTGAAACAGAAGTTATACCTGCAAGTACGTCCTCCGGCGGGTCCGATTCCTGGCGAGTCATTGAATAAATTCGCCCGCCCGGTTGGGGCTGTCTTTCCTCCTCGTGCCGAGAAGCCGGGGGCCTAGAGGTCGACCCCATTGGAGCTTTCCCCCGTCCCGACTGCTGTGGTGAAGGCGTGGACGCGGCGGAGGAAGCTGGTCCCAAGACAAGGGGGCAGTTGCGGCGGAAGTGCCCCTGCTTGCCGCAGCGAAAGCAGTGATCGACTCTCTGGGGGCAGTCCAACACCCCGTGCGATCCCCCGCATATTACACAGGGCCTACCACCTGATCTCGGCCCTGCCGTAGGTGCGCTCCGTGCTCCCGACTGTTGCCTCCACCGTTTTGGGGGTCGGCTCCCAGACGACCCCCCCCCGTGATTCTGCTGTGGCCGCTTCCTATCATCATGCTGTGCCGGGGCCTCCCTCCTGGCGCGGGTAACGGCAAACCCGCGCTCTACAACAGTGGCCCGGTCGACCACCTTCTGGAATGTGTGCAAATCAGCAGCCTGAACCACTTGAAAAATCTCACTTCGCAACCCATCCACGAACAGTTGCGCTTTGTGGGATTCGTCCCTTATGACGAAAGGGACGCAATTTGCCAAGCGCACGAATTCGCGCTGATATTCCATAACTGTTCTGTTCCCTTGCTGAATATGGTTTAGGTCGTCCTCCAGCTTCTTCTTAACGCTGCTAGTGAAGAAGGCCCCAAATAGATCCTGCTTAAACATCGCCCACGACAGAAGCACGGTGCCCTGGGTGGGATCTGGGCGCACCGTCTTCCACCATAGACGAGCGTTTCCCTCCAAAAAGTGGACCGCCAGGGGGACGCGCTCGGGGTCCTCTATGAGTAAGTCTTCAAACAACTTCTCCATCGAACCCACCCACTTTTCAACGACCCAGGGGTCGGTCGTCTCTCCATCGTACGTGGGCGGTTCGAACTTCATAAAATCCGCCAGATTAGCCCGCACTCGTTCTCGCTCTGACTGGGGGACTGTCCCTTCCCCAGCGACGGCGGCGGCCGCGGAGGTACTCCCGCCGAGGGCTCCCGGCGCCGGCCCCGCGGGTGCTGATCCTGGTGCTGCTGTCGGTATGGTAGTCTGGGTGGATGCTAGCCCGGCCATTGCTGCCGGTGGGGGGGCTGCCCCTGTTGCTGGCGGTGGTGCGACTGGTGCAGTTGGCCCCTGTGGAGGGGCAGGAGCGACTGGTTGCTGCTGCGTCAGTTGACGTACATGTTCTGTAAGGGTCGCCAGCTGCCCCGCCATCTCCCTCAACTGTTGCCGCAGGAGCTGGTTCTCCGCGGTTGCCGATGTCGTCGCATCCGCCCCCACCTCCTCGGCCGATGCCCTGGTTCGAACCATTGTCTGTCGCACATACCATCAGAACAAATTAGCTCTAGACCAACTAGAAGGAACCACCATAAATATCGGGAGGGAAAAGAAAAACACTATCTATACATCCCCTTTCCCCGGTCTCTCACGTCCTACGCTCGTAATCCCTGCACATTTCATTTATTAGTAGCAAAGTGTGGTATCTCGGTGGATGTTGGGCCATGTACTGCTGTGATTAAAGCAACCTGCTCTGATACCATCTTAGTCTGTCACACCCCGGGGGTTTTCATTTAGCGGAAACGATATACAAGGAAAGCATTTGACGCGCAAAGTCTCAATTTTTTTGAAAACCTCCTTCCCCGGCGCGTGCCCAGACCCGCCGCATATACAGATTTACTCGGAAATCGGGCAGAGTCTCCTCTGTATATGCTCGGCGTCGCGGCTAATACAACAGTCACATACAACCATCATTTCGCATTTAATCACAACAGTACCGCTACTAACAATGCAGGAAGGTTAAAACAATACCCGTGGCCAGTTAAGTTGAAAGGATAAACCCAGAGTTTTGAAGACAGGCCCACACGACCCTCAGTTTTAGAAAACGGTTTGAAATCCACATAAATCCACATAAGTTGGAAAACGGGTCCACACGACCCTAGATCTTTGAAAACAGTTTTCGAAATTCTTCTCTTTTATTTTTGGTTTGGAAAACAGCCGAACGGGGATAGAAGAGAAAAATAGTAATGTGCATCCAACCAGAAGTCAACAACATCCACACGACCCCACGAGGGTATCGAGAACCACACAGTAACTACAATACTGAATGAAATGCGGAAAAAGTAAAGGGAAATAAAAACAAACTGGGGCTCCCACAGCCCGATCGCTCCCACCGCGGCCTCACCGTCGTCTACCTCCCACCCCTGGATGAACCTGTCACAGAGTGGGTAGTCAGTGACAACAACAGGCTAAAGTAATAAGCGGTAAAGTAATAACAAACCACAAAGCACGACTAGCTGGAGCAACCACTCTGCTCATAAAATCAATCCGCAGTCACCTGTAACCTGTAACACCTCACCTGTAACACCTGACCTCGTCGGTCCCCAATCCGACGGGTCGCACCGCCCACACCTTGGTGCCTCAAACCCCACACCTACGGGGGTCCCCACTACGTCACCTCGTGGGTAAACACGGGTCAAGGACCGCTTTTCCGGAAAAGAGCACCCTTAGCGGTGGCCAAACCGCGGGTGCTCGTGTCGCAACCTCGGGCCACAGAACCAAACACAGGTAATATAGTAACACACTGAGACCATTAGCATTAGGAATAATAAAACAGGAAATTAACATTATCACTATTATCCGACTTGTAAGATCCGTCTCAAAGATGACAAAAGAAACCCACCTGTCACGCACTATGACTGCCGCTCGGTCACTCCGCGCCCCGGCGTGTTCCCTGAACCTACGAGAACCCACTGTCAGGACGAAGTCATAAACCCCTCACCTATAATTTAGACGCGGCCGACACCGACTAGTCCCCCGTTGCTTGGACGCGAGGAGGGCTCCCGGCGCGGAAGAAGCAACGGCCCGGTCGGTCCCGGCGGCGGCAACGGCCCGGCACGGCGCCCAAGTCCCCACGGCGTCCACGCCCGCACGCGCGGCGGCGCCCCGCGCGGTGCTCGGGTCCGCACGGGCCCAGCCCGCACGCGCGGGCTGCGCCCCGCGCGGCGCCCGGGCCCGCACGGCCCTAGCCCGCACGCGCGGGCTGCGCCCCGCGCGGCGCCCGGGCCCGCACGGGCCCAGCCCGCACGCGCGGGCTGCGCCCCGCGCGGCGCCCAGGCCCGCACGGGGTCCAGCCCGCACGCGCGGGCGGAGCCCCGCGCGGCGCCCAGGCCCGCTCGGCGCCCTGCCCGCACGCGCGGGCGGCGCCCCGCGCGGTGCCCAGGCCCGCGCGGCGCCTTGCCCGCACGCGCGGGCGGCGCCCCGCGCGGTGCCCAGGCCCGCGCGGCGCCCCCCGTGCGGCGACGTACGGCCGGCCGTGGTTTCCCCCCTCCTCCTTTTCGCGCGACGGCGCGTCTCAACCCTCGAATTTAACACAAGAACGACGTAAAATATTTTACAAGAAAAACTCACCGGTCTCGGTGCTACCAATTCGCCAATGGGGGAAGGAGAGGAAGAAGAGGTTCGCTCCGCGCTTGCCGGGTCTTGGGGGTGGTCGATCGCTCCCTCCCTTGCACCGTCCTTGCTTCCGCCGATCGAAAGGAGAAAGCCTGGGGAGAAGGGGAAAAACCGCTTCCTCAACTCGATGCGTTACGCTCAGGACAAGAAGGGGGAAAAATAATGCCCTAGCCCCGAGTCGTAGCGTCAAAACAAAAAGGGGGAGGGTCGATTACCAAAACCCCAGACCCAACCATCTAATTAACCAAATTGGCACAATCGACCTAGACCCCGCGTAATCAAGAAAATAATTAGATAACCAAACGGGGTAAACAGGGTGCGAACCTGGGTCCAGCCTGCCTCGGTAACCGTACTAAAACTTCCGGAATTTATTCTGGGAGATTCCGGGGTCCGAATCCAAAACCGATTTCGCCTGCGGTCTCCGTTTCGCGAGCTTTATTGACTAAAATTACTCGCGAGCCCCGATGATCTTTCCAGAAACTCAGAATTATTAGTCCCCCCTTCCCGGACCCCTGAACGAAAAGCGAAAGAAATTTAAAAATCAAAGGCAGACCCCAGGATGGAACCACAACAATTTAAACCAGCGGATACTACAGGCACTGTGCAGTTTTCATCAGTTTTTGCCCGATCCTTCACCGACTTCGGCGCGGCCTTCGGAAAGCATTGAGGTGGGTTGGATTTTCTTCCAAAAGTCGTGGAATGCCCTCTAATGCTTCAGAACGCACTTTGATCATGTCAAAACTGCATATTTTAGCTGTTAAATAATCTGATAGTTGCCTAGAAAACTACAGAAAAGTTATCTGAACCCCGGATTATTTTTAGTGGACTCTTGGCATTGTATGACACTAGTCGATATACTTGGTTGGTCTCACTTAAGCACCTGAACCGTTTTAAAAATCCGAAGCCCGTTTTATTGGAAAATTGACTTTTGAAAATAGTTTTAAAATGTCTAAGGGTTCTAGTGATGCTGCATGGGTTCGGGGTGCATGTTCCCTCGTGCCGGGGGGCCGAGGAGATATTTGTTGGTTTTTAGAGCCATGTTATGACTTTCGAGTTTTACTAGTGTCATTGGGGGTTCTATGAGAGCACTACATATTGAGTCGTGGAGTTTACTCCGACCTTGACATGAGAGTGAGTTGTCAGTTCACTGTTTCCGATCTATTTGATCGAGGATTATAGCCTGCTGAGCCTGGCAGTTGTGCCAGTTATGAGATTTATGAGATACTTGAGTTCGGTGGGGTCGCTCCCCTCGAGCTGCGCCCCGAGTGCGATGATGATACCGAGCCTGACGAGGCTGCGATGTGTTACTGATAGTCCTTGAGGGACACCCTACGTAAGTCCGTTCCTCCGGGATGTGCGGCAGTAGATGAGCGCAGGCTGGACTTTGACCTTGTCTAGACTGATCCAAAGAGGACAGTCATTGTGATTTGGGTGAGATGTGTGAGTGAGTTACATTGCATGTTCATAGATGAGTATTTTTTCCTTTGAGCATATGTAGAGGCATGTAGAGATAGATTTCAAGCTTTCATATCTATCTATTTATCTATCTATCTATTTGTTTTTATTGCTGTGCCTCCGGTAGACTTAGTGGGCATACCGTGTGCTTTGAGGACGGTACCCACTGGGAACTACCTTTGCAGTAGTTCTCACACCCGCTGCGGTGCAGGTTTCCCTGAGGTAGCTGCTCCGACTCCTTCCCGTGCGGAGTCTTCAGATCGAGGTAAGGGCGTGGCCGACTAGTCGCTTACCCGAGTCAGTTAGTGGAGAGGTAGCAGTACCCTTTTGAGTTTCCACTTTTGTAGAGTGAGTTTTGAGAGATGTTATTTATGTATCTTGAGGACAGCTTGTATCTTGGATTTTATTTACTCTAGTACAGTTGTTCTGTTTCCTTTCTATAGCATGTACTTACTTTTACTCTGATATCTGTAGCTATAGATTTATTTGCAGGGTAGACGCTTCGTCTGTACGGCAGTTTCCGTACAGATGGCGGATCTGTTAGCGAGTCCGGGTCGCAGTTTCGACCCCGGGGCGTGACATATACCGTACTCACAGACGACTCGACCTTTACCATACGCCCCTAGTAGATCTTCTCCGCTCGTTCCGCAACGCGTCTCGAATCCACGATCTGCGCCCAACGCCGAATCCACGGCGTCCAACGTCGAGTCCACGACGTCCGACCGAATCCACGGTCTTCACCCAGTAGCACGCTTCGAATCCACGAACGTACCTCGCTCCGAATCCACGAGAGCGGTAGCACCTTGAATCCACAAGGCCACGCGAGTCCACGCGCCAATTTTGGGAAAATCGTTGTTTTTGGGTGGTGATGATCCGCCGAATACTTAGATTAGAAATAGATCGGAAATACCATCTAAGTATTCATTAATTTGATTCTACTCAAAATCTGAGTTTGGAAAACCTAGAATCAAATTAATCAATATAGATGAAGAAACATAGAATTAAATCTATTGATTTCCTTTCTTCTCTATATGTGGATTTATCTTTTTCGGTCGTATTTTTTCTTACGATCTTACTTACCCTAGAAAATGAATCATAGGGTCTATTTATAGGTTAGAGACCATTGGAAGAAGATAAGGATCAAAAACTAACCTTTTCTGAAATTTTACAGGACGACGATCCGGATCGGAATTTCTGCGATCCGGATTGTCGTAACGTGATAGACAATTCCAGAAAAACAAAGGTTCGGGATCCGGATTGAAATGCCCGATCCGGATCGTTCATATATTTCAGCAAAAACCAATGTTCGGGATCCGGATCAGAGTTGGCTTGGATCCGGATTGGATTTGCATATGAACTAACACCCTTCGGGATCCGGATTGGATTGTCTGATCCGGATCCTGAACATGTCCCATGTCCAGTTTTTTATTTTTATGCAATAAAAAATTCATCCAAGTGTTTCTACACTATAAGAAGTATTCGGATCACCAAAAATCTTTAGTTAAACATACCTGATCCTTTTGAATTCTTCTTTCTTGAGATTGAGGTATAAGATCCAAACTTCTTTCATCTTCAATCTTCAAGACTTAACACTTTCACGAAATACGCCAAAACAAATTCCTCAACATGTAAAAGGATAAATCATCACAGGGTTTTGAAAGCGGCGCCCACCCAGCGCCCATATCCTTTTAAAGACGGTTTTTCGCAAACAGTTTTTGTTCGTAATTTAAAGCGGCCAAGAGAGGAGAAAAAGAATTCGCATTCACACAATAGTTATGAAAAGAAAGGGCAACATCCACATCGATCCCACGGGGGTATCGCACTCCACATCTAGCTAACATGACTAATAAAGTAAAAGAGGAAAGAGTCAACTGTATCTGCAGTCACTCAAAGTTAGCGAAACATCGTACAGCGGCCTCACCCGCGCCCTAGCACTCGCCCGCGGACGAACCTGTCACAGAGTGGGAAGTCGGTGACTAGAAATGACATAATATGCAAATAGGGTTAAAACAACTCAAACCACGATATCCGGAGCAACCCCTTTTTCTCTGAGTACAATCAACATCAACAGTGACCTACCCTGTATCAAGTAAAACCGGGCACCTTTCCCGACCACCACACCGAGCGCCTACCCCGGTGTCCCCTGCCGAGCACCTGCCTCAGCCGCCGAGCACCTGCCTCGGCTTCACCGCTCACACCCCCCACCCGCGAGGGCCCCCATCTTACGTCACCAACACGTTGGGTACACGGGTCAACGTACCACTTTTCCGAAAAAGCACACCCTTGCGGTGGCCAAACCGCTGGTGTGCGTGTAGCTAAACAAGAGCCTCATAATCAATTAAATAAGTAACTAGTGTAAACGGGGTTAGCATTAACAATAATAATCACTTTAAGTTACACCTTTGCCTGAATATGCAATTTATGTGACCTACACCCTTTTCCCAGCAACTCTGAAAATTTTACCCACCTGGAGGGAAGATTGGAGATTGGTTCGTCCCGTCCTGTATGCCCGCCGAGCTTAAGACGTCCCGCACCCCTGAGGGAACAACAGAAAGCTCAGACTAAGTGACCAACGCTAAAAGCCGATTAAAATACTGAAAAGCGGGAGACCCGTCGCGATCCCCGGACTTAGCGTGGTGAAAACCCCCGCACGGCACCGACCCGTGCGGCGCGCGCACAACCCGCGAACCAGTCCCGCGCGGTCCCTGGTCTGACTGCGGCGGCCTCCTCCCTCGCGCGGCGCCAAACCGCGCGGGCGCCCCACCCGCGGGCGGCCTAGCGCTGCCTCGGCCCGCGCGGGGCGCCCCCCCGCGGCTGGCCCCGCGCGACGGCAAGCTGCGCGGGCGCCCTACCTGCGGGTGCGGGCGACCCCGCGCGGCAGCAGCCGCGCGGGCGCGGGCGGCCCCGCGCGGCAGCATGCCACGCGGGCGCCCCACCCGCGGGCGCCCCACCCGCGGGCGGCCCCGCGCGGCGGCAGCGCGCGCGGGCGCGCTGCCCGCAGGTGCAGGCGGCCCCGTGCGGCAGCATACCGCGCGGGCGCCCCACCCGCGGGTGGCCCGCGCCCGGCAGCAGCCGCGCGGGCGCGGGCTGCCCCGAGGCGCAGCAGCCGCACGGGGCCGCCTGCACCTGCGGGCAGCGCGCCCCACCCGCGGTGCCCCACCGCGGGCGGCCCCGTGCGGCGGCAGCCGCGCGGGCGCGCTGGCCGCGGGCGCGGGCGGCCCCTCGCGGGCGGCCCAGCGCAGCAGCAGCCGCGCGGGCGCGCTGCCCGCAGGTGCAGGCGGCCCCGCGCGGCAGCATACCGCGCGGGCGCCCCACCCGCGGGTTGCCCCGCGCGGCAGCAGCCGCGCGGGCGCGGGCGGCCCGAGTCTCAGCAGCCGCACGGTCGCGGGCGGCCCCGCGCGGCAGCATACCGCGCGGGCGCCCCACCGCGGCCGGCCCCCGCGCGACAGCAGCCGCGCGGGCGCGCCGCCCGCGGGCGCGCCGCTCGCGGGCGCGGGCGGCTCCGCGCGGCAGTATACCGCGCGGGCGCCCCTGCCGCGGGCGGCCCCGCGCGGCAGCAGCCGCGCGGGCGCGTAGCCCGCGGGTGCGGGCGGCCCCGCGCGGCGGCTAGCCGCGCGGGCGCCCACCCGCTGTGACCCCGCACGGCAACCAGCCGCGCTGTTGCGCCGCTCGCGGCTGCGCCGTCCGGTCGCCGACGGCGTCCGCCTCCGACCCGGTGGCGGCGACACGGCGTTCTCCGGAAAGACAACTACAACTCTAACCTAATCAAGAATGGTAAAACTAAAACAATAAAATAATCTTACCTTGAATCGCAAGGGATGAGCAAAGGGATCGTGGATTCCGAGCGAGAGCGGAAAAAGGTTGGGTTGCCAGTTCTTCCTCTCCTCAAATCCGATCGCTCCCTAGAAGCCCTAGCCGCACGGACGAGGAAAAGAGGAAAAAAGGGTATACGGGGGATCTCTAACCCTAAGCCGGGTTTTTATAATCCCCCGTTCAACTTAAAAATAATAATACCATAATATCTGGCGGCTGACAGATGCCTTGAAAAGCATGCAGATCATCCGCACGGATCCCGGAACGTCGGAAAGGGGTCCAAACTTCGGAATTAATTTCTGGGAGTTCCCGGAGTCAGAATTCGTATCCGGTCGCACCGCCGCTCTCGGTTTCGCGAGCTCTATCACCTAAAATTACCCGTAAGCCTCAGCGGATCGTCCAGAATTAACAAAAAAAAATTTGCATCCGCTGGATACCCCGCCCGCGGAAAGGAAAGAGAAAAACCGGAGGAACAAAGCGGGTCTTACACTATCGCTCCAGCGGTGTTCATGAATATGATGAATAGGATATTCAGCCTTGCTTAGATCAGTTTGTAGTGGTCTTTATAGAGGACGTTCTGATCTACTCTCGCACAGACAAAGAGCACGAGGAACACTTGCGAGTAATCCTCCAGACCCTCTGGGACCAGAAACTGTACGCCAGTACTCACACTGCCGAAGCCCGGAGAGGACTATGAGATCTATTGCGACGCATCACGAAGCGGTCTTGGAAGCGTACTAATATAGCAAGGGAAGGTCATAGCCTACGCATCAAGACAGCTCAAGGAGTACGAGCAGAACTACCCTACACATGACTTGGAACTCGCAGCAGTCGTGTTTGCTCTAAAGCTCTGGAGACATTATCTCTACGGAGCGCACTGCAATGTGTTTTCCGATCACCAGAGCCCTAAATACCTGTTCACACAGAACGAACTGAACTTACGGCAAAGGCGATGGCTGGAACTACTGAAAGACTACGATTTGTCTATCCACTACCACCCCGGGAAGACAAATATGGTGGCCGATGCCTTAAGCCGGAAGGGACAGACGGGAGAAACGGTGTTGAGCGCCCTTACCCAACAAGAACGTCTAATCGCAGAATTCTCGCAATTGAGGCTGGAGGTGGTGCCAGCGGGTACGTTTGCGCAACTCCTGTCCTTAGTAGTTAAGCCTACTTTGATCGAGAGGATCTTGGAAGGCCAGTTAACGGACATACGATTGCAACTGGTGCGGGACAGAATATCTTCGGAACAAGGGGATGGTGTTATGATTGGCTCGGATAATGCAATAAGGTTCCGGGGACGAATTCGTGTGCCGATGTACCGGACACAAAGAAAAAAATTCTGACGGAAGCGCATAGTGCTCCCTACACTGCGCATCCCGGGGGTACGAAGATGTTTAAAGATCTGAGGCAGACCTTTTGGTGGCCCAAATTGAAGGGGGATGTGACGTAATTTGTGGCACATTGTTTGGTATGCCAACAAGTGAAAGCTGAACACCAGCGACCGGTAGGGAAACTACAGCCATTGCTCATACCGGAATGGAAATGGGAATGGATTATCATGAACTTCGTAACTTGTTTTTCCTCAAACGCAACATGGACACGACGCGATATGGGTCGAAGTGGATCGCCTGACGAAATCGGCTCATTTTCAGCCCATCCACACGACATGGACCCGAGATCGGTTGGCGCAAACCTACACCGACGAGGTGGTAAGGTTGCACGGAGTACCAGCGTCGATGACTTCTGATAGAGACACACGTTTTGTGTCAAATTTTTGGCGGAGCCTACAGCGGGCAATGGGGACCCAACTGCAATTCAGCATGGCTTTCCACCGCAGATTGACGAACAATCGAAACGGGTAATCCAGATCCTCGAAGATATGCTCCGAGCATGCGTGCTTATCAGGCAGCGGCTGTTGACCACCGTACGAAGCCCTGTACGAACACCGTCGACGACCTCCTATATATTGGGACGACTTGGGGGAGCAAAAATATTTGGGACCAGATCTAGTGGAGGAAACTGAGGCAAAGGTGCGCCTTATCAGGCAGCGGCTGTTGACCACCCAGAGCCGGCGGAAAAGCTATGCGGATCAGAGGCGACGGATTTTGGAGTTTAAGGTGGGGGAACACGTGTTACTCCGTGTATCGCCAGCTAAAGGAACTAGACATTTCAGCTTACGAGGGACCCACGGAAAGTGGGATCGTTCGAGATCTTGGAGCGCGTGGGCCCGGTTGTCACGCCCCGGGGCCAGAACTGTACCCCGGACTCGCCAACAGATCCGCCGCCCCTACAGGAAGCCCTGTAGAGACGTAGCGTCTAACCTGCAAAAATAGATCAACTATACTAACAGATATCAGAGCTGTAAAGAAACTATCCATAGATGGAAAATAGAACAGTCTCTCACATAAAATATACATAAAATCCTCACCTGAATACAGGAGTCTCTCAAAAGAAAATAAAAGAGTACAACTCGATCCCTCACTACAAGATCTCTCAAACAAAGACACAACCAAAAGTAACATCGGGTACCTCTATCTCTCGCTGAAGATGAAAGGGGGAAAGGGATCTATCTCGCGATTCCCTTACCTCGGTCAGTAGGAGCTGGATCAGCAACGGGCACCACAGGAACTGGAGCTGAAGTCCCTGGGGAAAAAGACACCACAACGGGTGTGAGAACTACCTCCCACAGTAGTTCTCAGTGGGTGCCGCCAACAAGCCCGACGGCCTGCCCACTAAGTCTACAAGAGGCATAAAGTAACAAAAGAAACAATGCAGTATAGAAAAGCTAGAAAGTAAAACATCTACTGCTACTATGCCTCTATCTAAATGCTCAAGGAAAAAGGGCCGAAGATCAATATGTCTCTAGTGCTACTCGACTCAAATCACCCAATCCAGACTGACTGCCTCAACGGTCCAGTCAAACCTGCGCCTACCTACTGCTGTAGGTATGTCCATAGCTGCCAAAACTGGCTTAGCCAGAGGGACGATGTCCATGACTGCCAAAACTGGCTCAGCCAGAGGGACACCAACATCGACAAGCCGCGATAGAAGTAGCAAACCCAACTCCGGAGTGGCACTCGTGGGTAGCGACCCCACCGAGCAAAGTATCCGCGCATCTCTGTCGATCTCAAGTATGGCTCCTGCAAGCTATGATCCAATCACCGTCACACTCACTAACTAAGAATCCGCACTGTCACTATGATCATCTCCCAAAGATCCCAGATCCAACATGTCACTATCTCAATGATAAACAATCTACAGACTGCTACCAACTCTACTCGGTCCCCAGACGCGAGTACAATGCATCCACAGCTACTAGACCTCCCAATCCACGACTCAGGGAAAAACTACTATGTCCAGAGTGACAAGGGTAACAAGCAAAGTGGGAGACCTAAAGTAATGCATAAATCTAACTGTAGTCGTCTGAGTATGCTATACAATGCATAATAGATGTGCTAAGACAAGTTCTCAGATTAAAATGATTCATATGTTGCAAGAGTTCCAATAAGATTATCAGATTTAACAATTATCAACTGTGAGTACTAACATACAGTTTGCACAGATTAATTAGCTCAAATACTATCATGCATGCATTTATAATCGCAGAATTAGAGTGCAGTCCATAGATATTGAAAGCAGGATCACCCACCTGAACACGCTAACTGTCCGGGACGGTACAGATAAACAGCCCAGAAATCGACAATTTCCTAGATCCACAGAGCAAGGAGCACAGAAAAAGTGCTCTTACAGTCCTGGGTACAACAACACTTCTCAATTATACACAATTCACACACAACAATTACTATTCCAAAATCTGCAAGCAAGGTTACTGTTCACACGAAAATTTCACCTGAAAATACTCATCAATAAATCCCAATAAAAATATCACGACGATCCTCGCGAAGTGTAGATGTCGATAGGCTCTTGAATCGTCTGAATCCGATACCCGAAAGTGGAGATAAAATTCCGCGAAGTCGCTGCTGTCAGGATTCCAAACTGTAGCAAAGAGGTGTAAAAATGTACCCCAAACCCTTATAAAATCTCCTTTCTGGGAAATATGATCAACACGGAAAACGTAGATGTACCTCTCGTGCAACTGCTGTCACAGAAATCGTCCAAAAATGAGGTCGGGGTAGCTCTGCAGGTCTCCCAGAGTAAAATGCGACGGAAATGGGCCTTCAACAGTATACTGTCGCTCCGCACTACGAGGCAGAAAAAGCTGTCGTCGCGGCTTCCAGAAAATCTGAAACTTCACCGGAAGATGCACAAGAGGGAGAGGAAGAATTTTTGTATAAGGCACAAGAGCTAAAACCCACGAAAAGAGGTGGAAAAACTCGGCCCAAACCGGCCTATTTATAGGCTCCAAGGAAAAACAGCCCAAAAAGACAAAGTCCACATTTTCGGGCCCAACTTTCGGGCGCCCGAAAGTTTTCGGGCGGCTACAGTGTTGGGCCCGGCCCAACACTGTTCACGCCCGAAACCTTCCCGTGCTGCCACGTGTCCCACCGAACAGGAAACACCGGTGCAGGGCCACTCAGAAGCTGCCACGTGTCCCACTGAACAGGGAACACTGGCGCGGACCGCGGAGAACTCGCCACGTGTCCTTCCACCCAAACAGTAAGGCGGTGGCGCCCGCCAATGAGCGGGTGCCACGTGTCCTTGGCTGACCCGCCGACCGCGCGACATGCGCGCCGGTCGCGCGACTTGGGTGGCACATGCGCACGCTACCCGAGGCACCGACCGCGCGCGTTCCGTGCACCGCGTGTGCTGCACCCGCCAATCGGGGAGTGACACGTGTCCCCTGCACCCGGTCCACGCCTTCGACAGGAATTCCGTGGACCGCGCCGCGTGCACCAACCAACCGGTGACTGCCACGTGTCCCCCGCCTGGTCCATGCACCGCCGCGCTCACCCGGTAGACCGCGCGCCCTGGGCCCGCCAATCAGGCGGTGCCACGTGTCCATGCGCCGGGTCTGTGCACCCCGCCGCGCAGCTCTGTGGACCGCGCATCCTGAACCGGCCAATGACAGGCCGCCACGTGGCAGTCCGGCGGTCTACGGCCCCTCCCATGCACCATTTACCACTAAAAACTTTCGGGTGTCCGTTTTTGGGCATCCGAACTCCAAATTAAGCAAATAAATAGTCGTTTTCAAGAGTTTTTCCGTGCTGAATCCATTTACGACCTCTGTTTGGCCTAAATCTTTCCAGAAATTTCGGCAAACCCAGCCGAAGGCCAATACAGCAATAGAAGCACACAGGGTCCATCAGTAGCATCCGATTGATGCACTGTGGGCCAGCTACACCAATACTAGGTGTCTCATCAGTGGATTCATCGGAAAAACACTGCATGGGAACTAGGGCCACTACATCCTCCCCCACTAAAAGAAAGTTTCGTCCTCGAAACGAAACAGAGCAAAAACAAGCGTACCTCAGCCAGAAGTCTCGAACAGAAAAGGGTAGGCATCTCGCATCGCCGTCTCAAGCTCCCAGGTAGCCTCTCGCTCCTCATGGTTGCTCCAAAGGATCTTCACATAAGGTATTGCCCGATTGCGCAATTCCCTCACCTCTCGAGCCAGAATCCGCAACGGGCGCTCCTCGTAAACCAAGTCCTCGCCAATATCCAAGGATGCGAAATCAATGACATGAGACGGATCGAACACATATCTCCTCAAGGCCGAAACATGGAAGACATCATGAACACCAGCCAAGCGGGGAGGTAGAGCAACTCTATAAGCCACAGGGCCTACCCTCTCAAGCACCTCAAAGGGTCCAATGAAGCGGGGACTAAGCTTCCCACGCACTCCAAACCTCCGGACCCCTTTCGAGGGCGAGACCTTCAAAAAGACATGATCACCAACCTGGAACTCAAGGTCTCGCCGCCGAACATCAGCATAACTCTTCTGGCGACTCTGGGCCGTCTCCAAGTGCCGACGTATAACTCGAACCTTCTCTTCCGCCTCCAGCAGTAAATCTGGCCCCAGCGTCCTCCTCTCACCCACATCGCTCCAATATAGGGGCGACCGACACTTGCGTCCGTACAACGCCTCAAACGGAGCCATCTGAATGCTCGCTTGGAAGCTGTTGTTGTACGCGAACTCAACCAGGGGTAAGTGTCGGTGCCAACCTCCTCCAAAATCCATGACGCACGCACGCAACATATCCTCAAGCGTCTGAATGGTGCGCTCTGACTGGCCGTCTGTCTGTGGGTGGAATGCCGTGCTGAAACTAAGCTGAGTACCCATGGCTGACTGCAGACTTCCCCAAAATCTGGAGACAAACCTCGGGTCTCGATCTGAAACAATGGACGCTGGTACTCCGTGCAGCCGCACGATCTCATCCAAATATAGCTGTGCCAGGCGCTCCAAGGACCAAGTCATCTGTACCGGCAGGAAATGTGCTGACTTGGTAAGTCTATCAACAATCACCCAAACTGCGTCGGCTCCACTCTGTGATCTCAGTAGCCCAGTCACAAAATCCATGGTGATGTGGTCCCACTTCCATTCGGAAATTGGAAGGCTCTGCAACTTGCCAGCAGGAACACGGTGCTCTGCCTTCACTTGCTGGCAAGTTAAGCACTGAGCAACAAACCTTCCAATATCCCGCTTCATCCCCGACCACCAAAAAAGTGCCCTAAGATCCTTATACATCTTAGTACCTCCAGGATGGATGGTATAAGGTGTATAATGGGCCTCTCTCAGTATCTGATCTCTAATCTCCAAATCCGATGGCACACAAACTCGGTCCCTGTACCGTAGTACTCCCGAGCTGTCCACTGAGAAATCCCCTCTCTGATCTGTCTGACTCTGTGCCCTGATCCTCTCCAAGTGGGGGTCCTCACTCTGCGTCTCCCTGATCCTGTCCAGCAGAGTGGGCTGCAAGACCATAGTCATAAGTCTCGCAGAGACCCCAGGGGATACTACCTCAATCTGAAGTCGCCTCATCTGCTCTATCAACTGCGCCTGCTGGGTAATCGTCAAACTCAAGCTATGCACTGACCTCCGGCTCAAAGCATCTGCCACCACATTGGCCTTGCCGGGGTGATAAAGGATACTCAGATCGTAATCCTTTAACAACTCCAACCACCGGCGTTGCCTAAGGTTCAGCTCCTTTTGGGTGAACAGATACTTTAAGCTCTTATGATCTGTATAAATCTCACAATGCTCACCATAGAGGTAATGCCGCCACAGCTTCAGTGCAAAAACAACAGCTGCAAGCTCTAAGTCATGTGTAGGGTAATTCTTCTCATAATCCTTTAATTGCCGGGAAGCATAGGCAATTACCCTACCATGCTGCATCAAGACGCAACCCAGACCGCTGTGCGAGGCGTCACTGTAGATCACGAAACCCTCTCCCATAACCGGCAGTGCAAGAACAGGTGCGGAGATCAATCTTCTCTTCAGTTCCTCGAAACTCTGCTGACACTGCTCGGTCCAAACGAACTTCGTCCCCTTCCTCGTCAAACTGGTCAGGGGAGTAGAGAGCTTCGCAAAGCCCTCCACGAACCGACGATAATAACCGGCTAGGCCCAAGAAACTCCGTACCTCAGTAACCGTCGTCGGCCTCGGCCAATCTCGAACTGTCTCAATCTTCGTCGGGTCGACCGCTACTCCAGCGGCTGAAACAATGTGGCCCAAGAAAGCAACCTCCCGAAGCCAAAACTCGCACTTCTTTAGCTTGGCATACAGCTTCTTATCACGTAGAAGCTGCAGCACTATCCTCAAGTGCTCCTCGTGCTCCGCATCGCTCCGGGAGTAAATCAGGATGTCATCAATGAACACAACCACAAATCGATCCAAGTACGGCTGAAAAACCCGGTTCATCAGATCCATGAATGCAGCTGGGGCATTGGTCAAACCAAACGGCATAACCGTAAACTCGTAATGTCCATACCGGGATCTAAACGCCGTCTTGGGAATGTCCTCGGCCCTCACCCTCAGCTGGTGGTAACCTGACTGGAGATCAATCTTCGAAAATACGGAGGCTCCCTGTAGCTGATCAAACAAGTCATCAATCCGTGGCAGAGGATACTTATTCCGGATGGTCACTTTGTTCAGTTCCCGGTAGTCCACACATAAGCGAAGTGTCCCATCCTTCTTCTTCACGAACAAAACAGGCGCTCCCCACGGCGAAACACTGGGCCGAATGAAGCCTCTGTCCAAAGATCCTGTAGCTGGGCCTTCAACTCTCTCAGCTCGGCAGGCGCCATCCTGTAGGGTGCCTTCGAGATTGGTGCGGTTCCGGGTACCACATCAATCACGAACTCAATCTCCCTCTCTGGCGGCATGGTCGACAGCTCTGGGGGAAACACATCGGAAACTCGCGGACTACTGGAATATCCTCGAGTCCCCGTGCCGCCGTAGGCACCTCTACAATCGTCGCCAGAAATGCGGTGCATCCTCTACTCATCAACCGCCTGGCCCTCGCCGAAGAAATAGTCAGGGCGAACAACGAACTCTGACAGCCCCGGAAGACAAACACCTCCTGCCCCGGCTCACGAAGAGTAACAGTCCTCTCGCGGCAATCAATGGTGGCATAATATCTCGACAACCAATCCATACCCAGTACGACATCGAAATCCTGGAGCTGTCGTAAGACAAGCAAGTCGGCCGGCAGAATCCAGGATCCCAACTGTACGGGGCAATCTCTACAGTACTCATCAACATGCAGAACATAATCCGGTATCTGAACCTCTAATGCATGAGATAAAGAAGCTACTGCTAAACCATGCAGGGATGCGAATGATCTACTGATGAATGAATGAGAAGCACCGGTATCGAAAAGAGCCCGAGCACGGACTGCTGAGATCAGAATAATACCTGCGACGACCTGCTCTGCTGCTGAAGCGTCCTCAACCTGAGCGGCATATACATGACCGCTCGGTGCCGGGGGACGTCGCTCTGGCTGCCGAGAAGAAGAGGAGGCAAAATCAGGCCTGCTGTAGGCTGCAGAAGGACCGGCTGGCTGGTAAGGAATGGATGGTGCTGATGCGGATGAAGGAGCTGGATGACCGGCCCTGGGACATGCGCTCGCAATATGGCCGGCCTGCCCGCAGTGAAAACACCGCCCCTGTCTCTGCGGGCACTGAGTCGGCGGATGGGGGCCTCCACAGATAATGCACCGATCCGGACGCTGCTGGCGAGAAGTCTGCTGGGATGACTGCTGCTGTCGCGGTGGTCGACGCTGCTGCTGCTACTGCGTCTGCCGAGACGCCCCCGATCTCTGGCGTCCCTGGTGGCCCCGGCCCTGAGGGTGGAAATGCGGAGGTCTCGGGGGTCCCTGCCTGCTAGACTGCCCCTCCTCCGCAGAAGTCGGGCGCTTCGCCCCAGAAGTCGCTACAGGGGCCGGAGATACCTCATCCATCACGGCCTCTCCACACTCCACGTACAAAGCCTGCTCCATCGAGGTGTCACGCCCCGGGGGTTTCATTAAGCGGAAGACAACCACTGAAATGAATTAAATTTGCGTGTATATATTTTTTTTGAAACCAAACTCCCCCGGTGCGTGCCCAGACCCGCCGCATACACAAATTCACTCTGCGAACGGGCGGAGTCTCCTTTGCATATGCACGGCGTCCTGACTACAACAACCACACAATCATCACTTTAACCACACTAGTTCAACAGTCAAATCATACAACCATTTTCCGTATGTATTAAAGAGGCCGACAAATTTTGAAAGAATAAATCCACAAGTTTTAAAAGCGGCGCCCACACGGCACCCAGGTTTTTCAAAACGGTTTTCGAAATACATAAATCCACAGGGTTTTAAAACGGTGCCCACACGACACCCAGATTTTCAAAACGGTTTTCGCAAGCCATAAATCCACAGGGTTTTAAAATGGTGCCCACACGACACCCAGATTTTAAAAACGGTTTTCGAAATATTTTCTTTTATCTTTCCTTTTGTCGTTTGAAAGCGGCCAATCCGGGGAAGCAAAACAATCACCCATAAGGGTAATAAAAGATATTCCAACATCCACATCGACCCCACAAGGGTATCGCGATCCACATAGTAAGCTACTAACAGGTAATGAAATGAGCAGAAAAAGAAGTACATACAGTCTATGGCCTCGAAGACCAAAAATACCCCTGCCACGGCCTCACCGTCGTCCTAGCGCTCAACCCTGGACGAACCTGTCACGGAGTGGGAAGTCAGTGACCAGGAAATAAAGCACGAAAGCAACTAGGGCTATAAATAAAGCAAACCGCAGTAAAACCAGAGCGACCGCCCTCCTCATCGTGCAATCGACAGTAACCTTGCATAACCTGTCCCGGGCACCTGCCCCGGCAACCCGGACCGAGCACCAACCTCGGAGAACCAAACCGAGCACCAACCTCGGGAAACCAAACCGAGCACCAACCTCGGGAAACCAAACCGAGCACCTACCTCGGTAAACCACGTCGAGCACCTACCTCGACGGGTCGCACCGCTCACACCTTGGCGCCTCAAACCCCCCACCTACGGGGGCCCCCACTACGTCACCTCGTGGGTATACACGGGTCATAGACCACTTTTCCGGAAAAGCGCACCCTTTGCGGTGGCCAAACCGCGGGTGCGCGTGCTGCAGCCTCGAGCATAATAACCAAGAACATCGTACATAATCAAGTAGCGAGAAACATAGAGACTATCAACCACGTATAATTAAATAACAAGAACCATAATGACTATCAACAATATCGCGGTTAATTGCATAAATAGAGTTAATCACAAGTGCCGGAAATGCCATGCTAAGTCTCCAAATAAAAACCCACATACGTATACATACTATAGGGCACCGCGACACTTGGTCGCTACCAAAAAGGTGACAATGAAACATAGAAGTAACAAGAATACGCACAAAGGGGTTCTAAGGGGTACCCACCTGAAATGCAGAGAAGAGAGTGTGCGGAAACTTCAGTTAAAACGTTCCCACCTTGTGCCCGAAATGAACTACAGTAAGAAGTATCATTAATAACATCGTCGTGGTCGAAAACACCCAAAAACGGGGCGAAACGGGCCAAAAACGGAGCTTCTGGGCTCTTTGGCTGAAGTCTGGTGCACGGTCCAGGCGTGGACCGGGTCCACGAAAACAGTCGCCGACGGTGTGGACCGGGAGCGTGCCGCAGCGGTGGACCGCTGCGGCTTGGGCCGGGCCGCGCACAGCGGGAGGCGCGCACCGGGTCCACGTCCTCCGCGGGTGCGAGGGCGAAGACCGGGTGCACGCCCGGCGCGTGCACCGCGCGGCCTGGGCCGGGCTGGCGCACGCGCCCGTGCACCGGGTCCGCACCATCGGTCGCGGGGGCGTGCGCCGGGTGCACGCCTGGCGCGTGCACCGCGCGGCCCGGGCTGGGCTGGCGCACGCGCTTGTGCACCGGGTCCGCCTCTCCGAGCTGTGTAGGCGTGCGCCGGGTGCACGCCTGGTCCCGTGGACCGCGTGGCCTGGAACCGTACTGGATGAACAGTAAACCCTTGTTTTCGTCTCCCGCGGCTCCGGTGATGACCCCGCGAACACGGCGACCGCGGCGGCGACCCCGTGAGTACGATAACGGCGGCGGCGGCCTCCCGTTTTACAACGGCGGCGGCGGCTTCCCGTTACCACAAAACCCACGTCGCGCGACAACCGAACAACTACCGCCTAAACCCTCGACCCCACAGAAATTGCAAAAGAAGGAAAACAACGAGAGGGTTTGCCCCGATCGCTTACCGTGATCCCGCGAGGAAGGAGAAAGTGGATCGTCCCTCTCGTCACCAACGTGATGCTCCACGAGAGGAGGGTTCCCCCTTTTTCTCCTTTTTCCCTCGCCGTTCCCGTTCTCCAAAGGAAAAGAAAAAGGGTTTACAACGAAAAGGGGGCTATTTATGAAAACCTCCAATTAACCCTAGGTCAAGGTCTGACTCGGACTTCCTCGAAAATCGTGCAAATTACCACGCACGAATCTCGGTGCACTTTACAGTCACCGGGAGTTTCAAATCCCAATTCCGGGAGATCCGCAAGTCCGATTCCAGAACCGATCGCACCGCCGTTCCTCATTTTGCGAGCTCTACCACCTAAAAATACCCGCAAACCCCGACGGTCAACCCAAAAAAATCTCGAACTTTCAACCCCCCACTCTAACACTAAGAAGATTCAATTAAAACCAAAACGGAAACCGGAAGGTCGAGGTATTACAAAAATAATTAAAGCAAACCAATAACATAAACAAGATCAAAGAAAACTGATCAGGGACGGATCCCGTCCGACCGCCTCAAAAAGCGTGCCGGCCACAAAGCACGGATTCCGATGCACCACTCAAAGGCAAACGCTTTGGCCCCATTCCGGGAGATCCGTAAGTCGGAATCCGAATCCGTTCGTTTAGCCGTCCTCCGTTTTTCAAGCTCAGTCGCAGAAAAATACTCGCGGTCCAGGCCAGTCCATTGCGGAAAACACAGTGAACGGTTTTCCTAACAATCCCGTCATGAAAAGAAGGTATACAAAGGTATTGGAATGCTAGGACTCTACATCACTCACCACTTAAAAGAAGTTTCGTCCTCGAAACTTGATCCTGGCCCGCGGTGAATAAATCTGGGTAGCACTCGCTCATCATTGACTCCAGTTCCCGAGTCACTTCACGTTCTTCCTGGTTGCTCCATAGCACCTTCACATAGGGGATCGTCCGGTTGCGCAATCCCTTTTTGTCCTCTCGTGCTAAGATCCGCACCGGTGTTCCGTTGAAGCTCAGGTCCTCTCTAAGCTCAAGAGCAGTGACCATCCATCACCCAAATCAAGTACGCAGGCTCGGAGCACATCATCGAGAATTCGGTTCACTTGCTCGGACTGTCCGTCGGTCTGGGGGGTGAAACGCCGTGCTGAAGTGTGGTTTAGTCTCTAGAGCTCGTCGTAGACTTTGCCAAAGGTTCGACACCAGTCGAGTGTCTCTGGTCCACGTCGTACAGATGGGTGGAAAGAGAGTCGACTTCGTCAGTCAATCCACCGTGACTCAAACTGCATCGTGCCCTTGATGCGATGCAGAAACCCGTGACGAATTCCATGCTGGTTCGCTCCCATTTCCACTCTAGTACAAGTAGAGATTGTAGTTTTCCCCGCTGAGCGCTGAAGTTCGAACTTTACTTGTTAACCATCTAGACAGCGAGCAGTGAACTGTGTTACATCCCCCTTTGGTTTAGTCCACCAAAAATTTTGCTTGAGGTTCTTGTACATCTTCGTGTCACCTGGATGCGCCGCATAGGGAGCGCAGTGCGCCTCCGACCGTATCTCTTTCTTTAACTCTGGCAGTTCGGGCACGCAATCCCGCCCTCGAAACGTATTGCGTCGTTCGCACTCGCCGGGAAGTCGCTCGCGTGGTCCGGGGGGGGTCTTGTCTCGAATAAGCTGAATCCGTGCGCCCATTTTCTGACCTTCTAGGGTTTTTCTAAAGGGTTGGCTTGACCATCAAGGACAAAAGTCGCGCGACAGTACCGGTCCTGCTGAGTACTTGCGCTCATCGGTTCCCCCCCCCCGGTTTGACCCTTCCTGCTCAAAACATCCGCTACTACACTTACTTTTCCCCGTGGTGATACTGAGTGGACATGCCGAGTCCTTCAGCAACTCCAACCAATGCCTCTGCCGCCAAATCAAATCCATCTCTGTGAACAAAGCTTAAGACTCTGGCGGTCCGAAAACACATCACGATGAACTCCAAAAGGTGGCGTCTCCAAAGTTTTTAAAACGAAGACGACAGCTGCCAGTTCCGGATCGCGTGTCGGGCAGTTTCGCTCACATTCTTTGTGATTCCCGTCGGTGACACGATGTGCCCCAAAAAGTCCACTTCGCGAAGTCAGAACTCACATTTCTTAAACTTAGCAACCAGCTCCTGGTCCCTGAGATTCCGGAGAATAATCCTCAAGTGCTCCTTGTAGTTGATTGAAGAGGTCATCAATCCTGGGCTTGTTCTTCACTGTAACCTTGCTTATCTCCCTGAAGTCGATGCGTAGACGTAGGCTTCTGTTCTTCTTTCGCACGAAAGCACGGGTGCGCCCCAAGGCGACACCCACGGTCTATAGAACCCTTTATCCGGAAAGCTCCTAGTCGTGCCTGGTAGAAGCTTGAAAGAGAGGGTGGCCTCTCACCCGGGGGTATTCTCGGCAATTCAGTCAAGGGGACGTCAGAAGAAACCCTTACAATGGGGTGTCAGTAAACGATGCAAAGGGTCGAGTCGCCAAGCTCACTTAAACCAAGTAGCTATACATCCGCCGAATACCTCGTGAACCAGTCCATTCCCAGCACCTCGTCGTATTCCTGCTTCCCGACTCGGAATTCCCCGTCACGACGTCGCTGGTCCGCACACCACCCCAGCCGGCTCTGAGCAGTCAGCAACAAAGTCTCGCGATGTGTCGAGGTACCCCAGTCGTACTGCCCAACCCATACCAATGATCCTTTTGAAGTCCAAAACATCTAACCCGACGACGGGGAAAACAACCCACACAACGCCCTCACAAGGCTCCAAGCGGTGCCAACAAAACAGGCTGGGTTACTAACTATCATAAATTCTCCCCTGAAGACAACGAACTCACCTGTCACCAACACGGGCTGCTCCCCTCCGTCGCCGACGCTGGATACTTCCACCCGTCACCAACACGGGCCACAAGCTGGGAGCATAACCACCATCCCGGGCCACTCGCTCCGACTACCCATCCTACCAAGGCGACGGTCGAAACTAACGTTAGGTTTCAGCTCTAAGACCTACCACCAAGTCTACCCCACAAAAAGGGCCGCGTACAGGGCCTCCTAGCCGAAGGTGACCAGAGCCAAAACTCCGAGTAGTCGCCAGATTCCCCCCCTTGACTCACACCTGCCCCAAAAGATCACCATCCACAGCTCCCAAACCAAACCTCAAGGCTATAACTTAGTCATGGGAAGCTGGCGACAAAACCCACAAGGTGAGGTCCTACCTCCGACCTGGCACCGACGGGGTGCGACGCTCTAAATTGCCGCTATCTCTTGGTCCCAAACCGTTGCCCCACCAAGTACCGGGCACCGAATCGAGCGGTAAACTTCCAGACCAACAGTGACACTCCCAACTAGAAGAAAAATCAAAGTTCAAGGTCCGTTCGGCAAAGACCTCCAGGTACTGAAGACTATCCGTCTGAAATCTAAAGGGTTGGAAGAAGACAAGCAACGAGATCAGCGAGGAGAACCGTGTCAAAAGTTGCCTAGGTTCACTAAACGCACTCGAGGGATCACACGCCAACCCACCAGCAGGACAACCGAACCGACGCACTTGTGCAGAGGACAGAAACCCAACCCAAAGCTTTACCACCACAACCCCACTAAAAGGAGCCACTCGGCACCACCCAGCATCAAAGCTAAACCCCCTATTAAAAGTCACCACTTACGCACCCTTGTGCGAAGCGAGGTACGGCCTTTCTGACCCCAAAACGAGCCCAAACGAAGAAGATTTACTAGCCCCGGTGGCCTCCCTTTCTAACCCAAAGGAGCCCCCCGTGAACCCATCACGACGATCTCTACAACCGTCGCAGTGTCTTCGGTAAAAGGCCGAACTATGGGTAACAATCATAGGGGAAAGATTCTTCATTCCCTCAACTACCTTGCCCATGGTGCAATAAGAATCGGCCGACCACCCGCTATAACTTAACACCAGAAGACCCAGAAGGTATAAGTTTAGACAAACGGCTATCCAGTTACCCATGACCGACAGACGGCCGACAAACCGACAACCACCAGTGGGTTGCGCTACCACCCGAGCCATACCGAAAAAGAACCTCAATAGTCCCCGCACTCTCGCATCTCTACGCAGATATGCCCTGACCATTTCATTAGGTAGTAGCCAGTGGTAATGTGCTCCAGTGGATGTTGGACAGTGACTACTGTGGTTAAAGCTGTTTGTCTCTGATACCATCTTAATCTGTCACGCCCCGGGGGTTTCATTAAGCGGAAGACAACCACTGAAATGAATTAAATTTGCGTGTATATATTTTTTTGAAACCAAACTCCCCCGGTGCGTGCCCAGACCCGCCGCATATACAAATTCACTCTGCGAACGGGCGGAGTCTCCTTTGCATATGCACGGCGTCCTGACTACAACAACCACACAATCATCACTTTAACCACACTAGTTCAACAGTCAAATCATACAACCATTTTCCGTATGTATTAAAGAGGCCGACAAATTTTGAAAGAATAAATCCACAAGTTTTAAAAGCGGCGCCCACACGGCACCCAGGTTTTTCAAAACGGTTTTCGAAATACATAAATCCACAGGGTTTTAAAACGGTGCCCACACGACACCCAGATTTTCAAAACGGTTTTCGCAAGCCATAAATCCACAGGGTTTTAAAATGGTGCCCACACGACACCCAGATTTTAAAAACGGTTTTCGAAATATTTTCTTTTATCTTTCCTTTTGTCGTTTGAAAGCGGCCAATCCGGGGAAGCAAAACAATCACCCATAAGGGTAATAAAAGATATTCCAACATCCACATCGACCCCACAAGGGTATCGCGATCCACATAGTAAGCTACTAACAGGTAATGAAATGAGCAGAAAAAGAAGTACATACAGTCTATGGCCTCGAAGACCAAAAATACCCCTGCCACGGCCTCACCGTCGTCCTAGCGCTCAACCCTGGACGAACCTGTCACGGAGTGGGAAGTCAGTGACCAGGAAATAAAGCACGAAAGCAACTAGGGCTATAAATAAAGCAAACCGCAGTAAAACCAGAGCGACCGCCCTCCTCATCGTGCAATCGACAGTAACCTTGCATAACCTGTCCCGGGCACCTGCCCCGGCAACCCGGACCGAGCACCAACCTCGGAGAACCAAACCGAGCACCAACCTCGGGAAACCAAACCGAGCACCAACCTCGGGAAACCAAACCGAGCACCTACCTCGGTAAACCACGTCGAGCACCTACCTCGACGGGTCGCACCGCTCACACCTTGGCGCCTCAAACCCCCCACCTACGGGGGCCCCCACTACGTCACCTCGTGGGTATACACGGGTCATAGACCACTTTTCCGGAAAAGCGCACCCTTTGCGGTGGCCAAACCGCGGGTGCGCGTGCTGCAGCCTCGAGCATAATAACCAAGAACATCGTACATAATCAAGTAGCGAGAAACATAGAGACTATCAACCACGTATAATTAAATAACAAGAACCATAATGACTATCAACAATATCGCGGTTAATTGCATAAATAGAGTTAATCACAAGTGCCGGAAATGCCATGCTAAGTCTCCAAATAAAAACCCACATACGTATACATACTATAGGGCACCGCGACACTTGGTCGCTACCAAAAAGGTGACAATGAAACATAGAAGTAACAAGAATACGCACAAAGGGGTTCTAAGGGGTACCCACCTGAAATGCAGAGAAGAGAGTGTGCGGAAACTTCAGTTAAAACGTTCCCACCTTGTGCCCGAAATGAACTACAGTAAGAAGTATCATTAATAACATCGTCGTGGTCGAAAACACCCAAAAACGGGGCGAAACGGGCCAAAAACGGAGCTTCTGGGCTCTTTGGCTGAAGTCTGGTGCACGGTCCAGGCGTGGACCGGGTCCACGAAAACAGTCGCCGACGGTGTGGACCGGGAGCGTGCCGCAGCGGTGGACCGCTGCGGCTTGGGCCGGGCCGCGCACAGCGGGAGGCGCGCACCGGGTCCACGTCCTCCGCGGGTGCGAGGGCGAAGACCGGGTGCACGCCGGCGCGTGCACCGCGCGGCCTGGGCCGGGCTGGCGCACGCGCCCGTGCACCGGGTCCGCACCATCGGTCGCGGGGGCGTGCGCCGGGTGCACGCCTGGCGCGTGCACCGCGCGGCCCGGGCTGGGCTGGCGCACGCGCTTGTGCACCGGGTCCGCCTCTCCGAGCTGTGTAGGCGTGCGCCGGGTGCACGCCTGGTCCCGTGGACCGCGTGGCCTGGAACCGTACTGGATGAACAGTAAACCCTTGTTTTCGTCTCCCGCGGCTCCGGTGATGACCCCGCGAACACGGCGACCGCGGCGGCGACCCCGTGAGTACGATAACGGCGGCGGCGGCCTCCCGTTTTACAACGGCGGCGGCGGCTTCCCGTTACCACAAAACCCACGTCGCGCGACAACCGAACAACTACCGCCTAAACCCTCGACCCCACAGAAATTGCAAAAGAAGGAAAACAACGAGAGGGTTTGCCCCGATCGCTTACCGTGATCCCGCGAGGAAGGAGAAAGTG
The DNA here is from genome assembly GCA_029168755.2 of Tillandsia fasciculata. Classification (NCBI taxonomy): domain Eukaryota; kingdom Viridiplantae; phylum Streptophyta; class Magnoliopsida; order Poales; family Bromeliaceae; genus Tillandsia; species Tillandsia fasciculata. The sequence goes on along the minus strand of JAQOTM010000098.1, from coordinate 148,458 downwards.
GATCGTCCCTCTCGTCACCAACGTGATGCTCCACGAGAGGAGGGTTCCCCCCTTTTTCTCCTTTTTCCCTCGCCGTTCCCGTTCTCCAAAGGAAAAGAAAAAGGGTTTACAACGAAAAGGGGGCTATTTATGAAAACCTCCAATTAACCCTAGGTCAAGGTCTGACTCGGACTTCCTCGAAAATCGTGCAAATTACCACGCACGAATCTCGGTGCACTTTACAGTCACCGGGAGTTTCAAATCCCAATTCCGGGAGATCCG
>JAQOTM010000098.1:122087-148097 GCA_029168755.2 Tillandsia fasciculata | reverse complement strand
CTCCGTCGGCGAAAAACAGCACCCGACGGCGAAACCCGGCCCCCCCTCCTCGCGTAAAAAACGGGGCCGACACGCAAAAATGAGTCACCGCCGAATCCCGGGGCACGCCGAGCGACGAAAGACGGCGGACAGCGCGGCCGCAAGGAACCCAGCCGAGCGTAGCAGGGCCCGCCCGCGGTTCCGGGAGCGCGCCGCGCGGCGCCCTGCGGCACTGCGCGCGGCGCCCTAGCGGCGCTGCGCGCAGCGGCGCTGCGCGCGCCCCCGCGCGCATCCCGCCGCGCGCTACCCGCTGCGCGCAGCGGTGCGCGCCCGCGCAGGCCCGCTGCGCGCAGCGTGGGCGCACGACCGCGCAGGGCCCGCGCGCGGCCCGCGCGGCCACGCGGCACCCGCGCAGGCCCGCGCGCGGCCCGCGGTGCCTGCGCGGGGCCCCTGCCCCGCGCGCCCGCCCCCGCGGGCCGCGCGCGCCATGCCGCGGCCCGCGCGCGGCCCTGGCCGCGCGCGCCTGCGCGCGGCCTGGCAGCGCCGCGCGCGCAGGCCGCGGCGGCGGAAAAGTTTTTAAAAAAATTCTAAAAAATCTAAAAAAAATCCGAGAAAATTAAAATAAATTTAAAAACCCTTTATCACCAATAAATTTTCCAAAATTCCCTAAAACTCTATTTTTTGCCAAAAATCTATTTTTTTTGCTCTTAAAAATTCCAACAAGAATCCTTTTCTTGCTTTTTAAACAAATCTATCAAATTTCAAAGCTCAAATCAAAAATCCAAGAATTCCCAAAGCTCTTTGATAAAAATCCAAGCTCAAATTAAAAGCCCAAAAACCCAATCAATAATTCAAGCTCAAATACTTAAGAGCAAAACCCCAAAAGCTAACCTCCACAAGCAAAAACTCCAAATCCACCTGTTCCTCTTCGTCTCCTTCATCTTCTTCTTCTTCTTCTCTCTTCTCCTTTGCTTCTTCCTCTCTTTCTTCCCTTCTCTTTTTTTTCCTGCTTCATGGGAGCTACAGAGGGAGGAAAAGGGAGGGTGATGGAGGTGAGGCTAACCCAAGGTGGGTTACCTCCATCAAAAGCTACCAACTTAGCTTAATTAACCCAAAAACTCACTTAAGCTTAATTAAGCTAAGCAAGGAATTAATTAAAGAAGTAAAGAAAAACCACTTACCTCTAAGCCAAAACCCCACAGCCACCTCCACAGCCCACCCAACAAGGAGCTCACTTAATTATTAATCCATCATTATATTAATAAAATAATCCAAAAAGGCCCTCTTCAACTCACTTTTGCCTTCGGCCCTCCGCCGCTGCCCGGAACCACACGAACCCCGCTGTAAATCGAAAATACACGCGTCCACAGCTTTTTCTCTTCACAAAAGCTCATTCGTTGAGTCGGGTGCTCAACCGAAAACCGGCTCCGAAAATGTCAGTTCCGACTCACTTTTCGCCCTCTGATCCTCCGCGTCAGTCCGGAACCTCCCGAACTTCGCTGTAAACTGAATATATCCCGTTCCAAGTGTTCCCGAATTTCCGGCACTCCACTGTGAAGTCGGTAATTTCCAAATCTCATCCTCAACCGGCATACAAATCCCAGAAAAACCCCGAATCGAGTTGTGCGCTTCTGCGTTGATCCGAATCGACCCGGCATCAACAATAAACCCAATGCAACCTATCCAAGGCAACTCTCTGCTCCATGCCATCTTGTGAGGTCGGCGCGCTATCCGAAGACCCGGTACTCTACACCAATGCGGAAAATAAAAATAGCACACCGAGATATACGTGGAAACTCCAATCCAGGAGAAAAACCACGGGACCAACACGCAATAACAATCCACTAAGAAAAGAAGAATAACAAGGTGATTACCGACTCCACGGACTCAAACCCCTCCTTCAACTTCTTCGGACCTTGCGCTCACCGATTGCACGTCCACTGCACACGTTCGAATCCACGAACGCCACTCGAATCCACGAGCACACGTTTCGAATCCACGAAACGCCTTTAGCACACCGAATCCACGATGCCACGTCGAATCCACGACGCAAATAGCCGATAAAGAATATAGGCTTCGATGGTGATCCTTTGCTTAGATTATCATTGAGGAACCGTAGAAGGAATCTCTAAGCAAAGACTAGATCAATTCGACAAAAGATAGATCTTGGAAGAACCGTCGAATTGACCTAAAAGAGGCTATAAAGAAGAACGATAAAAACCTAGCCTCTAGGGTTGCTCTCAAGTGTTTTATTAATTGATCGGTCATTTTTGAGAAACCCTAAATGTCTATTTATAGTTTAGAAACCTTTGGAAAGAGATAAGCATCAAAAACTGACTTAACAGAATTTTTCCCCGCGACGGACGATCCGATCGGATTTACGGCGATCCAGACTGTCGTCTTTTTTTCAGCAATTCCTGAAAAAACAAGGTTCGGGATCCGGATCGGAATTCTGATCCGGATCGGAATTGCTGATCCTTCGGGATCGGAATTCTGAAAAAAATGTCCAGTTTTTGATTTTTATGCAATGAAAAATTCATCCAAGTGTTTCTACACTATCAAAAGTATTCGGATCACCAAAATTATTTAGTTAAACGTACCTGATCAATCCGAATCCATTTTCCTTGAGATTGATGTAATGATCCACAATTCTTCAACTTCAATCTTCAAGACTCAAAACACTGAGTGTCAACTTGAGCTCTTGTTGAATCTTCTCTAAGTCTTCAATTGCTGATTGACAATTTGATCACTTCAAGACTCCGACTCAACTCACTGACTTGACTCACGAAATATGCCAATACAAAAAGCCGTAACACTGTACACTGTTGTACTTATTGGAGATACCTCCCGGTTGAGTTTAGAGCTTGTATATGAGGATATTGTATGATTATTATTTTTGGGAGACGGACTTTCCTGTATTATTTCCAGTTGTACAGTGATTGATTTTAGTTATACAGCAGATTTTTATTTATAGCTCTGATATTATGTTTAGCTGTAGTACTTTTCTTGCAGGTAGGACGCTTCGCCTATGCAGGTTGGCATAGGTGGCGGATCTGTTGGCGAGCCCGGGTCGCAGTTTCGACCCCGGGGCGTGACATCGAGATCCTGCAATCTTCTTCTCAAACTCTTGTTTTGCTTTACCAATTTCTTTGAATCCTTTAGAAGTTTATGGTAGGAAAAAGCAAAGTCTTCACCTTCGGAATTGCTCAGTTCATCGTCCGTTGCATTCTTTTCAACTTGGGAGGTGTTGGATAATGAACTGGATGTACTTGCCATAAAGCACACGTAAGGTGAAGTTGTGGACGCGTGGAATGCTGTTGCGTTGTTATCCTCATCACTGGAAGATGACTCATTGGAAGTTGAGGTGTCATCCCAAGTGACGGCTTGCATCACCTTCTTCTTTGACGGATTCTTGTTGGGACATTCCGTTGAGATGTTACCGTAGCCTCGGCACTTGAAGCATTGGATTTGTCCCTCCGAGTTTTTCTTGTCCTTTGAAAAACTCTCTTGCTTTCTCGACTTAAGACTTGAAGTTCCTTTGCCTTTCTTCGACTTTACGAAGGATGAGGTTTTGCTTGAATTACCCCTTCGAAAGTTTCGGCGAAATTTCCTTATCAAGAGTGCAAGTTGCTTCTCAAAATCCTCCATTGATAGGTTATCGTCATCGTCTGAGGAGGATGAATCCGCGTCTTCTTCTTTTGTTGTTTTCAACGCAAGACCTGAAGACTTAGAAGCAGATGCCTTTCCAGAAGAATAGTTAGTAGGAAATATCATTTCATACGTTTGAAGTGCACCAACTAATTCTTCTACACGGATTTCGTCCGGGTGTTTAACTGTTTCAATGGCTGCAACCTTTGGGCGAAATCTTTCAGGAAGAGTCCTTAAAATCTTTCTTACAACTTTAGATTCTGAAATTTTCTCTCCCAAGTTAGCACATGTATTCACGATGTCTTGCAATCGTGTATAATAATATGTGAAAGATTCATTTTCTGCCATAAAAATTGAGTCAAATTTGCTCGTAAGCATTTGCAGTTTTTGAATCTTCACAAGGCTTGTTCCCTCATGTGTAACTTGTAGAACATCCCAGATTTCTTTCGCAGTCTCACATGCCGAGACGCGAGAGAATTCGGTTTGCGACAAAGCATTAAATAAGGTGTTAATTCCTTTGCCGTTGTAAGAAGATGCATCAATTTCTTCCTTGGTCCATTTCGACCTAGGTTTGATGGTGCGAACATCAGCAATAATTTCAGTCGGATTTGACCATCCAAATTCGATTGATTGCCACACCCGTTCATCGATGGAAATTAAAAATGCTCTCATCCGTACTTTCCAGTAGGCATAATTTGTTCCATCGAAGAACGGTGGTCTGTTGATGTTTCCACCTTCAACCATTGTTTACAACCCTATTCCCGCTCCGATACCACTTGTTGGGTTATGATAATATGGATCTAAATAGGGGAAAAAACACCTAGAGGGGGGTGAATAGGTGTAAACAATAAACACTCAAAAATCTTTGCGTAATAAAACCCAATGCGGAAAAGTAAATAACACGTAGAGATTTACGTGGAAAACTCCAAACCAGGAGTAAAAAACCACGGGACCGATCACACGGTGAAATCCACTAGAATCAAACACGTACAAAGGTGATATAACGTACTCACACACGACTCAACCTTTTTCCATACGCTCCTAGTAGATCTTCTCCGCTCGCTCCGCAACGCGCCTCGAATCCACGATTTGCGTCCAACGCCGAATCCACGGCGTCCAACGTCGAGTCCACGACGTCCGACCGAATCCACGGTCTCCACCAAGTAGCACGTCTCGAATCCACGAGCGCACCTCGTCTCGAATCCACGAAACGATATCACCTTGAGTCCACAAGGCCACGCGAATCCACGCGCCGATTTTTGGCAAAATCGTTGTTTTGTTGGTGGTGAAAATCCGCCGAATACTTAGATCAAAGATAGATCGGAAATACCATCTAAGTATTCATTAATTTGATTCTACTCAAAATCTGAGTTTGAAATCCTAGAATCAAATTAATTAATATAGATGAAGAAACATAGAATTAAATCTAGTTATTTCCTTTCTTCTCTATATGTGGATTTTTCTCTTTTTCGGTCGTACCCTAAAAGATGAATCATAGGGTTTATTTATAGGTTAGAAACCATTGGAAGAGGATAAGAATCAAAAACTGACTGTAACAGAATTTTTCCCGCACGACGGTCCGGACTGGATTTGGCTTGATTCGGACGGTCGTTGTTTTTCAGAGAATTCCTGAAAAACCAGTGTTCGGGGTCCGGACTGAAATACCCACGGTCCGGACTGTTCATGCGATTTCTGCAAAATCCACGTTCGGGGTCCGGACTGAACGAAGGGTGTTCCGGACTGGATTTGCGCATGAACCTACCTATGTTCGGGGTCCGGACTGTTGTACCCTGATCCGGATCCTGAACATATAACAGTCCAGTTTCTTGATTTTTAAGCAATTAAAAATCCATCCAAGTGTTTCTACACTATACGAAGTATTCGGATCACCAAGATTATTTAATTAGACGTACCTGATCCTTTTGAATTCTTCTTTTTTGAGATTGAGGTATATGATCCAAACATCTTCATCTTCAATCTTCAATCTTCAAGACTTAAACACTTTCACGAAATACGCCAATACAAATTCCTTAACACCGTTCACCGTTTTTCGAGCTCTATCACAAAAAAAATACCCGCACCTCATGATTATCAACTTAAGAAAATCCGTTAATTCGGTTTTCTCTAACTTATACTTTATTAGCTGGAGGGTAAAACGTTACACAAAAAGTTGTGGTATTACACCACACACCCCTTAAAAGAAGTTTCGTCATCGAAACTTATCCTCAACCCTCGCTAAACAAATCAGGAAAACATTCTCTCATTTTTGTCTCTAGTTCCTAGGTCGCCTCGCGCTCCCCATGGTTACTCCCTTGCACCTTCACGTAGGGGATCGTCCGGTTGCGTAGCTTCTTCTTCTCCCGCGCCAATATTCGTATCGGTGTTTCCTCGAAGCTCAAGTCCTCACGCAACTTGACGGCAGAGGTATCGAGGATGCGTGACGAATCGGAAAGGTATTTTCGGAGCGTCGAGACGTGAAATACGTTGTGTACCCGTTCAAGGTTGGGCGGTAAGGCCAACCGGTATGCCACCGGGCCCACGCGCTCCAAGATCTCGAACGATCCCACTTTCTGTGGGCTCAGTTTCCCTTATAAGCTGAAACGTCTGGTTCCTTTAGCTGGCGATACACGGAGTAACACGTGTTCCCCCACCTTAAACTCCGAAATACGTCGCCTCTGATCCGCATAGCTCTTCCGCCGGCTCTGGGCGGTCAACAGCCGCTGCCTGATAAGGCGCACCTTTGCCTCAGTTTCCTCCACTAGATTTGGTCCCAAATATTTTTGCTCCCCCAAGTCGTCCCAATATATAGGAGGTCGTCGACGGCGTTCGTACAGGGGCTTCGTACGGTGCCATTTGAATGCTCGCTTGGTAGCTGTTTATTGTAGGTGAATTCCAAGAGGGGTAGGTAACGCGACCCTCCCTCACCCAAGTCAAGCACGCATGCTCGGAGCATATCTTCGAGGATCTGGATTACTCGTTTTGATTGTTCGTCAATCTGCGGTGGAAAGCCATGCTGAATTGCAGTTGGGTCCCCATTGCCCGCTGTAGGCTCCGCCAAAAATTTGACACAAAACGTGTGTCTCTATCAGAAGTCATCGACGCTGGTACTCCGTGCAACCTTACCACCTCGTCGGTGTAGGTTTGCGCCAACCGGTCTCGGATCCATGTCGTGTGGATGGGCTGAAAATGAGCCGATTTCGTCAGGCGATCCACTTCGACCCATATCGCGCCGTGTCCATGTTGCGTTTGAGGAAAAACCAGTTACAAAGTTCATGGTAATCCATTTCCATTTCCATTCCGGTATGAGCAATGGCTGTAGTTTTCCTACCGGTCGCTGGTGTTCAGCTTTCACTTGTTGGCATACCAAACAATGTGCCACAAATTGCGTCACGCCCCCCTTCAATTTGGGCCACCAAAAGGTCTGCCTCAGATCTTTAAACATCATCGTACCCCCGGGATGCGCAGTGTAGGGAGCACTATGCGCTTCCATCAGAATTTTTTTCTTTGTGTCCAGTACATCGGCACACGAATTTGTCCCCGGAACCTTATTGCATTATCCGAGCCAATCATAACACCGTCCCCTTGTTCCGAAGATATTCTGTCCCGCACCAGTTGCAATCGTATGTCCGTTAACTGGCCTTCCAAGATCCTCTCAATCAAAGTAGGCTTAACTACTAAGGACAGGAGTTGCGCAAACGTACCCGCTGGCACCACCTCCAGCCTCAATTACGAGAATTCTGCGATTAGACGTTCTTGTTGGGTAAGGGCGTTCAACACGGTTTCTCCCGTCTGTCCCTTCCGGCTTAAGGCGTCAGCCACCACATTTGTCTTCCCGGGGTGGTAGTGGATAGACAAATCGTAGTCTTTCAGTAGTTCCAGCCATCGCCTTTGCCGTAAGTTCAGTTCCTTCTGTGTGAACAGGTATTTAGGGCTCTGGTGATCGGAAAACACGTTGTAGTGCGCTCCGTAAAGATAATGTCTCCAGAGCTTTAGAGCAAACACGACTGCTGCGAGTTCCAAGTCATGTGTACGGTAGTTCTGCTCGTACTCCTTGAGCTGTCTTGATGCATAGGCTATGACCTTCCCTTGCTACATTAGTACGCTTCCAAGACCGCTTCGTGATGCGTCGCAATAGATCTCATAGTCCTCTCCGGGCTTCGGCAGTGTGAGTACTGGCATACAGTTTCTGGTCCTAGAGGGTCTGGAGGATTACTCGCAAGTGTTCCTCGCGCTCTTTGTCTGTGCGAGAGTAGATCAGAACGTCCTCTATAAAGACCACTACAAACTGATCTAAGCAAGGCTGAATATCCTATTCATCATATTCATGAACACCGCTGGAGCGATAGTGAGTCCAAACGGCATACCCGTAAACTCGTAATGACCATACCGAGTTCGAAAGACTGTTTTCGGTATGTCGTCACTTCGGACTCTAAGCTGGCGATAGCCGGACTGCAGATCAATCTTTGAGGACACCATCGCTCCTTGTAGTTGGTCGAATAGGTCATCCATCCGAGTTAAGGGGTACTTGTTCTTCACTATGACCTTATTTATTTCCCGATTGTCGATGCACAATCGTAGACTCCCGTCCCTCTTCCGTACGAATAGTACGAGTGCGCCCCAAGACGGCACGCTCGGTTTCTCGCAATCGACTAGCACCTGATACTCAGTAAGCCAATCCATTCCGAGTACCACCTCGAATTCTCTTAGCGGTGACACCACTTGTTACGGAATTTGTTTTGGCGTATTTCGTGAAAGTGTTAAGTCTTGAAGATTGAAGATGAAAGAAGTTTGGATCATATACCTCAATCTCAAGAAAGAAGAATTCAAAAGGATCAGGTATGTTCAACTAAAGATTTTTGGTGATCCGAATACTTCTTATAGTGTAGAAACACTTGGATGAATTTCTAATTGCATAAAAATAAAAAACTGGACATGGGACATGTTCAGGATCCGGATCAGACAGTCCAATCCGGATCCCGAAGGGTGCTTGTTCATTGGCAAATCCGATCCGGATCAAAGGCCAATTCCGATCCGGATCCCGAACATGGGATTTTGCTGAAATGTATGAACGATCCGGATCGGGCTCTTCAATCCGGATCCCGAACCCCTGTTTTCTGGAATTGTCTATCACGCCACGACGATCCGGATCACAGTAAATCCGATCCGGATCGCCGTCCTGAAAATTTCCAGAATTGGATAGTTTTTGATCCTTATCTTCTTCCAATGGTTTCTAACCTATTTATAGACCCTATGATTCATTTTTAGGGTACGGGACATCATAGAAAAATACGACCGAAAAGAAAAATCCACATATAGAGAAGAAAGGAAATCAATAGATTTAATTCTATGTTTCTTCATCTATATTGATTAATTTGATTCTAGGTTTTCCAAACTCAGATTTTGAGTAGAATCAAATTAATGAATACTTAGATGGTATTTCCGATCTATTTCTAATCTAAGTATTCGGCGGATCATCACCACCCAAAAACAACGATTTACCCTAAATCGGCGCGTGGACTCGCGTGGCCTTGTGGATTCAAGGTGCAACCGCTCTCGTGGATTCGGAGCGAGGTACGTTCGTGGATTCGAAGCGTGCTACTGGGTGAAGACCGTGGATTCGGTCGGACGTCGTGGACTCGACGTTGGACGCCGTGGATTCGGCGTTGGACGCAGATCGTGGATTCGAGAAGCGTTGTGGAGCGAGCGGAGAAGATCTACTAGGAGCGTATGGTAAAAGGTTGAGTCGTCTGTGAGTACGTTATATCACCTTGTACGTGTGTTAATTCTAGTGGATTTCACCGTGTTATCGGTCCCGTGGTTTTTTACTCCGGTTTGGAGTTTTTCCACGTAAAAATCTTGCGTGTTCATTTATATTTCCGCATTGGGTTTTATTGCGCAATGATTTTTTGAGTGTTTATTGTTTACACCTATTCACCCCCCTCTAGGTGTTTTTTCCCCTATTTAGATCCATTATTACATACCCAACAAGTGGTATCAGAGCGGGAATAGGGTTGTAAACAATGGTTGAAGGTGGAAACATCAACAGACCCCCATTCTTCGATGGAACAAATTATGCGTACTGGAAAGTACGGATGAAAGCCTTTTTAATTTCCATCGACGAACGGGTGTGGCAATCAATTGAATTAGGATGGTCTAATCCAACTGAAATTATTTCTGATGTTCGCACCATCAAACCTAGGTCGAAATGGACCAAGGAAGAGGTTGATTCATCTTCTTACAATGGCAAAGGGATTAATGCTTTATTTAATGCTTTGTCACAAACTGAGTTCTCTCGCGTCTCTGCATGTGAGACTGCGAAAGAAATCTGGGATGTTCTTCAAGTTACGCATGAGGGAACTAACCTTGTGAAGATTCAGAAACTGCAAATGCTTACGAGCAAGTTTGACTCTATTTCTATGGCAGAAAATGAATCTTTCACAGACTATTACACACGATTGCAAGACATCGTAAACTCATGTGCTAACTTGGGAGAGAAGATTCCAGAATTTAAAGTTGTAAGAAAGATATTAAGAACTCTTCCTGAACGATTTCGCCCAAAGGTCGCAGCCATTGAAACAATTAAACACCCGGACGAAATGCGTGTAGAAGAATTAGTTGGTTCATTACAAACATATGAAATGACATTTCCTACTAACTATTCTTCTGGAAAGGCATCCTCTTCTAAGTCTTCAGGTTATGCATTGAAAACAACAAAGGAAGAAGACGCGGATTCATCCTCCTCAGACGATGACGAGAACCTATCTATGGAGGTTTTGAGAAGCAGCTCGCTCTCTTGACAAGGAAGTTTCGCCGCAACTTTCGAAGGGGTAATCCAAGCAAAACTCCATCCTTCGGAAAGTCGAAGAAAGGCAAGGGATTTTCAAGCTACAAGTCAAGAAAGCAAGAGAACTTCTCAAAGGATAAGAAAAGTTCAGAGGGACAAGTACAATGCTTCAAATGTCGAGGCTACGGCCACATTGCAACGGAGTGTCCCAATAAGAATCCGGCAAAGAAGAAGGCGATGCAAGTCGTCACTTGGGATGACAACTCAACGTCAAATGAGTCATCCTCAAGTGATGAAGAAGACAACGCAACGGCATTCCACGCGTCCACATCTTCACCCTTCATGTGCTTAATGGCAAGTACATCCGATTCCTTGTCCAACTCCTCCCATGCTGAAAAGAATGTCATGGACGACGAATCGAGTAATTCTGAAGGTGAAGATTTTGCTCTTGCCTACCATAAGCTTTTGAGGGATTCAAAGAAACTGGCAAAGCAAAACCGGAGTTGAGAGGGAGATTGCAGGATCTCGAAGAAGAAGCAAAAAGGGCATCTTCTCTCTCAAACGCTCTTGAAGTGGAAAGGGATAATTTAGTCAAAGCAAATGTTTCCTTCAAGAGGAAAATGAGCTTCTCGAGAAAGAACATACAAATTGGTGGACAAAGCGAATTATTTCTCGAAGCTCTACAACGAGGCTCGACAGGATAACTGGAAATGACTAAGACCATTTTCCAACTCAAAGATGACTGACTTAAAGCGATTTTCTTCTGGAAGGAGTAAGTTGGACAAGCTTCTTGGTCTTGGTCAAACAAACCGGTTCGGCCTCGGATACACTCAAACTGGAGACAGTCCAAGTTCGAGTGGGACAGTTTTTGTGCCTCAGTCGGTATCTCCTCCTCCGACACCGGAATTCACGACAACCAACGACAACAAGCCTACTTCATCCTCTTCAGGATCGTCGAGATCTAAGGTATGTTTTCGTTGTGGCTTTTCAGGGCACATAAGGAGAAATTGCAAGATGGGAGCCAAACGCTCAACTCAAACAGTTCTTGCAACAACTACCAAAAAGGTGATTCCTCAGAAATCGAATGCAAATCATTCAAAGGAAAAGAGCCTTGGTAGTTCACCGCGCAAGACGACATCATCAAGGAGCAGCAATCAATCTAACAAGACGCTTTCACCTAGGAGAGTAACTTCACGACCATTACCGACGCATTCCAAAAAGGTTTGGGTGCGCAAAGGTGAAATTTTTCCTTGTCTTGTTACTAATGTTTCCTTGCATGCATATGATAATTCGTCTTGGTATCTGGATAGCGGTTGTTCCCGTCACATGACCGGTGACAAAAATTATTTTCAAAATTTTGAGAAAATCTCCGGAGGACTTGTACTTTTCGGAGACGGTCGGTCTTCCAAAATTGTTGGAAAGGGAACGGTAGCTATTCCAGATGGCCCGATTTTGAAAAATGTGTTATTTGTTGATGGCCTTAAGACTAACCTCATTAGCATAAGTCAACTCTGTGACAATGGTTTTTCGGTTAATTTTTCATCTGTTGAATGCGTTGTAACTGATAAGGACCATGTTTTCTTTTTAAAAGGGGTTAGATCTGAAAACAATTGTTATGTTGTTCGTAGTAGAATTTCTGAAAATTGTAAGTTAGCCTCTTTGAATAATGAAACTCTTTGGCATGAAAGGCTAGGTGTGATGACCTGGATCTCTGCAGAGCTGTGGTAGAGTCATTGGTGACTTCGGGAGAGCCTGTACTGTGTTTCGAGAATGTGTTGTGCATGATTGGATACAAGTGTTGGACCTCGAGCTTATTGGATCGCGTGGGAGATCGGTTGATCCGTCGGTGTTTTAGAGGTGGTTTCGCGCGAAATAGATACTAAGTTTGGGCTCAGCGCGAAATTGGGCTAAGAATACCTTTTCGGGTGCATTCGGCAATTTTTAGAGTTGGATTTGGTTGTGAAACGGACGTGTATTTGGATTCAGCGCGCGAAAACGGTCAAGATAGGCTATTTACTTGATGTTTTTGGGTTGGCGGTTACTGTTCATGCCGGAACAGTATCTCCGGCGATCGCCGACGGCGGCCGGCGGCGCGGCCTCGGGCAGGCGGCAGGCCGGCGGCACGCGGGCGGGCAGGGCGCGCGGCAGGCACACGGGCGCGGGGCGGGCAGGCGCGCGGTCACCGCGGAGGTCGTGCACCGGGGGCGGGCACGTGGCGCTTTTCGGTTGGCCGGCGCAGCAGGCGCGGTCCACTGAATTTGGGCCGGTGTGCACGGTAGACCGGGTGGACACGTGGCGTGAGGTGGTAGGTCCGGTGTTGTGCTCCCGGTCCACGCAATCGGTGGAGTGGATTGACCGGGGCAGGTGGCCGTACGGGCCCCGGGTCAGCCACGACGTTCGCGGTCCACGGCGCGACGTGCGTGGTGCACGGTTTGCCGGACACATGGCGCGTGGCCATTGCGGGCGCAGGTTGCACGGGTGCAGCGGGGCCCGGGAGTTGTGGACTGGGCCGCGTGGGGACCGGGCCGCACTATGCGCGCCCGGAAATCCTGGGCCGGGCCGCACTATGCGCGCCCGGAAATCCTGGGCCGGGCCGCAATGTGCGCGCCGGGAATTTTCCGGGCGCCCGAATTCCGGACAAATTGGGAATTATCCCAATTGTTTCCTCAGCCTATTTAAAGGCAGCCCGAGCCCATTTCACAGGGCTTTTTTCTCCCCACCTGTGCAAGATCTCCCCGAGCTCCCTTAAGCAAAGTTGTTCACTGTTACGGAATTTGAGTTGGCGTATTTCGTGAATGTATTAAGTCTTGAAGATTGAAGATGAAGAAACTTTGGATCGTATACCTCAATCTCAAGAAAGAAGAATTCAAAAGGATCAGGTACGTTTAACTAAAGAATTCTGATGATCCGAATACTTCTTATAGTGTAGAAACACCTGGAAGAGGTTTTATTTGCTTATTCATCAAAAACTGGACATGGGACATGTTCAGGATCCGGATCGTGGCTTTCAATCCGGATCCCGAAAGGTGTTTGTTCATACACTGGTTCAATCCGGATCAGCAGCACTCTCTGATCCGGATCCCGAACACTAGTTTTACCTGTTTGCTTCTTCGATCCGGATCAGGAATTGCAATCCGGATCCCGAACATGATGTTCTGGTAAAACTGTATGAACGATCCGGATCGGGGACTACGATCCGGATCCCGAACAGGAAATCGTGGTTTGTGCTTCTGCAATCCGGATCGCCAAATCCAATCCGGATCGCCGTCGGTAAAACTTTCCAGAAAAGGCTGTTTTTGATCCGAATATTCTTCCTAGGGTTTCTAACCTATAAATAGCCCTTTTTCATTTCTAGGGCATCCGCAATAGATCGGCTGATTAAGAAAAGATAGCCGAAAAGAAAAATCCACATATAGAGAAGAACGGAAATCATTAGATCTATTCTATGGTTCTTCATCTATATTGATTGATTTGATTCTAGGTTTTCCATACTCACATTTTGAGTAGAATCAAATCAATGAATACTTAGATGGTATTTCCGATCTATCTTTAATCTAAGTATTCGGCGGATCATCACCACCCAAACAAACAACGATTTACCCAAAATCGGCGCGTGGACTCGCGTGGCCTTGTGGATTCAAGGTGTTACCGCTCTCGTGGATTCGGAGCGAGGTGCGTTCGTGGATTCGAAGCGTGCCATTGGGTGAAGACCGTGGATTCGGTTGGACGTCGTGGACTCGACGTTGGACGCTGTGGATTCAGCGTTGGGCGCGGATCGTGGATTCGAGAAGCGTCGTGGAGCGAGCGGAGAAGATCTACTAGGAGCGTATGGTAAAAGGTTGAGTCGTCTGTGAGTACGTTATATCACCTTGTACGTGTGTTAATTCTAGTGGATTTCGCCGTGTTATCGGTCCCGTGGTTTTTTACTCCGGTTTGGAGTTTTTCCACGTAAAAATCTTGTGTGTTCTTTTATTTTTCCGCATTGGGTTTTATCGCAATGATTTTTTGAGTGTTTATTGTTTACACCTATTCACCCCCCTCTAGGTGTTTTTTCCCCTATTTAGATCCTTATTAACCTAAACCCAACAAGTGGTATCAGAGCGGGAATAGGGTTGTAAACAATGGTTGAAGGTGGAAACATCAATCGACCCCCTTTCTTTGATGGAACAAATTATGCGTACTGGAAAGTACGGATGAAAGCTTTTTAATTTCCATCGACGAAAGGGTGTGGCAATCAATTGAATTAGGATGGTCTAATCCAACTGAAATTTTAGATGATGTTCGCACCTTAAAACCTAGGTCGAAATGGACCAAGGAAGAGATAGTTATCTTCTTACAATGGCAAAGGAATTAATGCTCTATTTAATGCTTTGTCACAAACTGAGTTCTCTCGCGTCTCGGCATGTGAGACTGCGAAAGAAATCTGGGATGTTCTTCAAGTTACGCATGAGGGAACTAACCTTAGTGAAGATTCAGAAACTGCAAATGCTTACGAGCAAGTTTGACTCTATCTCTATGGCAGAGAATGAATCTTTCACTGACTATTACACACGATTGCAAGACATCGTAAACTCATGTGCTAACTTGGGAGAGAAGATTCCAGAATTTAAAGTTGTAAGAAAAATTCTAAGAACTCTTCCTGAACGATTTCGCCCGAAGGTCGCAGCCATTGAAACAATTAAACACCCGGACGAAATGCGTGTAGAAGAATTAGTAGGTGCTTTACAAACTTATGAAATGACATTTCCTACTAACTATTCTTCTGGAAAGGCATCCTCTTCTAAGTCTTCAGGTTACGCATTGAAATCAACTAAAGAAGAAGACGCGGATTCATCCTCCTCGGACGACGACGAGAACATTTCTATGGAGGACTTTGAGAAGCAGCTCGCTCTCTTGACAAGGAAGTTTCGCCGCAACTTTCGAAGGGGAAATTCAAGCAAAACTCCATCCTTCGGAAAGTCGAAGAAAGGCAAGGGTTCTTCAAGCTACAAGTCAAGAAAGCAAGAGAACTTCTCAAAGGATAAGAAAAGTTCTGAGGGACAAGTTCAGTGTTTCAAATGTCGAGGCTACGGCCACATTGCAACGGAATGTCCCAACAAGAATCCGGCTAAGAAGAAAGCGATGCAAGTCGTTACTTGGGATGACAACTCCACGTCAAATGAGTCATCGTCAAGTGATGAAGAAGACAACGCGACAGCTTTCCACGCGTCCACTACATCTTCTCCCTTCATGTGCTTAATGGCAAGTACATCCGACTCACTGTCCAACTCCACTGTTGAAAAGATTGCAACGGACGATGAATCAGATGATTCGGAAGGTGAAGATTTTGTTTTAGCCTACCATAAGCTTTTGAGGGATTCAAAGAAACTGGCTAAGCAAAACAAGGGGTTGAAAGAGAGATTGCAGGATCTTGAAGATGAAGTAAAAAGGGTAACCTCTATCTCAACCGATCTTGAAGTGGAAAGGGACAATCTGATTAAGACAAATGTTTCCCTTCAAGAGTCCAATGAGCAATTCGAGAAGAATTATATGGATATGGTGAACAAAGCGAATTACTTCTTGAAGCTCAACGGCGAGGCTCGACAGGAAAAATTGGAAATGACGGAGACCATACGCCAACTAAAGGATGACTTAAAGAGATTTTCTTCTGGAAGGAGTAAGTTGGACAGACTTCTTGGTCTCGGTCAAAGAAATAAGTTCGGCCTCGGATACACTCAAACTGGAGACATTCCAAGTTCGAGTGGTACAGTATTTGTGCCTCAGTCGGTATCTCCTCCTCCGACACCGGTGTTCACGACAAGCAACGACAACGAACCTACTACATCTTCCTCGGAATCGACAAGAACCAAGGTATGTTTTCGTTGTGGCATTTCAGGGCACATAAGAAGAAATTGCAAGACGGAAGCCAAACGCACACCTCAAGCACATCTTGCAATGACTACCAAAAGGGCTATTCCTCGGAAAACAACTGCAATTCATTCAAAGGAAAAGAGCCTTGGTAGTACACCGCTCAAGACGACATCATCAAGGAGCAGCAATTCTTCAAGCAAGACGCTCTCACCTAGGAAATCAACTTCACGACCATTACCGACGCACTTCAAAAAGGTTTGGGTGCGCAAAGGTGAAATCTTTCCCTGTCTTGCTACCAATGTTTCCTTGCATGCATATGATAGTTCGTCTTGGTACCTGGATAGCGGGTGTTCCCGTCATATGACCGGCGATAAAAACTGTTTTCAAACATTTGAGAAAAACTCCGGAGGACTTGTTGTTTTCGGAGATGGTCGGTCTTCCAAAATTGTTGGAAAGGGAACGGTAGCTATTCCAGATGGCCCGGTTCTAGATAATGTATTATTTGTTCATGGCCTTAAGACTAACCTCATAAGCATAAGTCAACTGTGTGATAGTGGTTATTCAGTTAATTTTTCATCTGATAAATGCACTGTAACTGACATGAACCATGCTTTCTTTTTAAAGGGGGTTAGATCAGAAAACAACTGTTATGTAGTTCCTTCTAAGATTTCTGAAAAATGTAACCTAGCATCTTTGAAAAATGAAACACTTTGGCATGAAAGGCTAGGTCACATAAACTTTAAGGAACTTGCTAGAATTTCAAATAAAGATGTGGTCAAGGGGGTTCCAAAACTTTCTTTTGAACAAAACCTTGTGTGTGGCGGTTGCCAAAAGGGAAAACAGTCTAGGACTGCACACAAGAATTTGAACCACATAGGTACAAAACGGCCTTTGGAACTTTTGCATATGGACTTAATGGGGCCAACTCGTCAACCATCTCTGGGAGGTAAATGGTATATTTTCTTGTTGGTTGATGACTTTTCTAGATATACTTGGGTAGCCTTCTTAAAAGAAAAAGCTGATACTTTTGATTCTTTTCTCGAAATCTGCAATCGTATTATGATAGAAAAGAATGATAGGATTACTCGAGTTAGGAGTGATAGAGGTGGGAATTCATAAATTCCAAATTCATTGATTTTTGCACTTCTAATGGCATTAAACATGAATTCTCCGCACCTTACACACCTCAACAAAATGGTGTAGTCGAGCGCAAAAACAGGGTCGTACAGGAGATGGCACGTGTTATGCTTCATAGCCGGAACTTACCTTTATATTTTTGGGCTGAAGCGGTGAACACTGCTGTCTATGTTATCAATCGAGTGTATTTGCGCCCGGGGACTTTAATACACCATATGAACTTTGGTTTTGTAGAAAACCTAACATCAAATATTTTCGTATCTTTGGGAGTCGGTGTTTTATTTTACGTGATCGCGAAAATCTTGGAAAATTTGACTCTCGAAGTGACGAAGGGATTTTCTTAGGTTATTCTACAAACAGCAGAGCATATCGAGTTTTTAACTTAGAATCTAAGACGATCGTAGAATCGATAAATGTTAAGGTAGATGAAGCTTTTCACTTTGAATCTGAAAAATCTACCCTCGATATCTCTCTTGATGATGATACACCTGCTAATGCATCTTCTTCTAACAATTCTTTCGATAATAATGATGCATCTAACGGTTCTTCAAGTTATCTGATGTGCAGGAATCATCTCGTGTACCTCCGTCTACTCCTCTACCTCAAACGTTACGCATCTCCAAGGATCACCCTGAATCGAACATCATTGGAGATCCACAAGAAGGAGTTAGAACACGGAGACAATTGGTTTGCGGATTTGCATGCTATGTATCTCAAATCGAACCAAAGAAATTGATGAAGCTCTCCAAGATGATTACTGGATTAAAGCAATGCAGGAAGAGCTCCATCAATTCGAGCGAAACAAAGTCTGGGAATTGACGAAGCCTCCGAAGCAACACAATGTGATAGGTACCAAATGGATCTTCAAGAACAAGAAAAACGAAGAAGGTACTATCATCAGGAACAAAGCAAGGTTAGTTGCTCAAGGCTACTCTCAAGTAGAAGGTATAGACTTTGATGAAACTTTCGCCCCTGTAGCTAGACTCGAGTCCATTCGTATATTGTTTGCGATTGCTTGTCATTTTAAAATCAAATTATTTCAAATGGACGTTAAGAGCGCCTTTTTAAATGGGTTTTTAAATGAGGAAGTTTATGTAGCTCAACCGAAAGGTTTTGTGGATCATAAACTACCTAACCATGTTTTTCGTCTGAAAAAGGCTCTTTACGGTCTGAAACAAGCACCGCGAGCATGGTACGAAAGGTTGACAAAGCACCTTTTGGAAAAGGGCTACACTCGAGGGGGAGCTGACAGGACTCTCTTTGTGAAGCATTATCAAAACAATTTCATAGTTGCTCAAATCTATGTCGATGACATTGTTTTGGAGCAACAAGAGATAATGATGCTTCTAAATTCGCGGAGACCATGGAAAGCGAATTTGAGATGTCCATGATGGGCGAATTGACTTATTTTCTTGGATTACAAGTTAAACAAAACGATGAAGGAATTCACTTGTGTCAATCCAAGTATGCACTGGAGTTGGTCAAAAAGTTTGATCTTGAAAATTCTAAGGATTTTCCGACTCCAATGGGAACTAGCCATAAGGGACTTGGAAGTGAATCACATAGTGAGAATGTAGACGAGAAACTGTATCGCAGTATGATTGGAAGTCTACTATATCTCACGGCTAGTCGCCCGGATATATCCTTCAGTGTTGGGATTTGCGAGTCAGCACCGAAGGAGGTTCACCTGAAAGCGGTGAAACGGATCATCCGGTATATCAAAGGTACAATCAATTTCGGAATTTGGTATCCTATGGGAACGACTTTGGATATTGTTGGATACTCAGATGCCGATTGGGCTGGATCGGTGGATGACCGGAAAAGCACGAGTGGTGCATGCTTCTATCTTGGCCATTGCCTTGTTGCATGGCACAGTAAAAAGCAGAACTGCATAGCACTCTCGACTGCCGAAGCGGAGTACATTTCTGCAGGAAGTTGTTCAACCCAATTGATTTGGATGAAAGCGTGTTGAGCGATTTCCGGATTTCAACATCTTCGGTAACCATTTTATGTGACAACACTAGTGCTATTAACATTTCTAAAAACCCTGTGTTGCACTCTAGAACAAAACATATTGAACTTAGATATCATTTTCTTAGAGAGCTAGTTGAATCAAACATTCTTCAACTGTCATATATTTCAACTGAGGATCAATTAGCCGATATCTTAACAAAACCTTTGGATCAAAAACGTTTTATTCACTTGCGTAAAGCAATTGGCATGCTTTCCTTGAAATAAACTCTTTTGAAACCTTTGCTTAGGTTAGGTTTTTTGTTTTTGTTTGTTTTGTTCTTTATCTATGTTTGTACATAGCACACTAATTGAGCATAAATCATAATTGACTTTAATTGCATCCTTTTATGCATTTAGAAATTTATTATGCTTTTGATGTCATAATATTTCAATGTTGCAATGATCATTTACGTTAATTAAACCATCTTTTAAGTGATCAAAGTCAATTTCTCTCTCAATGATCTCTTGGTATAGTCATTATCATATTTGATTGCTTAGTCGAGTATGAATTCGAG
This sequence comes from Tillandsia fasciculata, assembly GCA_029168755.2. NCBI lineage: Eukaryota > Viridiplantae > Streptophyta > Magnoliopsida > Poales > Bromeliaceae > Tillandsia > Tillandsia fasciculata. The sequence goes on along the minus strand of JAQOTM010000098.1, from coordinate 128,171 downwards.
ATCAATGGTTTGGTTGAATACCTTATATATTAAATAATTGATAGCCAATTGAGGGGGAGTCAATGAAATGTGAAATGCTCAAAAGATGTGGAAAGAGTTACATCCCAATGAGGAGTGTGAAAACTACCACCACATGGAGAAAATGAAAGAAAGAAAAAGATACTCCATGAATGAAAAGCAAATTTTGTTTTAAAATGTTGATGAAATTCATATTGAAATACTTGACTCAGTCGTATTTCATGGTTGGTATAAGGTGGGATTTTTTAAAAGATGCTCAAAGAGCCACTCCTTCAACAGATTGTCTAGATATATTATCTAACTTATCTGGGATTTCAAACATCTATTGATCTTGGTATTTCATTTTCTTTACCAAAATTGATGATTTGATAAAGGCATTACACATAAGATCAGGATAGATGTAATTGAAGTTGTTCAACTTTAAGTGTTTTAACTTTCGTAAATTTTCGTTTCATTTTTGGATATTTTTGATAGATTTTGCATAATCTATTTCTTGTTGTATGAAACGATGCATTTGTTTAAAGTTGACATGGTAAAGTGCTTACATACTTTTTCTGGATTTTATTGTTTTTCTAAATTTTTCTGAAGAAAAAGGTGTAGCCGATCCGGATCGGGACAAGTGATCCGGATCCCGAACGCAGGATTTTTCCTGCGGGTAGCCGATCCGGATCACATTCTCGGCCGATCCGGATCACGGCTAGGGTTTTATATAGAAACATACAGATTCTTGATTTCTTTACCCTAATCTCTGGTTTTCAAGCCTCTAGAGTTTCTCTCTCTAGATTTCTTGCTTCTTGGAGCTTCAAAACTCAAAGTTCTTCGGATTCAAGTAAGTTTTCATGATCAAAACTCGGTTTTTCACAGTTTTTATGGTTTTTCATCAAACGTGAGTTGAAAAATTGGAACTTTTTCGTTTGTGAATGGTTTTTGATCAAATTTCTTTTGAAATAAGAACTCTGGGTCAATTAGTTTTGCTTTTATGCTGGGATTTACTTGATTAACGAGTTTTTAGGCTTCGATTTCTAAAAATTCGGTTTTAGGGCATAAAAGAGGAATTTTTGTAAATCATGGATTGATCTATTTTTAAAATTCTTTTTGGAAAACTAATTTGATTCTTGGCTTCTCTACATGATTATGATTGTCTAGGTACAATGTTTTCAAATTTTTCAAAATTGACAATTTTCATATGTTCTTGAGTTGGTTTTCACAGGACATTTTCTTAAACTCAAAGCACTAGAATCAATGGCATTCTCCTGGTTGATCTGTTACTGGTCGCAATGATGCCCGGGAGTCATCTGTTAAAGAAGAACCAGGCGTCTCAACTCAAGACAAACCAACGAAGCCAATGAAGACAGCTCAGATTACGATACAGAAGAATGGGACGAATTCTTCAAGGATGTTCAGCGAAAAATTGATGAAGAGGACAGGACATTCACCAAAGGAAAGAGACTTATGAAATCTGCCTCCACGACCAGACAATATACAAGAAGAAGAAATGTTCAAAGAAGTACGAGTCAGCATAGTGGGCCTCTTACTAGAGCTCCGCTCACTTTCTGGAATTCTGCAAACTGAATCTCCATGGGTTGCGGGACCGGATGCACCATCTGCATCTACACAGCGTCCATCGCACTCAAAGACACGGACAACTGACACAGAGTTTGGAATCGATTCGTCAGGAACAACAAAGACTCTCTGCTACACAAGAGAGAATATCGAGAGAACTTCAGCAGATTTCTCTGAACACAAGAAGATCAAGAAAAAGTACTCAAATCTTAAGAATTTGCTTAAAGGGATTTTGAGCAAGCTGAGCTGTACTAGTTCAGATTCTTCAGACTGAGCAGCACCTCTGATCACTTTTTCTATGATCTTACTCTTTGCAGTTCGTAACTTTGGTTCTTAGGTTTTCAGGACTTAGTTTTGTTTCTTACTTTTAGTTTAGTTTTCAGTTTGTGCATATTATTAGAACTTTACGTTTCTTTTAACTCTCCTTACATATTGTAGCTCATGCTACGTTTTGGCTTTGTTTTGTGACAAAAAGGGGGAGAGAATTAGAGAGAGTTAGAGAGAACTCTGAAAGAATGAACAATGAATGAATGTGAATATGTGAAATCAAGGTAAGTATGACTCAACTCAACTTTGGTTTTTATTTGTGATTGGTTGCATGTCTATACTAACTATTCGACTAACTATTTGGGCATGTAATATGACTAACAAGTTGATGTTGGACTAACATACTTTGACATTTGGTTTTCAACTGCTTAGAAGATATGTTGGTTTTTAACTATGATTCTTTTACATATCTGAATTTTTCAAATGTCATGATGAGAAAACTCTATCTCTGTATTTGGTTTTGTATGTTTCAATTCTTGAGGTATCTAACGAATTTGTTTGTCAAGAATGTTTTCTGTGTGCAGAGATTACAGATGTCTAAGTCTAGAGTCTGTTTTAGGAGTTTATCTCATGTTTTAATTTCTGGAACTCTTTTGTAAATTTTTGTTGTATGGTGATAGCAACAAAAATATCTTTTTGAATTTTCTTTGTGGATTTGTGTTTTGTCACGAAACCGCCAAAGGGGGAGATTGTTACGGAATTTGAGTTGGCGTATTTCGTGAATGTATTAAGTCTTGAAGATTGAAGATGAAGAAACTTTGGATCGTATACCTCAATCTCAAGAAAGAAGAATTCAAAAGGATCAGGTACGTTTAACTAAAGAATTTTGATGATCCGAATACTTCTTATAGTGTAGAAACACCTGGAAGAGGTTTTAATTGCTTATTCATCAAAAACTGGACATGGGACATGTTCAGGATCCGGATCGTGGCTTTCAATCCGGATCCCGAAAGGTGTTTGTTCATACACTGGTTCAATCCGGATCGCAGCACTCTCTGATCCGGATCCCGAACACTAGTTTTACCTGTTTGCTTTTCGATCCGGATCAGGAATTGCAATCCGGATCCCGAACATGATGTTCTGGTAAAACTGTATGAACGATCCGGATCGGGGACTACGATCCGGATCCCGAACAGGCAATTTTCTGGAAATCGTGGTTTGTGCTTCTGCAATCCGGATCGCCAAATCCAATCCGGATCGCCGTCGGTATTTCTTTCCAGAAAAGGCTGTTTTTGATCCGAATATTCTTCCTAGGGTTTCTAACCTATAAATAGCCCTTATTTCATTTCTAGGGCATCCGCAATAGATCGGCTGATTAAGAAAAAGATAGCCGAAAAGAAAAATCCACATATATAGAGAAGAACGGAAATCATTAGATCTATTCTATGGTTCTTCATCTATATTGATTGATTTGATTCTAGGTTTTCCATACTCACATTTTGAGTAGAATCAAATCAATGAATACTTAGATGGTATTTCCGATCTATCTTTAATCTAAGTATTCGGCGGATCATCACCACCCAAACAAACAACGATTTATCCCAAAATCGGCGCGTGGACTCGCGTGGCCTTGTGGATTCAAGGTGTTACCGCTCTCGTGGATTCGGAGCGAGGTGCGTTCGTGGATTCGAAGCGTGCCATTGGGTGAAGACCGTGGATTCGGTTGGACGTCGTGGACTCGACGTTGGACGCTGTGGATTCAGCGTTGGGCGCGGATCGTGGATTCGAGAAGCGTCGTGGAGCGAGCGGGAAGATCTACTAGGAGCGTATGGTAAAAGGTTGAGTCGTCTGTGAGTACGTTATATCACCTTGTACGTGTGTTAATTCTAGTGGATTTCGCCGTGTTATCGGTCCCGTGGTTTTTTACTCCGGTTTGGAGTTTTTCCACGTAAAAATCTTGCGTGTTCTTTTATTTTTCCGCATTGGGTTTATCGCACAATGATTTTTTGAGTGTTTATTGTTTACACCTATTCACCCCCCTCTAGGTGTTTTTCCCCTATTTAGATCCTTATTAACCTAAACCCAACATTCACCTCTTCACCACCTTGATATTCCTGTCAACCTTCAAGATTTTAGGAGGCACGAATCCCAAGGTTCCCCATTTTACGGTGCGGCGCGACGTTGCTTTCTAGTGTTCTTCTTCGGCGCAGCGACAGTGTTTTAGCTCCCCTGGGCTACCCCGAGATCATTTTGCCATGATTCTTGCACCGGCAGACTCCTAAGAGGTGGGACTTCATCTTTCGTTTTGGTCGTACTTTCCCGTTTCGAGGTTTTGGCACGGACGGAGGCAAACAGTGACCCCATTTTCTGTGTGGACTTCCTTGACAGCAGCGGGGTATTTTGGCCATATCTTTGCGCACGAGCGTCAGACGGAAACGAGCTTATACAACTTTTTCATCTACGGATCGCAAGGAACGCGCTCGTATTTTTATTGGATTTTGTATGAGAATTATTTCGAGGTGAAAATTACTGTTTTCACAGTGAACAGTGTATAGTTTTAGCACAGATTTTTGTATGAGTGTACCCCCTTGCCGAATTTTTATCTTGACTTTACCGAACTCGATTTGGGCGTGCAAGGTACCGTTGTTTCGAAGCTATCGACGCAAGGATCGCTATGATATTTTTCTTGGAATTTTTCGGGCACTTTTCTGCAGGTGATAATTTAACAGTTTTAAAATTCGAGGTTGTATGTGGTTATAAGTGCTATAATTGGGAGCCTAGTGTAATTAGTGAGCTTTGTATTGTACCAGGATATTGCGGGTGTGCTAAAATTGTGGGAGCAAGGATTGAAGTTTTTGGTATTTTCAGCTGTACGGATTGGACAGTTTGCACTTCAGGTGGGTGGTTGCTATATCCCTCTTGTCTGACTTACTCACTAGGATATTAGAGTAATCATCCTTGGACATTATGATTGATAATTACTATTCTCATGAGCACATTATGTTGGAAATGTTATTAGGAGCATGACTATGTGGGACACATAGTTGAATTCTTAATTGGGAATGTTATTCATACTTGTGGCATCATGGATTACTTCGTTAGCACTTAACCTATGCATGTGGAATTATTTATTATATTTGATTCAAGATGATTATCAGGTTAGTGATTTTACTGGAGGATATGTTGACATGCATGGTGGTAATTTATGTGAGTTTAATTTGGGGGACATACATATGGGAACCACTATTTGTCATACTTTCCTTTATTTCCTTGAGAACAATTGCATGCTTGTATGGATATCTAGATAGGCCATCTTTTATCGCTACACTTCATGCTGGGACTTGACTTAGGAGAAACCATGTTTGTTTCTTTTCTCCTTCTTCTTTAGACCCTTGAGTCTGGTTGCTCGGGTTCGAGCAGGGTTTGGGATAGTGTAGGGGGACCTGAGGGTCGGTGACAGGTTGTGTTTGATTATGGGTTGTGGGGTTATTTCGGCTACCGCGGATAGTAGGCGGTTGACCGGATGTCGGATGTGGGACATGATTGTGATTGTGGGTATTGCGGCGATCGCGGATTTGGGCGATTCGACGGATGTTCATTTGTGCATCAGATTCGGGGGAGTTGTGTTTTCTTTTAGTGGAGGGGTGTTCCACTGGGGCTTTACAGTTGTGACCCACTCCTGCTTTGGTACTTATTTTACCGGGGCGGTACCGGTAGGGGCTTTGGTTATTGCCCGGTGTGCTTTCCTCGTGTGGGTCGCTCCCCTCGAGTTCCCCTCCGGAGGCCGGGGGGCTGCAGACAGTTATTGACGGTTTTGCTATCACATCGGCGCGGCTTATTTGCCCGATGATGAGGGCGGCAGCAGGAGCTTTGCTATCACATCGGCGCGGCCTACTTGGCCCGATGATGAGGGCGGTACAGATTGGGTTCATCTGGGACGGTGTGGTTATTGTTGCATACGGTTATTCCAGTCTAGGACTGCATTTTAGAGGCATAGTAGTGGTAGTTTCATTTCTTCGGCAGTCATTATTTCTTACCACTCTTCTTTCCTTTTGCCTCTGGTAGACCTAGTGGGTGTGTCAGAGTTTGAGGTTTTACCCACTAGGGGAGGCTACTGGTTTACTAGTAGTTCTCACCCCCATTCTTCTTTCCTCTTTTTCTTCTTCCTTGTTTTGCAGGTCTTCTGCGGGTGCTGCTGGGTTTCAGCGGCGTGGTCGAGGAGAGATGACGACTGAG
>JAQOTM010000098.1:59118-121987 GCA_029168755.2 Tillandsia fasciculata | reverse complement strand
TTACCATCCGGGCAAGGCCAATGTGGTTGCAAGACTTGCCTTGAGTAGTGAGGGGCGGTGCAGAGTTTGTCCATGATGATTACAGATCAGGCGCCACTGTTAGAGGAAATAAGGCGGCTCGAAATAGAGGTTGTGTCCCCTGGGGTATCTGCTAGACTGACGTCTTTAGTCGTGCAGCCCACTCTGCTGGACAGGATCAGGGAGAAACAGAGTGAGGACCCCCACCTGACCAGGATTAGAGATCAGATTCCGAGTGATCAGTCAGGGGACTTTTCAGTGGATGCTTCGGGAGTACTGAGGTACAGGGGTCGAGCATGTGTGCCAGTGGATGTGGAGATCAGAAAGCAGATATTGCGAGAGGCCCATTATACACCGTATACCCTACATCCTGGTGGGACTAAGATGTATAAGGACCTCAAGGCACACTTCTGGTGGAATGGCATGAAGAGGGATATCGGGAGATTTGTGGCTCAGTGTTTAACTTGTCAGCAGGTGAAAGCTGAGCATCAAGTGCCAGCTGGTAAGTTACAGAGTCTCCCAATCCCCGAGTAGAAATGGGACCACATTACGATGGATTTCGTTGGTGGACTGCGAGGGCGCAGGGAGCGGCAGATGCTATCTGGGTAGTGTTGATCGACTTACCAAGTCAGCGCACTTCTTGCCTATGCAGACTACTTGGCCACTCGACCGACTAGCCCAGTTATATCTTGATGAGATAGTGAGACTACATGGAGTACCAGCCTCCATTGTTTCAGATAGAGACCCGAGGTTTGTCTCGCGTTTCTGGAGGAGCTTGCAGACAGCCTTGGGGACTCAACTCAGGTTCAGTACAGCTTTTCATCCGCAGACTGATGGGCTGTCAGAGCGGACTATACAAATCCTGGAGGACATGCTGAGTGTTGGGTTATATGTATTAAAGGATCTAAATAGGGAAAAAAACACCTAGAGGGGGGTGAATAGGTGTAAACAATAAACACTCAAAAAATCATTGCGCAATAAAACCCAATGCGGAAAAAATAAATGAACACGCAAGATTTTTACGTGGAAAAACTCCAAACCGGAGTAAAAAACCACGGGACCGATAACACGGTGAAATCCACTAGAATTAACACACGTACAAGGTGATATAACGTACTCACAGACGACTCAACCTTTTACCATACGCTCCTAGTAGATCTTCTCCGCTCGCTCCACGACGCTTCTCGAATCCACGATATGCGCCCAACGCTGAATCCACAGCGTCCAACGTCGAGTCCACGACGTCCGACCGAATCCACGGTCTTCACCCAGTAGCACGCTTCGAATCCACGAACGTACCTCGCTCCGAATCCACGAGAGCGGTTGTACCTTGAATCCACAAGGCCACGCGAGTCCACGCGCCGATTTAGGGTAAATCGTTGTTTTTGGGTGGTGATGATCCGCCGAATACTTAGATTAGAAATAGATCGGAAATACCATCTAAGTATTCATTGATTTGATTCTACTCAAAATGTGAGTATGGAAAACCTAGAATCAAATCAATCAATATAGATGAAGAAACATAGAATAAATCTATTGATTTCCTTTCTTCTCTATATGTGGATTTTTCTCTTTTCGGCTTATTTTCTATTATGTCCCGATGCCCTAAAAATGAATCAAGGGTCTATTTATAGGTTAGAAACCATTGGAAGAAGATAAGGATCAAAAACATGCCTTTTCTGGAAATTTTCCGACGGCGATCCGGATCGGAATTTGCGATCCGGATCGCAGAAGGTGAAAGACATTTCCAGAAAAACAGGGTTCGGGATCCGGATCGAAGTCCCCGATCCGGATCGTTCATACAGTTTCACCAAACATCACGTTCGGGATCCGGATTGGAAGCCTGATCCGGATCGTGCAAGTAAAAGGTAAAACCAGTGTTCGGGATCCGGATCAGGGATGCTGCGATCCGGATTGAACCAGTGTATGAACGAACACCCTTCGGGATCCGGATTGGAAGGTCTGATCCGGATCCTGAACATGTCCCATGTCCAGTTTTTGATGTTTATGCAATTAAAATTCTTCCAGGTGTTTCTACACTATAAGAAGTATTCGGATCACCAAAAATCTTTAGTTAAACATACCTGATCCTTTTGAATTCTTCTTTATTGAGATTGAGGTATATGATCCAAACTTCTTTCATCTTCAATCTTCAAGACTTAATACTTTCACGAAATACGCCAACTCAAATTCCGTAACAATCTCCCCCTTTGGCGGTTTCGTGACAAAACACAAATCCACAAAGAAAATTCAAAAAGGATATTTTTGTTGCTATCACCATACAACAAAAATTTACAATGGAGATCCAAAAATTAAATACATGAGATAAACTCCTAAAACAGACTCTAGACTTAGACATCTGCACTCTCTGCAAAAAGAAATCATTCTTGACAAAAAGAAATCGTTAGATACCTCAAGAATATTTAGCATTCAAAACCTAGCAGAGATAGAGTTTATACTCATCATGACATTTAGTAATTCCGATATGTAATAAGTCACAGTTAAAAACCAACATATCTTCTAAGCAAAGATTCCAAATGTCGTAACTTTGCATTGTTAGTAATCAACAACTTGTTAGTAATAATACATGTCCAAATAGTTAGTCGAATAGTTAGTAGGGACATGCAACAACTCACAAAATAACCAAAAGTTGTGATACTTACCTTTCACCAAGGTCAAAGTTTGTTCAAAGTTCTCACAAAGTTGTTCAAAGTTCTCACAAAGTTCTCTCTAAACTCTCTCCCCCTTTTTGTCACAAACAAAGCCAATAATTACACAAGACAAGGAGAGTTAAAAAGTTTAAATACAAATCAAGAAACTTGAGAGCTGAAGGAAACAAACCAAGAACGTAAAAACCTGCAAAAGAAAAGATTAGAAGAAAGCTTTATGCAGAATCGTCAGAGCTGATACATCCAAGCTTCTGAAATATTTTCTTGATCCGTTTGTTCATGGAGGCTTGCTCCTTCTTAACTTCTTAAGATCTTGGATCATCAAAGCTTGTTCTTCTTAACTTCTTGAGATCTTCCTTCATTTCAGCGAACTCAATAGACATGCGTTCTTGCTCGTTTGAGAGTCGCTGTTGTTCCTTAAAGATTGAGCTAACTGAAGCATCATCATCAGAGGTCGATGGAGGTGCTTGCTGCGCAGGTGGAACAGAAGGTGTTTCTCGAGGTGGTGCTCTTCGTCGGGTAGGAGGTGATGGAGGATCATCTTGTTTCGTCGAGAGAGACTTCACAATTGTTGTCTCATTGATTGTGCCCAAACTGTACATATATGAGCTTGCACTTGTATCAACTTTAAACTTTCTAAGGATGCCACATGATCATTGGATAGGGGAGTCTCTCGTGGGGTGAGAATGTTCAACATAAGCGCCATCCTTGACCAAATGAGATAGGGAATGTTCAAGTTTGCTCCCATGATGCTGCGGGGTTTCCAAGAAGATAAAGAAATAACATCCTATCCCATCGAAGAACCTTCGTATTCATGTTTGGGAGAATGTTGTAACAAACAATGAAGTTTATATACGATACTCCGGTCGAAGCTCTTTTGAGAAAACAGAATTTTCTGTCGACAAAGTATCTGGGAGACAAATTCCATTTACAACCACTCTCCAGGAGTTGTTGTTGAAGATTTGAGTTTTCAGGTAATGTAGTCCATTAGTTCTGGCTTTCATTCCTAGCACTTCTCCAATCAATGGGGTGTGACTTTGATCTTGACATTTTTGACCAAAGTGTGAATTCTCGACGTCCCTGGTCTTCATCAACTAGACTTGAACCATTCTGATAAAACATCCGTACCGAGTGAGGACAATACCCAGTAGTCTCAGGGAAGTTACATATGGGACCAAGACCGGCCTGGTCAAACAGAGTCCCAAAGAGTGCAGATCTTTCTTTCATCGCTTTGACATTCACATGTCTTTCGCCAATGCATTCCCTCTTCTCGAAATCTTTGATCCGTGCTGAGCTAATGAATTCTTGAGTAGGAGGCTGGCTAGCAAGAGGTTCTTGAATTGAAATACGTGAGTGCTTCCTTTTTCCTTGCAACACTTTCCTTTGGTTCTAAGAGGAGTATCCTCCATGGGGCTTTCCTTTTTCCTGCTGCGGTTGGCGGAGCCTTTGAAGCTTCAGCAGGTGCTTTCCCTTTGAGACACTTTGGATAGTTTCCTCCACTTCGAGATATCCAGTCGATTGCAATCAGTCACTCGTCTCACTTTCTGTCTCGGAATCACTCCGAGTTTTCTTCGTTCTCTTAGCCTTCTTAGGCTTGGCCGTATCCTTGACATGAACCATGGCAGCAAGAAGAAATACAATCCAGGTAATCACCATTGCTGCTAGTGCTTTGAGATTGAAGTCCTGTGAATACCAACTCAAGAACACATGAAAAATTGTTAATTTTGAAAAATTTGAAAAATTGTACCCAAACAATCATAATCATGTAGAGAGCCTAAGAATCAAATTAGTTTTCCAAAAAGAATTTTAAAAATAGATCAATTCCATGAATGTCAAAAATTCCTATTATATGCCCTAAAATAGAATTTTTAGAAATCGAAGCCCAAAAATTCGTTTATCTTGAGAAAACCTAGCATATAATCAAAACTAATCTACCCAGAGTTCTTATTTCAAAAGAAATTTGATCAAAAACCATTCACAAACGAAAAAGATCCAAAATTTCACTCACGTTTTGAGGAAAATATAGAAAAACTGTGAAAAACCGAGATTTTGATCAATAAAACTTACTTGGAATCGAAGAACTTGAGTTGGAAGCTCCAAGATGCAAGAAATCTAGAGAGAGAAACTCTAGAGGCTTAAGAACAAAAGATTGGGTAAAAGAAATCAAAACCCTTTGTTCTATTAAAACCCTAGCCGTGATCCGGATCGGATCGTGAATGTGATCCGGATCGGCTACCCGCAGGAAAAAGCCTGCGTTCGGGATCCGGATCACTTAGTCCGATCCGGATCGGCTCAACTTTTTCTTCAGAAAAATTTAGAAAAATTCCATAAAATCCAGAAAAAGTATGTAAGCACTTTACCATATCAACTTTAAACAAAATCATCGTTTCATACAACAAGAAATAGATTATACAAAATCTATCAAAAATACTCAAAAATGAAACGAAAATTTATGAAAATTAAAACTCTTAAAGTTGAACAACTTCAATCACATCTATCCTGATCTTATGTGTAATGCCTTTATCAAATCATCAATTTGGTAAAGAAAATGAAATACCAAGATCAATAGATGTTTGAAATCCCAGATAAGTTAGATAATATATCTAGACAATCTGTTGAAGAGAGTGGCTCTTTGAGCATCTTTCATCAAAAATCCCACCTTATACCAACCTTGAAATTTGACAGAGTCAAGTATTTCAATATGCATTCATTAATCAAAATTTCAAAACATGCTTTTGCATTTGCATACATTCATGCTATCTTTAGCTCTTTCCTCCATGTGGTGGTAGTTTTCACACTCCTCATTGGGATGTAACTCTTTCCACATCTTTTGAGCATTTACATTTCTTTGACTCCCCCTCAATTGGCTATCAATTATTTAATATATAAGGTATTCAACCAAAAATTGATCTCGCATTCATACTCGACTAAGCAATCAAATAAGATAATGACTATACCAAGAGATCATTGAGAGAGAAATTGACTTTGATCACTTAAAAGATGACTTAATTAACATAAATGATCATTGCAACATTGAAATATTATGATATCAAAAGCATAATAAATTTCTAAATGCATGAAAAGATGCAATTAAAGTCAATTATGATTTATGCTCAATTAATGTCCTATGTACAAACATAGATAAAGAACAAAACAAAACAAAAACAAAACCTAACCTAAGCAAAGGTTTCAAAAGAGGTTATTTCAAGGAAAGCATTCCAATTGCTTTACGCAAGTGAATAAAACGTTTTTGATCCAAAGGTTTTGTTAAAATGTCAGCTAATTGATCCTCAGTTGAAATATATGAAAGTTGAAGAATATTTGATTCAACTAGCTCTCTAAGAAAATGATATCTAAGTTCAATATGTTTTGTTCTAGAGTGCAACACAGGGTTTTTAGAAATGTTAATAGCACTAGTGTTGTCACAAAAATGGTTACCGAAGTTGCTGAAATCCGGAAATCGCTCAACACGCTTTTCATCCAAATCAATTGGGTTGAACAACTTCCGCTGAAATATACTCCGCTTCGGCAGTCGAGAGTGCTATGCAGTTTGCTTTTTACTGTGCCATGCAACAAGGCAATGGCCAAGATAGAAGCATGCACCACTCGTGCTTTTCCGATCATCCACTGATCCTGCCCAATCGGCATCTGAGTATCCAACAATATCCAAACTTGTTCCCATAGGATACCAAATTCCGAAATTTATTGTACCTTTGATATACCGGATGATCCGTTTCACCGCTTTCAGGTGAACCTCCTTCGGTGCTGATTGATATCTCGCGCAAATCCCAACACTGAAGGATATATCCGGGCGACTAGCCGTGAGATAAGTAGACTTCCAATCATACTGCGATACAGTTTCTCGTCTACATTCTCACTATGTGATTCACTTCCAAGTCCCTTATGGCTAGTTCCCATTGGAGTCGGAAAATCCTTAGAATTTTCTAGATCAAACTTTTTGACCAACTCCATTGCATACTTGGATTGACACAAGTGAATACCTTCATCATTTGTTTAACTTGTAATCCAAGAAAATAAGTCAATTCGCCCATCATGGACATCTCAAATTCGCTTTCCATGGTCTCCGCGAATTTAGAAGCATCATTATCTCTTGTTGCGCCAAATACAATGTCATCGACATAGATTTGTGCTACAATGAAATTGTTTTGATAATGCTTCACAAAGAGAGTCCTGTCAGCTCCCCCTCGAGTATAGCCCTTTTCCAAAAGGTGCTTTGTCAACCTTTCGTACCATGCTCGCGGTGCTTGTTTCAGACCGTAAAGAGCCTTTTTCAGACGAAAAACATGGTTAGGTAGTTTATGGTCCACAAAACCTTTCGGTTGAGCCACATAAACTTCCTCATTTAAAAACCCATTTAAAAAGGCGCTCTTAACGTCCATTTGAAATAATTTGATTTTAAAATGACAAGCAATCGCAAATAGGATACGAATGGACTCGAGTCTAGCTACAGGGGCGAAAGTTTCATCAAAGTCTATACCTTCTACTTGAGAGTAGCCTTGAGCAACTAACCTTGCTTTGTTCCTGATGATAGTACCATCTTCATTTTTCTTGTTCTTGAAAATCCATTTGGTACCTATCACATTGTGTTGCTTCGGAGGCTTCGTTAATTCCCAGACTTTGTTTCGCTCAAATTGATGGAGCTCTTCCTGCATTGCTTCAATCCAGTAGTCATCCTGAAGAGCTTCATCGACATTCTTTGGTTCGATTTGGATACGTAGCAAGCGAATCCGCAAACCAATTGTCTCCGAGTTCTAACTCCTTCTTGTGGGTCTCCAATGATGTTCGATTCAGGATGATCCTTGGAGATGCGTAACGTTTGATGAGGTAAGGAGTAGTCGGAGGTACACGAGATGATTCCTGCACATCAGATAAACTTGAAGAACCGTTAGATGCATCATTATTATCGAAAGAATTGTTAGAAGAAGATGCATTAGCAGGTGTATCATCATCAAGAGAGATATCGAGGGTAGATTTTTCAGATTCAAAGTGAAAAGCTTCATCTACCTTAACATTTATCGATTCTACGATCGTCTTAGATTCTAAGTTAATATGCTCTACTGTTTGTAGAATAACCTAAGAAAATCCCTTCGTCACTTCGAGAGTCAAATTTTCCAAGATTTCGCGGTCACGTAAAATAAAACACCGACTCCCAAAGATGAAAATATTTGATGTTAGGTTTTCTACAAAACCATAGTTCATATGGTGTATTTAAAGTCCCCGGGCGCAAATACACGCGATTAATTACATAGACAGCAGTGTTCACCGCTTCAGCCCAAAAATATAACGGTAAGTTCCGGCTATGAAGCATAACACGTGCCATCTCCTGTACGACCCTGTTTTTGCGCTCGACTACACCATTCTGTTGAGGTGTATAGGGTGCCGAGAATTCATGTTTAATGCCGTTTGAAATGCAAAAATCAATGAATTTAGAATTTATGAATTCTCCGCCTCTATCACTTCTAACACGAGTAATCTTTTCATTCTTTTCAATCATAATACGATGGCAATCTCTTGAAAAGAAAGAAAAGTATCAGCTTTCTCTTTTAAAAATGCTATCCAAGAATATCTAGAGAAATCATCAACCAATAAGAAAATGTACCATTTACCTCCCAAAGATGGTTGACGAGTTGGCCCCATTAAGTCCATGTGCAAAAGTTCCAAAGGCCGTTTTGTACCAATGTGGTTCAAGTTCTTGTGTGCAGTCCTAGACTGTTTTACCTTTTGGCAACCGCCACACACAATGTTTTGTTCAAAAGAAAGTTTAGGAACCCCCTTAACCACATCTTTGTTTGAAATTCTAGCAAGTTCCTTAATGTTTATGTGACCTAGCCTTTCATGCCAAAGTGTTTCATTTTTCAAAGATGCTAGGTTACATTTTTCAGAAATTTTATGAGGAACTACATAACAATTGTTTTCTGATCTAACCCCTTTTAAAAAGAAAACATGGTTCTTGTCAGTTACAGTACATTCATCAGATGAAAAATTAACTGAATAACCATTATCACAAAGTTGACTTATGCTTATGAGGTTAGTCTTAAGGCCATTAACAAATAACACATTATTTAGAACCGGGCCATCGGAATAGCTATAGTTCCCTTTCCAACAATTTTGGAAGACCGACCATCTCCGAAAACAACAAGTCCTCCGGAGATTTTCTCAAAGGTTTGAAAACAGTTTTTGTCACCGGTCATGTGACGGGAACACCCGCTATCCAGATACCAAGACGAACTATCATATGCATGCAAGGAAATATTAGTAAGAAACAAGGAAAAATTTCACCTTTGCGCACCCAAACCTTTTTGGAATGCGTCGGTAATGGTCGTGAAGTTATCTCCTAGGTGAAAGCGTCTTGTTTGAAGAATTGCTGCTCCTTGATGATGTCGTCTTGAGCGGTGAACTACCAAGGCTCTTTTCCTTCAAATGATTTGCAGTTGATTTCTGAGGAATCACCTTTTTGGTAGTCATTGCAAGAGGTGCTTGAGGTGTGCGTTTGGCTCCCGTCTTGCAATTTCTCCTTATGTGCCCTGAAATGCCACAACGAAAACATACCTTAGATCTTGACGATCCCGAAGAGGATGAAGTAGGCTTGTTGTCGTTGCTTGTCGTGAATTCCGGTGTCGGAGGAGGAGATACCGACTGAGGCACAAAAACTGTCCCACTCGAACTTGGAATGTCTCCAGTTTGAGTGTATCCGAGGCCGAACTTATTTGTTTGACCAAGACCAAGAAGCTGTCCAACTTACTCCTTCCAGAAGAGAATCGCTTTAAGTCATCCTTTAGTTGGAGAATGGTCTTTGTCATTTCCATTTTTCTGTCGAGCCTCGTCGTAGAGCTTTGAGAAATAATTCGCTTTATCCACCAATTTGTATGTTCTTTCTCGAGAAGCTCATTTTCCTCTTGAAGGGAAACATTTGCTTTGACTAGATTATCCCTTTCCACTTCAAGAGCGTTTGAGAGAGAAGATGCCCTTTTGCTTCTTCTTCGAGATCCTGCAATCTCCCTCTCAAACTCCGGTTTTGCTTTGCCAGTTTCTTTGAATCCCTCAAAAGTTATGGTAGGCAAGAGCAAAATCTTCACCTTCAGAATTGCTCGATTCGTCGTCCGTAGCGTTCTTTTCAACTTGGGAGGAGTTGGACAAGAATCGGATGTACTTGCCATCAAGCACATGAAGGGTGAAGATGTGGACGCGTGGAATGCTGTCGCGTTGTCTTCTTCATCACTTGAGGATGACTCATTTGACGTGGAGTTGTCATCCCAAGTGACGACTTGCATCGCTTTCTTCTTTGCCGGATTCTTGTTGGGACACTCCGTTGCAATGTGGCCGTAGCCTCGACATTTGAAGCACTGTACTTGTCCCTCTGAACTTTTCTTATCCTTTGAGAAGTTCTCTTGCTTTCTTGACTTGTAGCTTGAAGAACCCTTGCCTTTCTTCGACTTTCCGAAGGATGGAGTTTTGCTTGGATTACCCCTTCGAAAGTTGCGGCGAAACTTCCTTGTCAAGAGAGCGAGCTGCTTCTCAAAGTCCTCCATAGATAGGTTCTCGTCATCGTCCGAGGAGGATGAATCCGCGTCTTCTTCCTTTGTTGTTTTCAATGCATAACCTGAAGACTTAGAAGAGGATGCCTTTCCAGAAGAATAGTTAGTAGGAAATGTCATTTCATAAGTTTGTAATGCACCAACTAATTCTTCTACACGCATTTCGTCCGGGTGTTTAATTGTTTCAATGGCTGCGACCTTCGGGCGAAATCGTTCAGGAAGAGTTCTTAATTTTTCTTACAACTTTAAATTCTGGAATCTTCTCTCCCAAGTTAGCACATGAGTTTACGATGTCTTGCAATCGTGTGTAATAGTCAGTGAAAGATTCATTTCTGCCATAGAAATAGAGTCAAACTTGCTCGTAAGCATTTGCAGTTTCTGAATCTTCACAAGGTTAGTTCCCTCATGCGTAACTTGAAGAACATCCCAGATTTCTTTCGCAGTCTCACATGCCGAGACGCGAGAGAACTCTGTTTGTGACAAAGCATTAAATAGAGCATTAATTCCCTTGCCATTGTAAGAAGATGAATCTATCTCTTCCTTGGTCCATTTCGACCTAGGTTTTAAGGTGCGAACATCAGAAATAATTTCAGTTGGATTAGACCATCCTAATTCAATTGATTGCCACACCCTTTCGTCGATGGAAATTAAAAAGGCTTTCATCCGTACTTTCCAGTACGCATAATTTGTTCCATCAAAGAAAGGGGGTCGATTGATGTTTCCACCTTCAACCATTGTTTACAACCCTATTCCCGCTCTGATACCACTTGTTGGGTTATATGTAATAAGGATCTAAATAGGGGAAAAAACACCTAGAGGGGGGTGAATAGGTGTAAACAATAAACACTCAAAAAATCATTGCGCAATAAAACCCAATGCGGAAAAATAAATGAACACGCAAGATTTTTACGTGGAAAAACTCCAAACCGGAGTAAAAAACCACGGGACCGATAACACGGCGAAATCCACTAGAATTAACACACGTACAAGGTGATATAACGTACTCACAGACGACTCAACCTTTTACCATACGCTCCTAGTAGATCTTCTCCGCTCGCTCCACGACGCTTCTCGAATCCACGATCTGCGCCCAACGCTGAATCCACAGCGTCCAACGTCGAGTCCACGACGTCCGACCGAATCCACGGTCTTCACCCAGTAGCACGCTTCGAATCCACGAACGTACCTCGCTCCGAATCCACGAGAGCGGTTGTACCTTGAATCCACAAGGCCACGCGAGTCCACGCGCCGATTTGGGGTAAATCGTTGTTTTTTGGGTGGTGATGATCCGCCGAATACTTAGATTAGAAATAGATCGGAAATACCATCTAAGTATTCATTGATTTGATTCTACTCAAAATCTGAGTTTGGAAAACCTAGAATCAAATTAATCAATATAGATGAAGAAACATAGAATTAAATCTATTGATTTCCTTTCTTCTCTATATGTGGATTTTTCTCTTTTCGGCTTATTTTTCTATTATGTCCCGTTACCCTAAAAATGAATCAAAGGGTCTATATATAGGTTAGAAACCATTGGAAGAAGATAAGGATCAAAAACCATCCGTTTCTGGAAATTTTCAGGACGGCGATCCGGATCGGAATTACTGTGATCCGGATCGTCGTAGCGTGATAGACAATTCCAGAAAAACAGGGTTCGGGATCCGGATCGAAATGCCTGATCCGGATCGTTCATACAGTTTCACCAAACACCAACGTTCGGGATCCGGATTGAGAAGCCTGATCCGGATCGTTTAGGTAAAATGGTAAAACCAATGTTCGGGATCCGGATCAAGGGAGGCTACGATCCGGATTGAACCTGTGCATGAACGAACACCCTTCGGGATCCGGATTGGAAGGTCTGATCCGGATCCTGAACATGTCCCATGTCCAGTTTTTGATTTTTATGCAATTAAAATTCTTCCAATTTCTACACTATAAGAAGTATTCGGATCACCAAAAATCTTTAGTTAAACATACCTGATCCTTTTGAATTCTTCTTTCTTGAGATTGAGGTATATGATCCAAACTTCTTTCATCTTCAATCTTCAAGACTTAACACTTTCACGAAATACGCCAACTCAAATTCCGTAACACTGAGGGCTTGCGTCTTGGACTTCGGCGGAGGGTGGATTCGACACTTATCGTTGGCTGAGTTTGCGTACAATAATAGCTTCCAAGCGAGCATTCAGATGGCTCCGTTTGAAGCATTGTATGGATGCAAGTGTCGATCACCGCTTTATTGGAGCGACGTGGGCGAGAGGCGGACCTTGGGGCCAGATGTATTATTAGAGGCAGAGGAGAAAATCCGAGTGATTCGAAAGCATCTTCAGACCGCCCAGAGCCGACAAAGGAGTTATGCCGATGTTCAGCGACGAGACTTGGAGTTCCAGGTTGGAGATCATGTATTCCTGAAAGTCTCGCCGTCCAAAGGAATCAGGAGGCTCGGCATCCGTGGAAAACTTAACCCCCGATACATTGGACCCTTTGAGGTATTGGAGCGTATCGGGCCAGTTGCCTACCGACTTGCACTTCTTCCGAGGCTTGCTGGTGTCCATGATGTATTTCATGTTTCTACTCTGAGGAGGTATGTCTTCGACCCGTCGCACGTCATCGACTTCACACCGCTTGAGATCAGCGAGGATTTGAGGTATGAGGAGCGCCCACTGCGAATTCTGGATCGAGAGGTGAGAGAATTTCGCAGTCGGGCCATTCCCTATGTGAAAATCCTATGGAGCAATCATGACGAGCGCGAGGCTACGTGGGAGCTCGAGTCAGAGATGAGGGATACCCACCCCTACTTATTTGAGACATCGGACTGAGGTTTGTTGTTTAGTTTGGTCTCGTTTTGAGGATGAAACTCTTTTTAGTGGGGGAGGATGTGATGATCCGGACTTTCGCAGAGATTGTTGCAGTGATTACAGTGATTACAGGAAGCTTACACAGTGTATCGGAGCTCGTAGTGTCGAAAACGGATCTCAGAAATGGATCTGGCGGGAAAAACGGATCAAGTGGGCTTTTCCGGGGGCTTTCGGCAAAATTTCGGACGAGAATTTGGCGAAACGGATAGCGGATTTGGACTCAGCACGATCAAAATGGTATATTTACTTTTTTTTTGGCGCAAAAGTACTGTTCACGCCGAAACAGTAACTCTGGCCGCCGGAATTACTGTTCCGGCGACCGGCGGCGGGCGGCGAGCGGCGGCGCAGCGGCGGAGCACGGCGGAGCGCGGCAGGGCGCGGCAGGGCGCGGCGCGGGCAGGCACGGGCGAGCGCGGGCAGGCGCGCAGCGGCGGGGTCCACGGGCATGGCGTGCACCAGGTGCACGGAAAATGGGTGTTGCCACGTGGCGTTCCCTCATTGGTTGGACGGCTTCTAGAAGGCGATGGGGAGGTGACACGTGGCAGCACCCCATTGGCTGACAGGATCCGGAAAACCCGGAGCGGGGACCGGGCACGTGCACCCGGGGTGACACGTGGCAAAGTTTGAATGGCCTTGCATGGATGTTTCCTGTTTTGGAGGACACGTGGCGCGTTCTGGTTCGTCAGTTTTGGTGTTTCCTGTTTGGGCCCGGATCTGGTGTGGAGCCCGAAGATTCCTTGGCCCATTATTTAAGCCACCTCCCTCTTCACTCTGCAATTCCAAATTGTAGAGAGAGAATCCGAGATTGTGGCCTTTACGAAAATTGTTCCTCTCCCTGTCCTCTCTCTCCCCTAGAAATTTCAGAATTTTTGGAGTTACCCATAGCGAGTTATCTGCGACGCGGCGCACTGCGACGATTTCCTTTTTCGGCCTATTTTCCGTCGCAGTTCAGTCGAAAAATCCCTGTGTGCTAACCAAGAGGAATTTTTGAACGATTTCTATGGCATCACGATCCTAAGAGGTAAGGCTTCGATTTTCGTGTTGATCACTTTGCTCCGTTTCGCACTATTGGCACGGTTCCCGAGGCTTCTTTGACCCCCCTTTTTGCTGTGGTGTGTTTTGGACAGCATCGACTTCTCCAATTTATATCTTAAGCTAGGAGCATCGGATCGAGGCGTTTAAATAGTCGATTTCGATCTACTCGTCGCAAGGAACGCAACTGTAATTTTTCTAGATTTTTCTGAGCACTGTACAGAGGTGAAAAACTCCTCTTTTTCCGTGCTATTTGGAAAACAGCAAATACTGTATTTTTGGGATTTCTATTTATACCGGGTGCGTTGTTCTGTACAGCTGTGCACTATTTTCAGTGAGTTGCGAGATTAGGGGACTGTAGACAGTCAGGAGACTTTTTGGGGTGTGGTTTGAGCTTTTCGAGGTGGGTGGTTGTTGCTTACCTCATTTTTCACTAACTCACTAGGAGTATTAGAGATTCCCTATTTCAAAACTGATAATCGGTATTCCAATTGTGAATTGCATGAGTAGACCCCACAAATTATAGGATAGCTCATTTATGTTAAATTGGGACACTGTTGTTGAGGCAAATGCTATATCCTATTCTCGCATGCAAATGACTTATCATGATGGTATATTAGAATCAACCTTTTTAAAATAAACATTAGACACTCTTCTACAGTTTTAAAAGAGGACAATTGCATGCTTGTTTGGACATCTAGTTAGGCCACTATTTATTGCTACACTATCATATTGGGACTTGACCTAGGAGAAACCATGTTTCATTGTTCTCCTTGTTATTCAGATGCATGTGGCTCGGTTTGAGCAGGGTTTTAGGATAGTGTAGTTGAGGTCATCGAGTCGGGGACGGGTTAGACTCGATTATAGATTGTGGGGCATCGTGGTAACCGCGGACATTAGGCGGTTAGCCAGATGTTGATTACTTTATCAGGCTTTGGACTTATGGGGTATTGCGACGACCGCGGACATCAGGCAGTTGATCGGATGTTTAATTGTGCATCAGATTGGGGATCGGGCTTCTCTCTAGTGGATGGTGTTTCCCACTTATTGAGTACTATGGCATCAGATCGGGGTTTTCTTTAGTGGATGAGTTTTCCCACTTTGATCAGAGTCGTGATCCAGTCCTGTTGTTTTATGGCACTTATGATACTTATTACTGAGATACTTTACTCGTGTGGGTCGCTCCCATCGAGTGCCACTCCGGAGTGTGCGACAGGCAGGCTTCGAGTCCTTGAGACTCCTTCTTTTCATCGGTGTTATGCGTCGGCCAGCATACCCGATACGGCAGGGCATAGCAGGCAGTACCAGTTCTTACTGGTTCATTGATTGGGTTATTTCAGGCAGGCATGTTAGGTATTGGTGCATACATTCAGTCCCTTAGTGCTACATGGCATTTAGAGGTATAGTAGTGGTAGTTTCCTTTCACCAGCAGCCGTTATAGCTTACCAATATTCTTCCTTTTTGCCTCTAGTAGTCCTAGTGGGTGCGTCAGAGTTGAGGTTTTACCCACTAGGGGAGGCTACTGGTTTATCTGGTAGTTCTCACCCCCATTGTTATTTTCTGTCTTTTTCTTCTCCTTTATTTTTGCAGAGTCGTCTGCGGGAGCTGCTAGGCCATCGGCAGCTGATCGAGGTAAGGGGATCGCTGAGTAGATAGATATCCTGTGAGACTGAGAGTTGCTGTTAGATAGATATTTTACCCTCCACTCAGACTGTTGTATTTTCTTTTTATTTGGGTCTGGCTTAGGCCAGCTGGTTGTACTATTTTGGTGAGCTGGGAGATTATTGTATTTATTACAGCTTTATTCTTAGTTCTAGTCTGAGATACTATGTGGTTCTTCTATTTCAGCTCTGTATTATGCTCTTTTATTATTATATTATATCTGAGCAAGTTACCAGCGCTTCGTGTATGCGGAAAATTCTGTGTGCACGGCGGATCTGTAGACGGGCCCGGGTTCTGGTTTACACCCGGGGCGTGACACCCGGAGTCCTAGGGGACCGACGGCGACGACATGAAGGTGGCGGTGGCGTGGCGTCGTAGCATGAAAAGAGGCGGCCCATCTAGGGCATGTCATCGGGCTCGGTTTGAGCCTGCGCCACGACAGCGGTTCAGGGTGCCAGGGCGGCACTAGAGAAATCCACAGAGGCTGCCGGAGGTCCACCCTGGTGGCAAGAAGCGTCAGAGAAGGCTGGGAGCACGTGCGGCCCAAGCTCGGCCAACCTGAGTCCAAAGGGCTCCCAGACTCAGGGGTTCATGGCATCGCCGGGTTGGTCAAGGGGGTGGTTGTTGGAGTCCCACGCGACGTATTAGTGCTGTTTTGGGTGTCTGCGAGCACGAGCCAATTTTATTCGGAGACTTGCGTGTCTCAATAGATTAGAGATAAAAGTTATCGAATATAATTAATGTATTTTTTTTATTGGGTTGTATTATATTTGGTTGCACGTCATTGGTTGATTGGTTCCAAACTGATAGCACACAACAAGCCCAGATCGAGACGAGCGCTTGATGGTGGTCAGATCAAGGAGTAGATGGTGATCGAATCAAGTTGTAGCTCCAGATCGGATTAAGAAGTTGAACATGATCAAACCAATGACGTGTGTGTGCTTATATTTTCAACCCTTAGACCCTGATTCCGGCTCAGTGGCTCGAGCCCGAATCTTCTTTTTTAGATCCATGATCATCACCAGTTACATTATATTTTTATGCGCAGACTATTTTTATTTGCATGAGATGTAAATAATAAAATTAAATATGAGACCTAAATGCTAATCTCCTCACAAATATTAAGTCTAGCGGTTTTCCACCATTGGAGAAGTGCGGGCATCTTTTCTGGTGTTGGCACGGCTAGTTACAGTGGTCAGTTACATCAGGAATGCGCAACCACTCTATTAGCATAAGATGCTGCGGAGTAAAGATAGAATTGGGCCCAATATCTGTCAGGTAAGGATCCCATGACGGTTTTGCTTATGCATTTGAACGGTGGGTCTGACTTAACTAAGGAATGAGGCCAATATCTGTCAGGTGAGGCCTACAGGACTTAGAGACCGAATATCACTGCAATTTGCTTAAGAAATATTGGACAAGAGTTGTCCACTCATTGGTTTGCGTGTCGTCAATATCTGTCAGGTGAGGTAAACTGGTGGGACCACAGTACCCACTTGAAATCCTTGTCTCGTTGTGTTTCTGTTTCTCTGCCCGAGAAGTGTAAGAGACTCGAGAAAATAGTGGGAGGTTAACGTTTGTTTTTAAAATATCACTAAAATAAATTTTTTTGAAACAAATATAGATATTTAATTTGAATCTTTACTCTCTGCAAAACAAGATATTCACTTCTAATCATTTTTCTCGTATTCTCAAAACTAACCGCTTAATCGAAATTAATTATAAAGTCTGGTTTAGAAACTTAAAAATAGCTTTGAGTTTCGAGAAGCTCAGTTATGTTCTCGACCAGGACCTCCCCATATGACTAAACTGTTCAACAACTCATCAAAAGGCAGTCTGCTCATAATCATTGTTTGACAATGATTAAAGATCTCGAGGAGCTTTAGAAGTTCGGCATGAAAAAGGATAAGGAATTGTAAGTTGATTTGATCCTACAATATCTTTCTAATTTATATGAATAGTTTATTATAAACTACCATATGAATAAAATTAACTGCACATTCGCTGAGTTATTGAACATGTTGCTAACTATAGAGGGGGGACCTCATGAATTTTACCTAAATTTTCATGAAAGGAAAATGCCACTGTACACCCTAAATGAGATGTACATCTTGCACCCTAGAGAAATCATCGTACATTCTATTTGGAGTGTATTGCTAGCATTGCTGAAAAAATTCTAAACGGAATATATATCTTACACCCCATTCATTCTAGAATGGAGCCTATCCACTAGTCAATATGACTAGTGAATAAGTCTCCACATAGCTAGAACGTATATCATATATCCCAATTGGAGTATATGGATTGCATTACTTAATTTCGTTACCTAGTATAGTCTAATTAATATCTTTTGCGAAAAATAATATAATATAGAAAATGACTACAAATTTATACAGAATAACATTTATCTCAGAATTATTCCTGTGATTTCAGCATGTTACACATAGAAATTAAATGATTTATTATTGAAATAAATTAAAACACTAGCAAACAAATAAATACATATTGATAACTAACAATTCAAATGCTTTATTGAGAAAACAAACATATTTAGTTTTCTACTTCAATTATTATTCTGCACAGCCAGCCGGTCCCCCAAAATAAAAGAAATGGCCGTCTGTACCTCTTACCTCAACTGAGTTATAATAAAGTGGACTAACTTTGTAACAGTCTGTCGTGTCTGTAAAAGCTGATTGATCTCCATTTCTAAACGGGCGCGGACCGCCCAATCCGTTAAAAAGCCCGATGTTTTTGAAATATGCCGCTTTTCCTTCGCCTTCAGATGGATCATGTCCGCTACCCATTGCAGGACCTGTCTTGTTTTTCTCGTAACCTACTGTTCCACCCCACAACATACGTCTTGCATACTTACCCAAATCTTTAAAGAGAAAATTCGGCCAGTAGCCTACTAGGTGGGAACCTTCTTCGTCATCTCTGAGTACTAACCAATTTTTTGTGTCCGGATCCTACAAACAAAGTGCACACAAAGGAGAAAAAAAAATCGAATTTAGAATAAGCAATAAGTACATATTAGTGACTACAGATCATAGATGCTTCAGATTTAACAAGTCATGCTAATTAAGTTAATAAATGAACTTTTTATCTTTGCTGTTCATTAGTTTCTTATTGATTTTTAACATATATGGAATGATCATAATAAAAGTCCTCTTGTTACGTAATACTTGTTTGTAGCAGTATTCAAGCTTGATTTGTAACATATAGAGCTAATTAGATGATTGAGTTAAAAGACGTTTATCAGTATTAACCAAAGATTTAGCATGCATCGTATTATCGTTCCGTATTGTGCTAACAAGATACCGATAAATATAGTCCACGTGCCAATGACATATCTGAAAACTTTCTTTTCTTTAAATTACTATATAATTTTTTTAATGAAGTTCAAAAGATTTGATAACAATAAAAAATAAATAATTAAAAAAAATTTACTAAAAAAAATAAATATTTTATACCATTATATATCGGCACAAATTTATTTTTTGTGACCGGCACTCATCTGCACCGCTTGGCACTCTTCGTGCCGTACCGTGCTAGCAAATTTTCGATACGACTCCGTACCACGGTACTTAAATCCTTGGTATTAACCATATGAAATAATGTTAATAATAATAATTAATAGGCTAAAATACCCTACATTTTACTCCCCTTTAAAATTTTAAAAAATATTTTTAGAATGTTACGGTATTAATGGAGAGGGTGAAATGACCAAATTGCCCTTACTTGTTTTATAAAAAAAAAAATATTTTTAATATATTTCTACCATCTCAGAAATATTTTGGGTATAAATTATAAGAATGGACGGAATAGTAACTGAACCCTGACAGAAGGGGCTAAATGCATCAACTTGAATTTTTAAGAGGGTAAAATATAGATTTTTGAAAGTGAAGGAAAAAAGTGAAAAAATGAATATTTACAGAAATAATATAAATATATAGCATATATATATATATATATATATATATATATATATATATATATATATATATATATATATATATATATATATATATATATATATATATATGAGTAATGCTCTATACTATTGATAGTATTAGGGCTTTACTACTATAGTCTCATTTTCGATTTTAGGGTGTTCAAATTAACGATTCACACCGTTAAATATGATCTAGGGTATATAAAGTTTATAATTTTTTTTTTATATAATTTTTCGACATAGTTTACTTTTGATTAAACAATTTTAAAATTATTAATTTTCAATTGCTAGCTACTATGGCGAGTTTGTAATTTAACAGTATAGAAGAATCTAAATTTATTCAAATTTTGATAGAAAATATTTTAAACAATTTAAATCAAGATTAGCATGCTTGATTATGAATTCAAAAGTGCTATCCTTAAATTTTAAAATTTGTTCAATTTTTATTGTTCATTTTGATATGATTTACTTACTAAGTAAATGATGTTGAAAAATTATAAATTTTTTTTTTCTAAGAACTTTATATACTCTACATCATATTTAACGGTGTAGATCGTTGACTTAAACATCCTAAAATAAAAAATGGGACTATAGTAGTATGACCTAATACTATCAATAGTATAGGAGCATTACTCTATATATATATATATATATATATACATAGAGTTGAGTTGGAATGCTATCGACTATCAATACTATAGGAGCATATATATATATATATATATATATATATATATACATAGAGTTGAGTTGGAATGCTATCGACTATCAATACTATAGGAGCATATATATATATATATATATATATATATATATATATATATATATATATAGATATATATATATATATGCTCCTATAGTATTGATAGTCGATAGCATTCCAACTCAACTCTATGTGTATATATATATATATATATATATATATATATATATATATATATATATATATATATATATATAGTTGAGTTGGAATGCTATCGATAGCAACGAGCTCCGTTGCCACCTATTTGTTTTCAATAATGAAGTTTTCAAATAGACGATCGGTATCGTTGAATATGATCTAGATCATTTAAACTATTTAGAAATTAAATTTCAAATATTTTCGACAATGTTGACTTAATAATCAAAAAGGTTATAAAATTTATAATTTTATTGATAGATATGAGTCTTTTGTTAGTTTAACGATGTAAAGAATTCTAAATTAATTGAATTTTGATTAGAAAATTCTTTAAACTATTTAAAACAAAATTTATACTCTTGATCTTAATTACATGACTCCTATCATTATTTTATAAAGAATATTTAATTTTAGCCATTCATTTTTGTATTCACTTGATGGATAAGGAAAGAATATCGAAAATGTATGAAGTTTAATTTCCAAATAGCTTAAATAGTCTAGATCATATTTAACGGTACCGATCGTCATTTTGGAAGCTCCATCATCAAAACAACGCAACGAAGCTCATCACAAACAATGTGTGGCTCTCACGCAACGACTTTTGCTATCGATAGCATTCAGCTCAACTCCTCTCTCTCTCTCTCTCTCTCTCTCTATATATATATATATATATATATATATATATATATATATATATATATATATATATATAGGCTAAATTACAGAAAACCCCCCTCTAATATCCCGCTTTTCCACTTTACCCCCCTGTCTTTTAAAAGTCGACAACCTGCCCCCTCGTAATTACCGAAATATGCATTTACCCCCTGCAGATATGAAAGTTCATCCATGAGCCTCTAATGAGCCAATGCTTGTAACAAATTGGTAAGAAACCAATTCATATCTGGCAGGGGGGAAAGGGTAAATGCATCCATTAGAGGCTCATGGATGGACTTTCATATCTGGCAGGGGGGTAAATATGAATATTTCGGTAATTACGAGGGGGGCAGGTTGTCGACTTTTAAAAGACAGGGGGTAAAGTAGAAAAGCGGGGGGATATTAGAGGGGGGTTTTCTGTAATTAGCCATATATATAATATATATATATAGTATGGCTTATATACTCTCAAAATCACAAGTCCAAATGTGCTTGTGAATTTTTTACCATAGATTTGCATTGGGATTTGTCTATTTACTTTTCTTTTTCTCTCTTTATTGACTTTACAAAAATACAAATCCCAATGGAAATCCAATTGTAAAAATCCACAAGCACATTTGGGCTTGTGCTTTTGAGAGTATATAAGCTCTAATATATATATATATATATATATATAATATATATATATATATATATATAATATATATATATATATATATATATGGTCCCTCTACTATTGTTGTAAGCATAAAGTAATTGGTAATGCTATTCTATCAATCACCCACTAAACCAAAGGGGCACATTATTATCCTAACCGCACATTCTTTTATCCAAGGGTTAAAAATCTACAAGCACCAATGACTTGGTATTTTTAAAAGCATACGAGCTCAATTTGATATATATATATATATATATATATATTATATATATATATAACTAAGCTGTGAATACTATCGATAGCACCAAATCATTCGTGCTATCAATTTTTTAGCCCTTAGATTAAGAGATGCGCGATTAGGATGATAGTGGTCTCCTAGGATTTAGTAGGTGGTTGGTTAAATAGTAAAAATTTTAGGGGACCATTATAATCCCAACTGCACATCCTTTCATCCGAAGGCTAGAAACTTGGTAGCACCAATTGTTGGCGCTATCGATAGTATTCTAGCCGGTCTTCTCTCTCTCTCTCTCTCTCTCTCTCTCTCTCTCTCTCTCTCTCTCTCTCTCTCTCTCTATATATATATATATATATATATATATATATATATATATATATATATATATATATATATATATATATATATATGGTTACTATATTCTTATGAGTATAAATCCATTTATACTCATAACTTTTCTGCCCTTGGATGAAGGGATGTGCGATTAGGATGTTAGTGGTCCCCCAAGGGTTTAGTAGGTTGTTGGTGAAATAGTATAAATCCTAGGGATTACTGTAATCCCAACCGCACATTCCTTCATCCAAGGGCCGAAAACTTATGAGTACGAAAGGGTTTTACTCATAAAAATATAGTAGCCGGACTATATATATATATATATATATATATATATATATATATAATATATATTATATATATATATATAGAGAGAGAGAGAGAGAGAGAGAGAGAGAGAGAGAGAGAGAGTCTGACTACTATGCTATCGATAGCACAAAGCATTTGATGCTGCCAAATATTTTGCCCTTAGATCCACCATTTTGATCATTTTCATCTGTTAGATTATACTATTTTTTCAATCACTTATTAAACCCTAGAGAACCACTATCATCCTAACCGCGCATCCCTTCATTTAAGGGTTGAAAACATAATAGCACGAATGATTTGGTGCTATCTATATCATACTATGAATCCCCAATGTTTCTAAGGTGACGTGGCGCATTCTCTATAGTTTAGAATATTTTTATTTTTTATTTTTTACAATAATTGTCTACTCTCTCTCTCTTCTTCTCCACAACACAGCCCCTCATCTCCCTTTGATGTCTTCTTCGCTTCTCCTGTATCCGTCCCTTCACCTCCCCATATGCATGCACCATGCATATGGCTCGCTCCTTTTGATGATATCATAGATGTATACATTTTTGTATTCTCCAAACTAGGGAGAACCAATTAGCCAATTGTGTTAATGGACAAGAATATATTTTTATTATGTATTTCATTAGCTAATTTAATAATAATCTCCACCACATGCATTATTAATTTACCATGTATTTAATATGGTATTATGACCTCACAATATTGATTATTGTGGTGGTGGTGATGTTTGATACTTCAACAAATCATAATTGCCATTTAATTTGCCTATGTAACCACTTGAAGGCATGGTAGCTTATTGGTAAGACCCAGGAGGTAACCCAATAAGTTAATTAAGTAGATGCATGGTGTTAATTTGCCTTTTCCTCTTATATGTCATCCGCTTCCAACTCCCCACAGTCCTACCTCCCATCTATTTCTTTGTGGAGTTTTTATAGAACCCGTACAAGATGCTTTGGCGGCGTGGTCGTAGCGATGGCGGAGGCGGTGAACGTGATAACGGTGGAAACCAAGACGGTGATGGTGGAGCCGGAGGTGTAGGCAATGGTTGTGGAGATCGAGGTGGCGGCGGCAGAAGTGGCGAGCCTCACCTCTCAGAGACCAACATCAACTGTGGCGAGCCTCGCCCTCTCGAAGATCAACATCAATTGGGAGAGTTCCTCAATTTTTTCATTTTTTTTTTTCTATTTTTCATCTAATTAATTTTACCTATTTTATAGAATTTTTTGAAATTATTTGGTGGTTTCTGCTCACGATGAGTTGGATTTGCTTATACTTCCAATTTCATTGAATGAAAATATGAATTTTATAGTTTTAATAGATGATTTTGTAGAGAAAATATCTTATTCTTTTGGAATTCATGTTCTTGCTGCCTTATTATGGAGAACCCCCAACTATATGCCATTTCAAAATGCAATCTTTCAACTTTTTTTTTTCTTGATTGACACCCATACTATTTTTGCTTATTTTAATTTAAACTCTATTCATTTGTTTGTTTGGCAATACCTTAATTTCATGGCAATTATCTTAAATTTAACGCTCTTTATCTAACCGATCTAAGTCTTCAAAGCAACTTACATAACTAATTCAAATCAAACTAGATAAAAGTAGTTGGGATATCAATTTTAAAATAGCCTATAGTTAGGGGTCTTTGTATATTCTTTAACTTTATTCTTTAGCATCCAATTTAATGTTCATGTGTAATTTTTTAACCTTGGCTTTATGCAGTCAATTTTGTATTAAAATTATATTTCAATCACAGATTAATTTATCAGCAGATCATAAAGATTGCATCATAAAAAAGATGCTTCACTTCAACTTCACAGGTTAATATCTTATTTTTTTGTTATTCTCGTAATGCCTTTACCACCAAATTAAGAGATCACATTAATTAATTACATTAATAATTAGTTACTCTTGCCCGTTTTTCTCCTCTATCATTTCTTATTCAATTTTGGCTGTTATATTAGTTGTTTTATTCATCATCAGCTGTTGTATTTTTTGAGAGAAAGGTAGCAGCATGCTACCCGCTTCGTTTATTTTTGAAATAAACATAGCTAGAAATGTGAAGCAACTAGGCTTCGAACTCGGGTCACGGATATCAACCACCAAACCTTTTGCCACTTGCACTAGGACCGATATAAAAAGAAGTGTTTTTTATTAAGCATTTTTGCATACACATAGTTTATTCCACATGAGTCTTATCCACTTTCTTTAGGATTTGGCATGCCTTTTAATTCCACAATTAATTGGTTTGCTCTACCCGGTTGATTCATTACTTTTTAGTGATTCGTGGATTATTTTAAAAATTTTGTTGGACAGTTAATTTTTATATCTTTTTCCCCCCAACAAAGTAGCAGGAAATTTTCATATACAATTAACTAAATAGCAGACATACTTTTCTAATTTATTCTTTACATGAACTCTTCTCTTCTATTTACTTCAGAGGATTCGATGTTTCACTTCAAATTATTGGTATATTTAAATTATATATTCTAAATTATTTTCAGCAACTCATATTTTATATATTATGTATAATTTTTTATTTCAATAATAATTTTTCGCAGCAATCTATAAGTCCTTCATATTCGTTGCAACTATCTATTTTTACATCATGATGATTTCGTAAAAATGAAAAATAAAAATAAACTTTAAAATTAAAATCACAGTAAAGAATAAAATCAAATCAAATAGTACAATTTATAGCAGAAGAAAATGCAACAAAATTTATAGTAGAAAAACCAAGGTTACATGTTGAATATTACAAAAAGAAGCTGAAAACAAGGGGATTTTTTAAAACTAACCCTGGGAAATTTTATATTTTGCAAAATGACCCTGGCAAAAAAAAATTTGCAAAACTAACCCTACTTTTGCCACCTCAGCGCCACGTAGGAGAGAGGAACTGAAGACGCTGAAGCGTTTAGCGCCTTCACAAAAATCCTGTGAAGGCGCTGAATGGATCAGCGCCTTCACAAAAAACTGTGAAGTTGAGGACTTGGCCACGCTACAAAGTGGTTTCTATGTAAAGGCGCTGAGTGGATCAGCGTCTTTAGTATAAAACACTAAAGGCGCTGATTGGTTCAGCGCCTTTAAGATAATATTAAAGGCGCTGATTGGTTCAGCGTCTTTAAGATAATGTTAAAGGCGCTGATTGGTTCAGCGCCTTCAAGATAATGTTAAAGGCGCTGATTGGTTCAGCGCCTTCAAGATAATGTTAAAGACGCTTAACCATTCAGCGTCTTTAACTTAAATGTTAAAGACGCTGATCCATTCAGCGCCTTCACAGGATTTTTGTGAAGGCGCTGAACGCTTCAGCGTCTTCAGTTCCTCTCTCCTACGTGGCGCCGAGGTGGCAAAAGTAGGGTTAGTTTTGCAAATTTTTTTTTGCCAGGGTCATTTTGCAAAATACAAAATTTCCCAGGGTTAGTTTTAAAAAATCCCCTGAAAACAAAGCAAAACTTAGTATTTTGCAAGATGAAAAAAATAGATTATCCCTTAAAACATATATATTAGAAGGAGAAATATATATATATATATATATATATATATATATATATATATATATATATATATATATATATATATATATATATATATAAATGGCTGCATGCGCAGCAGCACCAACTATGAGAAATCCACCAATCCACATGTGATGTGTGAACAACGAAAGTTGTTCACACATCACATTTATATATATATATATATATATATATATATATATATATATATATATAGTTAGGCTGATATGCTTATGATCTAAAATATTTAAATAATGTAAAAATTTGATAGAAAAATTTTTATACTACATAAAATAAGATCAATATCTTTGATCTAAAATTTTAATGTCATATCATAATATTTTGTGAGATTTTTATTTTCAGCCGTTGAATCCTTTCAATCATTAGGCAACTAATATCGAAAAATCGTAAAATTTTTTTTCTAGATATTTCAAATATTCTAAATCAAGTCTAAAGGAGTCGATTGTCGATTCGGAAGTCCCAACATAAAAAATAACTTATAAGCATGGATGTCGCCGTGCTTATAAAAGCACCCTAGAATATATGTGGAGTATCGGAATCCCCGTGCGTCTTGACCGTGTGGTTGGCGGTGAGAAAACACCTATTTTTTGGTGTACCGAGTGCGTTGTGCGTTAAATGGACGGAAAAAATGGACTCAGCGCGCGAAAACAGTCAAAATTGGCTATTTTCGGGCTTTAATAGGCTAACGAGCTCATTTCGGTCGCGGGCTGGCTCACGGCCCACACGCGTGCACCGGGTGCAGCGAACCCGCGCTGTGCCATGTGTCGAGCAGGGGTTGGCTGGACGCTTGCGTGGGCGCGGCGACCGAGGCGACGTGGCACGGGTGTGGGCGCGCTTGGGCGGCAGCCCGCGGCAGTGTCGTGTTGGGCGCGGCGGCCGAGGCGTTGACGAGCGGGGGAGGCAACGCGGGCGCGGGGCGTGGGCGCGTGTGGGTGCAGCCATGTGGCGAAGCCCCGTTGGTCCCGCTCCATGCGGCGCAGCGCGCGACGCGGCTCGCGTTGACGCGTGGGGTGACCTACTGCCACGCATCGGCTTCGGGTTGGCTGCGCGGGAGTGTGGTCCTGTGTGGGTTGCTGTAGCGCGCCTGAAGGGAGATTTTGGGTGCCCGAATGTGGAATTCAGGCGCCCGAATCTTGGCATTTTTGGCTATATAAAGCTCAAAACGTCCTCTTTTTCTCCCTTTTTCTCTTTTGCTCCATTCGTGGGTTCTTGGGGGAGGAAGAGAGGGCGCGTGGGGGTGATCTTGGGGTGCCGTGGAGCGCGTTGTTTGTGCCGTGGAGCGCGCGTGAGGTGTTCCAAGGAGCTGGGCGGTCGTGCGAGCGCCCATTTGACGGCGCGCCGACGTTAAGGTAGGTTTTGCCTCGTGTTTTGCTGTGTTTTTCGGCATAGTTCTTAGATTTTGCTTTCGGGGTTTTTGTCTTTGAACTTTGTGCCCTGGTCATTGGCAGGGACCGTTGTTGGCGGTGCCGTTTGCCGCACAGTTTACCGCCGGACTTTTCGGGGTGTACCGTTTGCGCATAGCGGGCGCCGTTGTGCTTTCTGTTTCGAAAGAGAGCGTGTTGCTGCTGGAGCCCAATTGCAAGCGTCTACAAGCAATTGGTGCCAAACCGAGGTGGGTTGGATTTTCCTCCAAGTTTGCGGGCTTCCTTCTAATTCTAGTGTTGTAGATTTCAGCATGCTAAAATAGGTGCTACTATTGATGTTTATAGAGTTATTGGACTTTGACTAGCACCCTGTCATATGATTGCATGTATTCAACTAGACTGCTAGAAAACTCTCACTTGGGCTAGGTTCTTTTATGTTCTAGTTTCCACCTCTTGCATTTCTCTTTCCTGGACATAGAGTGTTTCCTCGCCCGGGTAGTGGGCCGAGTAGTCGGGATAGTATGGGATGCATGTTACACTCGTGCCTGGGGGTCGAGTGGAGTCGGGTAGCTGTGGTTAGTGTTGTGCTAGTGTTGGGAGCCATTGGGTAAACGGTGGTATCGGGTTGTCGTGTATTCTCCGACCAGTGTCATTAGCACTGTGTCTGTAGTAGTGTTGAGTTGATGCTAGTAGGATTTTGAATCCGGACTGTTTTTGGACACACATAATTTCGGTAAACAAAGGTTTTCCTTCTGAATTTCGAAGGGTCGCTGGAGCCTGTTCTTGTTTGATAGGGTGAAGGCATTAGCCCTTCGGGGTTTGGAAAATAAAATTTATTTTAACTGATTTTCTTAAAGAACTAAAATTCATTAAATTGGGCTTCTCAAATCAAAATGGTTTTCGAAAATAACTGTCATTTCTTCTTACAAATTTTCTCATCCGAAAGAGTTTGAGTGATCTGGATTCTTGGGGTCGTTTCCTTATTTTGGGACGAAAGCTACGAGGGTTGTGCCTAGAACCTGTTCTTGTTTGATAAGATTGTAGGTGCTAGTCTCCCGAAACTTTCGGACCCTGATTGTTTTCCTCTGGATGTTTTACCTTAGAGAGCTGATTTTCCCCGGGGATCGGGAACTTCGAAAGGTTGAGCTTGGAACCTGTTCTTGTTTGATTGGGGTTCTAGGCACCGGTCTTTCGGGATTCTCGGACCCTTGTTGTGTCAGTTGGTTCCTTCTCGTCTGTGAGTTGGGTGTTCTGTTTTGGGAGCCATTTGAGGACGGTGGTCCCGAGCCGTTGAGTGATTCCGGCTGTTGTGGTTAGTGTTGTGAGTTGGACATTGTCGATCTGATTGATCGTGGATTTGGACTATAGTCTGCATGAGCCATATTGAGCTCGACAGAGATGCGCGATTACTTTCCTCGGTGGGGTCGCGCCCCTCGAGTGCCGCTCCGAAGCTAGGCTTATTACTTATCTTTCGCAGCTTGTTGACGCAGTCCGAGTGGGACCGCCTACGTGATTCCTGACCCAGTGCCGGTATGTGGTTGTAGGTAGGCGCAGGTTTGACTGGATCCTATGTGGCAGTCAGTATGATTGGGTTGATTGAGTCTATTGGGTTAGAGTCGATGCATCATTTTCATCTGTATCACACATTAAGCATTGTAGATAGAGGCATGATAGCTGTAGATATCTTTCCAGCTTATCTTTTCATTATTTCAGTTTCCTGTTATTTTATACCTCTAGTAGACTTAATGGGCAGACCGTTGGTCTTGGAAACGGTACCCACTGAGAACTACGTGACGGTGTAGTTCTCACACCCTCTGTTGGTGACAGATTTTCCAAAGGCATCTACTCCTGTTGCCGCACCTGCTGATCGAGGTAAGGTAGTCGTAAGCTAGTTCCCTACCCGCCCTTGGAGTGTAGCTGTACCCTTTCTTTTTGGAGCTTTGTAGTATAGTCTGCTGGATTATAGTATGTTGTTACTTTTGAGAGTTTTATTTCCGAGAGACTTATGTATTGTGAGGTTCAAACTTATACTATTTGGAGTTGTTTATATATATATATATATATATATATATATATATATATATATATATATATATATATATATATATATATATATATATATATATATATATATATATATATATATATATATATATATATATATATACAGACACATACAATTAGGTTACTATACTATTAATAGCACCAAATCATTGGTTGTACTACTCAAGAAATTCGAGTTTGAATTTGAGTTTGAAATACAAAGAAAACCCTAAGTTGTATATATACTATGTGCAATAAACCCTGTATACATGTGTATAGTGAATAGTGAGTTATGACTTAAGTGTGAATAGTAACTAGTTGAAACTCCGTATTTTCGTACGAAGTTGGCTAATTGGACCTATCTGAGTCCAAATTCGATGATTTAAATACTCGATCCAAATGGTCTCATTGATCTGAGCGCAATGGCGCAGTCAAAATTTGTGTTTGATTAGCCCAGGTTATCGAAAAGCATGCCAAATAGTGTAATTCACTGTATAAGATGGATTTTGAATTTAACGAAGCTCAAACGCATCAAACCAAAATCACTAGTCGATAGGTTTCATCGAGTCGGATGTCGTGGTGTCGTCCATTTTTCAATTTGACAACCCTAGTGCCTTGAAAAGCATGAAAAATAGTGAAATTTAAGGTATTTGTGTGAAAACATTAATATTTTATGGATCAATTGGTGAGAGACTTCTTGGAATGGGGCTCCTATATATTTTTGATCTACAGCAGAGGACTTTGTTGAAAAGAGTGGGAGTTAGAGGACTTATTTGTATTTTGTTGCAAAGTATACATAAAGCAACCAAGGGTTGCTCTTTGCAACACTAGCCGCAAGTCCATGTAACCGCAGCCCCATCCCCGATCTCTCTTCTCCCTCTTCTGTCCTCCCTGAGCCCCAGCACCGCCGACCGTCGCTTGTGGCCACCGGAAAAGCAAGAGGTTGCAATAAATCTCTTGATCTCGGGTTGGGTTGAAGGAGAAGCAAAGAAACCTCAATTCCTTGCACTACAACGCACCTGTGACCTCTATCAGTGTCTGGAGGTCAAGCCTGAGGAGCCAAACCACCTGCCTTGGCCGCACGATGCCGGAGAAGGCATTCTCTTCTTCCTTCTTCTTCCTCGGATCTGGCAAGGTGAGAATTCTCTCTCCTTTGTTTTTCTTGATACCTAAACCTCCCCACTCCCTCCCTAATCACCCTGGTATGCTCTCTGTCGAGCCTCGACCTCAAGGGTGCGCTGGGTTGCCGACGTGGACTATGGACCCGCCGGAACCCTAGATTGCGCCACCTCTTGTGAGCGCGTTTCCCAGCGGCTTTGGTCGAGATCTAAGATGCTGAGCATCTTCTGTTGGACCTCTGTAGACTCCCCATGAAGTTTCATAGGGAGTGGTCGAGTGTAGAAGCCACAGCCACAAGCCCTAGCTTTGTGTTGTTTTGCTTCGGCCAAGCTTGCGCCGCCGCCGCCGCCGGCCAACCACCCGGCAAGCTCCCCTGCATCGAGGGGAAGCTACCAGGGCCCTTACATGGATCTGAAAACCTTTGCATGGCAATCCGCCATTGTTGCACCAAGGTTGGCCGCAAAAACTTGTAGTCCAGCCATCCGCCGCCACCAGCTGCCGGCTCCGGTGCTAATTGCACCCAGAGCACTCTCTTTGAGCCCAGGACCCTGATGCTTGCCCTGGTTTCCTCACAGAGCTCGGGCTTCAACAAGCTTGGCCAACTTGAGCTTTAGAGCACATAATCTTGAATCACCTTGCCCCGAGCAATATTCTATTGACTCCCCAGCCTTGGTAGGGTGAGCCCTCGACTCCTACTAGCCTCCTGAGCTTGATGCTCATCCTGGTTTTGGTTGCAATTGGTAGTGTAGTGAGATGTGGGTTGTTGGGCTATAAGTATAGTATAGGTTGGCCACCTTGCTCCATCTTCTGTTTCGGCAGCCTTGGGACTGCCCGAAGGTTAGCCTCTTAGCCCCTCGACCTTCTGAGCATGGTGCTCACCCTTGATATGAGTTTGGTTGAATGGTTAGGTCTATGTAGCAACCTAAACCTTTATGTCAATGAACTTGTTGACCAGAAGTTGTTCTCGAGTTTCGTGCTGCTCCCAAATCATGAGCACGACGTTCAGTGCGTCGAGGTCCATCTACTAGTGCCCTCGAATCAGCTTGAAAGTTAGATTTTGTAAACAAGCCAAAACATCCTAAATTTGGGAGTTTTTATGCAAATTTAGGAAACCTTGGGGGCCTAAATACAGTTGTGACCACACGGGCTGCTTTGGGCAGCGTGCACATGATCTCTGAACTTTTCATTCGAGATATGATGCCTTCCGTTGAGCAGAATTTGGTTAACAAACCATAAATCGACAAAATCATCGGTTTATTGGCGATTCGACATTAATCGC
Source organism: Tillandsia fasciculata (assembly GCA_029168755.2). Classification (NCBI taxonomy): domain Eukaryota; kingdom Viridiplantae; phylum Streptophyta; class Magnoliopsida; order Poales; family Bromeliaceae; genus Tillandsia; species Tillandsia fasciculata. Next base: position 89,800 of record JAQOTM010000098.1, on the reverse strand, counting down.
ATAATTCGAGAAATTATGGTGATTAGTTGTGAGTGCCAGATGTCCTTGGCTGTTCCCGACGCTGTCCTGGCTGGTCCAGTGATTTCAGTTTTGTGTTGGTGACTTTCGGAGCCGAAATTGGTTTTTTCGGAGGTGTTTTCAGTATTTATGGCACCGTTTGAGTACAGAGTCGCACCCGGTGGAATTTGAGTGCCCGAACGTCTTCAGTGAAGCATTCTGGGGCAACATGTCAAGTTCCGTTAAATTCGGAGACCTGTAGGCACAGATCGGACCATAGTAAGTCGATCGACGGATTTTCAAAAATTCAAGCAAATCCCGGGACTTCAACGAAGTTCCTTGTTTAAGCTTTCTGCACACAGAGAATCAGTGGGTTGGGTGTGTGAGAGTCTTTTACTAACCTGTGGTTATGATTCAGGTCCCAGCAGTCAGCTGCCAGCTCGTGAGCCTTCCAGCGGATTTCTGGACCGCCTACATTGAGGTGGGTTTTGCTTCGGTCCGGGCTTTATCATTTCTACCCTATAGGGTACCGTAGTAGGTTGGACCCCTGTGTTTGATGTTAGCTTTTTTCCTATGGTTGAGCCTTTCTACTTGCTTTCATTCCAGCATTCAGTATATATAGCTATGCAGCCTTAGTCGTACAGTTGAGCTTTTCTACATGATTTCATTCTCAGTATTTACTATATATAGTGATATACTTCTGGACATATGCAATGCTTGCTTGGTCACTAGCTTAGTTGTATCAGCATTTCCTATTATTCTACTGCATGTTAGAATAGGATTTCAGCTTTAGTTATTCAGTTTCTGTTATATAGCTCCTGTTTTATCGTATCAGTTGACATTATAGTTTCAACATCCCGACAGGGATTTCCCGGCTTTATGCCGTTTGTTCGGTCTTTAGACCATGAGCTTGAGCATCAGCATTATGATCGCCACAAAGCCAGCTGTACTTTTTACGTACACTAGCGGGATGATCCCCCGCAGTGGTGTACTTTACCGGTAAAGTGGTCACAGTGACCCGTGTGCCCAGAGTTCACACAGTGTGTACAGGGTTATGTCAGCAGATTGGTGTACAGGTGGTATTTAGCCTGAGGTCCTCATGACCAATAGTGGCAGGTGATTAGCTACTCTATTTCTGGTATTGATGCATGATTTATTGATATTGTTGCTCCAGCATTTATTTAGTATGACTGGCATGTGATTATCATCATTCTCTATTTACAACATTGATATTTATTGATTATCATACTAGCTCTGTTCTATAGCATGATTAGTCCCTGTTTATTAGATTTGTCAGTTACAACATGATTAGCTTTATATATGAGTACCCCTGCTTTCACTTCAGCATGCCTAGTTTTAGTTTCATTACTTTGTTATTCAACTTTGAGATTATATTCTGCTCTTACTAGTCGCTGCTTACGGTATCCAGTAGGTACGACTTACTATTTCTCGGCCCGTCGTGCCCACTGGGATATATTTATGTTGTATCTCATAACATTGGGTGACCATTTCTCCAGGTCAGTCAGATGCTGAGATATTGGGACGATCCAGTGAGCTGTCACGATAGAGTTGTCCCCTGTTATTGGCCGCAGTGGCCCAGTGCTTTGCTTTTACAGTTTTTATTCTGCCTATGTACTTTCGAGTTAGTTATTTATGTTCTTTGTGGATTATGTCATGTCTATTGTGGATGAGTAGCTGTAGAGGATTTATATTTATGTTTAGTTAAGTGATTGTTACTCCTCTGATTATATCACTGTACTTGTCTAGCCGAGCATATATAGGGGAGACTCTATCAGTGTGGACAGAAGATTTTCTATGCATGTGGCGGTCTGTCCACGTCCTGGGTTTCAAAGTGTTAGACTCTGATTTTTTTTTTTTAAAAAAAATTATCGTGCTTTTTGAAACTCAGGGCATGATAGATTAGATGGTATCAGAGAAATAGGTATAAGATACCTAGGAATTGGTTAGGATTGAGCCTTAGGATGACATGAGTCTAACGTGAGAGCGCGGGGGCGTATGTTATTTCGGGGGTTAGGAACTCAAGTGTATTTTCCACTATTCGAGTCTATCCTAACCTAATTGTTATGTTTCAGTGATGGCTCGACCTAATCGTCGTGGTGGTGATGTTGGGCGGGGTGCGAGCAGAGGCCGAGGTATCAGCGAACCTCCCAGAGTACCGAGGGAGCCAGAGGGCTCCGATAGATTACAGCGATTGGAGGATCACATTACCGCCTTGGCTGGTATAGTCCAGCAGCTTGTACAGCAGCAGACTGCTGCTCCTGCCGCCCCAACCCCACCTGTTCCGCGACCTACCCCTCCGCTTGTTCAGGAGCCAGAGGAACCGATAATACCTCCTGCCGCCCATGTGCCGCCAGTTGTGATAGCTCCGGCTATCGCTACTACTTCAGGAGCTGCACCAGAGGCCGCCACTGTCAGCGACCCACCAGTTGCTGCCGTCAGGACTACTTTTTGACCGACGACACCTGCCGCCGCTGAGGATGCAGTTTAGGCAGAGAGAGCCTGAGCGAAGGCTGTCTCAGTGGAATTCAAGAGATTTCAGCCAACTACCTTCGACGGAACAGCTGACGACTATTGAGCTTTCGAGAAGTGGGTGATGCACATGGATAAGTTGTTCTGTGATCTGTACACGAAAGATCGTGATCGAGTTCATCTTGCTGCACATTGCCTCGAGGGAGATGCGAATCAGTGGTAGAACGATTTGCTTAGAGATCAGTACAGGGGATTTCCCGAAACCCCGTGGAAGGAATTCAAGGACGCAATCTACCATCACTATTTGAGCGATAGTATTAGGGAGGGATTGGAGCAAGACTTGGAGAGCATGCACCAGGGAGATCATTCTTTTAGAGAATATGAACGGGAGTTCTCTCGTATTTGTTCTTTGATTCCGCAGGTTGTGCGGAATGTGCGGCGTAAGATCCGGCTTTTCTCTCAAGGGCTGCGATCTGAGATCCGCCGACTCCTTTCCTCCTTAGACCTCCAAGTTTTCCGCAACTGCGTAGAGCGTGCCTTCTCTGTGGAGGCTGACATCGCGGTCACTCGTGCCGAGCGACAGGCCACTGAGAAAGGCAAAGAAAAGAAGCGACCATTTTCAGGAGATGGGGGTGGATCCCCGAACACAGGGAAACCACCTAGACACCCTCGAACCCAGGATCACGCTACGAGCACTCCTACTAGCAGTCAGCAGCGGCGTTCGCGACCCTGGGTATTTTGTGGTGGACCACATCGGGCAATTACATATGATCTGCGCCATGGCCGTTGCTACAGGTGTGGCCAGGCCGGGCACATTGTGGCTAACTGCTCACAGAGATCTGCACTAGCTTAGTCTACTATTTCTTCACCAGCCGTTTCTTCTCAACGGCAGAGCCCTGCACCGAGTGTGTCTTCATATGGACGATCCCCGCCTTCTCTGCAGTTTGATAGGACGTGTCAGATTCCTGAAGGGCGAGTGTATGCCTTGACTGCTCCGGATGATCCACCAGTAGAGAACCCAGCAGGTATGTTTGCAAGGTGGTAAGCTTTAAATGATGAATTTTTTGATATTGTAGTGAACTTTCCGGTTGTCTTATGCGTCGACTTTTGCAAGTAACCTGTTGAAACTCGTAGTCTTGGGTTGTTTTCAGACAGTGCTAGTGCCTTGTGATTGGTGGTCACTGTGGTTATTTTGGACCCGCACCCTAGCTAAGTAGACTGTCATACATCATATTGTAGTTAAGTTTTGAAAACGAAACTTCTTATATTGGGGGGGGGGGGTTGGGGGGCGTAATGTAGTACTCGAGAAATTTAAGTTTGAATTCGAGTTTGAAATACAAAGAAAATCCTAAGTTGTATATATACCAGTGTGCAATAAACCCTGTATACATGTGTATAGTGAATAGTGACTTATGACTTAAGTGTGAATAGTAACTCGTGAAACTCGAGATTTTCGTACGAAGTTGGCTAACTGGACCTATTTGAGTCCAAATTCGATGATTCAAATACTTGATTTGAACGGTCTCGTCGATTTGATCGCAATGGCGTAGTCAAAATTTGTGTTTGACGAGCCTTGGTCATCGAAAAGCGTGCCAAACAGTGTAATTCACTATATAAGATGGATTTTGAATTTAATGAAGCTCAAACGCATCGAACCAAAATCACTAGTCGATAGGTTTCTTCGAGCCGGACATCGTGGTGTCGTCTGTTTTTCAATTCGACAACCCTAGCACCTCAAAAAGCATGAAAAATAGTGAAATTTAAGGTATTTGTGTGAAAACATTAATATTTTATGGATCAATTGGTGAGAGACTTCTTGGAAGGGGGTTCCTATATATTTTTGATCTACAGCAGAGGACTTGGTTGAAAAGAGTGGAAGTTAGAGGACTTATTTGCATTTTGTTGCAAAGTATACATAAAGTAACCAAGGGTTGCTCTTTGCAACCCTAGCCACAAGTCCCTATAACCACAGCCGCAGCCCCGACCTCTCCTCTCCCTCCTCTATCCTTCCCGAGCCCCAGCACCGCCGGCCGTCGCTTGTGGCCGCCGGAAAAGCAAGAGGTTCCAAGAAATCTCTTGATCTCGGGTTGGGTTGAAGGAGAAGCAACCAAACCTCAAATCCTTGCACTCCAACGTACTTGTGACCTCTATTAGTGTCTGGAGGTCAAGCATGAGGAGCCAGACCGCTTGCCTTGGCCGCATTCTCTTGGTGCTGGAATTCTATCAGTAGTAAAATCCCATTGTTACTACCGATTTTTATTTTTCGATGATGGAGCCTCCGATTCGACGATCGGCACCGTTGAACATGATTTAGACCACTGGAACTATCTAGAAATAAAATTTCAAATCTTTTCGACATTATTGACCTAATCATCAAAGGGTTGTAAAATTTATAATTAAAGATAGATATGAGACGTTTGCTCGTTTAACGGTGTAAAAAAGTCTAAATTGATTGAATTTTAGTTAGAAATTTTTTTAGACTATTTAAAATAAGATCTAAACTCTCAATTTTGGTTCCAAGACTCTTATCATCACTTTTTGAAAGATATTTATTTTCAACCGTTCATTTTGTGCCCACTTGATGGATAAGAAAAGAATATCAAAAAAGCTTGAAATTTGATTTCTAGATAGTTCTAGTAGCCTAGATCATGTTCAACGATACTAATCATCGATTCGGAGGCTCCATCATCGAAAAAAAATTGATAGTAATAATAAAATTTTATTATTGATAGTATTCCAGCACCACACACACACTCTCTCTCTCTCTCTCTCTCTCTCTCTCTCTCTCTCTCTCTCTCTCTCTCTATATATATATATATATATATAAAGTGGTGTTTCTGTCTCTTCTAAAGAATTGTAGTTTTAATCTTCTATTATACTGTGTGTGTTATGTTTATTCTAAAACACCACTTTTAACCACTTTTTAAGTATACAAATAAATATAAATTTGACAGGTTATAGTCGTTAATCTAACTTGTTGTAATTCTGATCAGAATATCAATTCAAAATAATATTTGATACAATTTCAAGTTATATTAATTGTTATACGAGCACATAATAATATGCAGTTTTGTAGATACCCTTTAGTAGGTTCCAATTTTTGATGGCTAAATAAAAAGGGTATAAGTACTTCCATGCGATTCATGCAAATTTGTCTTTAATTTGTAGATTACCATGTATTATTTCTCCTCTAAAAATTGTGCAAGTTTCTAATGGAATATTCAAAAGACTAATAAGAAAAATTCGACCTAACCTGCTTAACGCTAATTTTGATAACATACTGTTGTCCGCCGTAAACCGAGAGTGGTTTAATGGAGTATCCAGGTGCGATTACAGATGAATTTACAAGTACAAAACCTTGACAGCGAAGGTTGTAGCAACCTGCGCCATTCTTGTCGATCTAAAAATAAAACGAAGTGATGATTTACATGCCGGAAATCGGTTTACCTTTCAAGGATGAAGATTTTATACTTACAGTCCAACGCGTGAAAAAATGAAGCTTGTTGTCATGATACAATGCTGGTAGCACCTATTACACCAACATTTTTTGCATATTAATAACTCTTTAACTTTAGATCGTTACGCCAAAAGATAAAACAAATTTGATAGATTGGTAAGTCATTTAAAAATACCAATATTATTTCCATATTTGGTCAAAAGTGTATAAAGATTATGTGGACTAGGATTAATTGTTTTCAAAAAATTGTCTAAATTTTAAGCTTTAAAATTTTGATTTCAATACGAAGCATTTTTTAGATAATTATTTTATTATCTTTCAATAATATCGTGAACAACTTCAAAAATTATTGCTAGCTTGCACCAATACGTTCAGACGCCACTCTTTCTTTTACCTATAGTAATTCATCTTATACTTCAATCTCTCAAGCTAGCTAACCTCATTTCAAACGTACTTTGATTGAAATATGAATTGTTTGATTAAAAATATGAGATAGAAAGAAAAACATATGACATTGTAGTACATTAATAAGTGAATACGTCAGTGTATAATAATTTCGAAATATTTAGGCACTGAAATAGAAGTTTTTGAAGTTCAAACCTATAATTGTTTTCTTCCAATAGATTTCATCATGCAAATACACAAGAACTATAGATTTAACTTCAAAATAGCAAACGTGTCTTTCTAAACCTTAATTAGTTTTAGAAGCTATTTTAAAATTTGTCGGGACAAATATGCAATTTTCTAAATTTATAGGAATATATTAGTATTTTTTTTTGAGAAAAGATAGCACTCTACCTGCTTCATTTATCACGGAAGTGAACTAAGAAATAAGGGTGAGACAGCAGGGTCTCTTGGAAAAAAAAAATAAAAATTTTGCAGCCCTCACTTCAAATCCTTCCACAGCAGCACATCTCTATTAACCCAACTTACAATACTAAGTGGGTCAGTGTTGACTTGGTGAAATATCACTTTGTTTCTGATCGCCCTGATCACCGACCATGTTGTTGACGAATAGGTTAGCTGCTTAAACCTTACTACAGCCCCCTTCGTTGTCATCCACTTCTCCCAGACGCTCCTAATATCTTCATCGTATTCCCTGAGCTAGATGGCCCAGAGCCCATCCCCAATACAAACTGCAAAAAAACGCACCTCACGAAAAGATGGTCTATCGTCTTTTCCTCACAGCCGCAAAGCACGCAAATTGTGTTCCCCAGCCAACCTCTCTTAGCCAGATTATATGTTGTTAGCAGACGTCTTTTGAGTACCAGCCAAATGAGAATCTGTACTCTAAGCGGCATCTGGAGGTTCCATAGCGTTCGAGCATACAAGTCTCTAATACCCCTATCGCTAAGAGTCAAATAGGTAGATTTAACCGTAAAAAGTCTTTTTTCGTGCCACCGCCAAATCACTCTGTCGTTACCAGCCCCCAGTGTGACACCCGCCAGTAGCTCCTTTAGTTGTCGAAGCCTCTAGTCCCTCTCAATCCTTCCGGTGTGGTCCTCCTCAAATTTTTTTGCCACCTCCATCCACAGCTCCCGAAACAATCGCCGACTAATAATGCTTTCCTCACCACTTCAGTGTAAACATCAGGTAAAAGAGATTGCAAGGTCATCTTACCACACCATCTATCGGACCAGAAACTGATAGTTTTAATTACCATTTTCGAGATGGTACGAAGCCTCCCCTGAAGAGCTCTTTGAGCTTGACGACATCCCTCCACCATAGTGAGGCCGCCCGTAACGCTCTCCTCTCCCCCAGTGGTTTTCTTTTCGAGTAATAGATTGCCCTAATAAGTTTATTCCATTGAAGATATGGTGCCATAAAGAACCTCCACCACCATTTGGTCATAAGGGCATCATTCATCAGACTAAGATCAAGAACACCCAGACCGCCTTTCGTCTTACTCCTACAGACATTCTTCCAAGCTACTAGCCACCCCCTTCCATTACGGTGAAAGTCTCCAAACAAAAAAAAGTCCCTTCTAAAAGCTTCGATCCTTTTAATGATCCAGGTTAGAGCTTTGAAAATAGAGCATAGGTAAATGGGCATGTTGGCTAGGACTGCGTTAACCAATGTAAGCCTTCCTCCTTTTGATAGAAGTTTAGCCTGCCAACCGTCGATTCTACTATATATTCTGTTGATGACACCGCCCCAATCCTCATTTCTTAGCTTCTTATTGGACAGTGGCAGCCCAAGGTAATTTGTCGAAAAAACTCTAACTCGGCAATCCAGAATTTTCGCCAGTCTAACCGCCTTGTGCGCATACTTGTTAGAGATAATGCTAATTAGTTAGAATTAGATTATCTAATTTATTTGGTTGTTTAAATTGTGATAAAAATAAATCTAATTAGATAGGATATCTAATTAGAATAGAATTTTATATAATAATCTATAAATAGAGAGGTCGGGGCTATTATAGTTAATGAAGCCGGAGTCGCCTTAATTAATTAGTGGAAGCCCAAGAAAGATGTACGGGGCATGAAGTTGATTTCTTCAATAAAGGCAAGTTTAGTTTGCTTCCATCAAAACGTACCAGATTCTCTCATTATTTGTCTTTCTCTCTTCTTTTTTCTATTCTATTTTTTGTGGAGATTTCTATATGCCTTAACAAGTATATAAAAGATATTTATTGGAGGCCCGCCGCCGTAACAAGTGGTATCAGAGCCTTGTTTTCAAGAGATGTAGTAACCGTGATTTTTAAAAATCCAAAATTTAAGTTTAAATAATTTTTTGGATTATTTAAATGGCAAAAATGAAAAATTAATAGTACAATAGTGGCTCTAAAATACCGACTTTTGATCGTAGTCTGATCTCGAAAATCTGAGATCACAATTGCGACCATCTCGTCGAAACATGAAAAATTGATATTCATATGCTTTCGATCCGACGATCGGATATTCCGCAAATCAGCGACAAAGAATTGGGCCCCACAACTTAAGTTGTGAATAGTAACTCCTGATTTAATTCCCCTCTCGACCATCGTCGGCCGTTTCACCGTCTGGACCCTTGACATAGGAGTATGAGTAGTCAATCCTAGCTATTTTCGATGTTCTGAGCACAATGGCACTGACGGAATTCGCGTTTGGCGATCCGGATGCATCGAAGTGCGTGCATTGTACTACGACTTGTCGAACTTTACGGCCGAGATTTTACTCGAGCGCCGAATCAAGCAAACAAATATGCCATTTGAAAGGTCTCGACGAGCCGGACATCGTGGCAAAGTCCGTTTCGCAATTTGACGAACGGTTTGTCTCGAAATGCGTGAAAAGCTCCGAAAAAGTGGATATTTTTGCGAGAAACCTAATATTTTATGTGTCAAAATTAACAAGGCTTATAAGTTAAGGTGCTGGGTGCGTTTGTTACCTACAGATGGGTCCTTAGAGTTTAAGGTTGAGAGTGCGGGGGGTTAATCGAAAATTTGCAAATTCTTGCAATAATGGCAACATGGCTGTTGGGCTTCCTCGTGGGAGGTTACCGAGGAAGGCTCTTGGGATTTCTAACTCCCAAGAGTTATTTCCTCATAAGCCCGGAGTGCTGGGTGGCCGAAGAGACACAACCCCATTGAGAAAAATCCGAGAATAGTGAGAGAAGAGTAAAGCTTGGAGAAAGTTGCGCCAACTTTGCTCTCTGAGTTCCCTGAGGTGTTTGCCTGTGTCAGAGGATCACCCCGGAGCTTGCTATGGCCGCGCGAAGGAGGGGGAAGAGAACCGGCTTCTTCCTTTCTTCACCAACTCCGGCGAGGTAAGATTCTTTAAACCAATGGTTCTCTGGACCTGAGACCCCTAGCAGTAGACTCCTTAGGTGGTTAGGATGCTCCCTGCTTAGCTCCGAGACCCCATGCACTGTAGGTTGCCGGCGGGAGAAAACTCCTCGCCGGAACCCTAGGTTGCTCCGCCGCGTCCAATCTCCACAACCAGTGGATAAAATTGAAAAATAAAATCATGGGAATTTACTGTAGGACCTAAGGATCATCTCCACCAAATTTGGTGGAGTTTGATCAAGTGGTTAAGTTGCATATAGAAACCCTAGTTTCGGGTTTTCTTGAACCCTGGCCGAGCTTGCTGCTCCGGTGCCGGCAGGCCACTCCACCACCGGCCACCAGTCCGAGAAGCTTCCTGATTTCAAACAGGCTTCATCCATGCTGTTGCATGGCTTCCATGCAAGCCAAGGGTGGCGCGGCCATGGATGACCCGAAATCGGCCAATAATGCGGTTGCCGGCTCTCCGGCCATATCCGGCGGGTGGGGAGTGGACCGGAAGTTTACTGGGACCGAGAGAAGAACATCCATGCATTTACATAGGCTTCATGCAGCTTCTGTGGAATTTCACCATTAGAGGCGGTGATGCTCGAAACCGAGCTTGCTCCACCGCCGCCGCCGCCGTGCCCTATCGCCGGGCACGGGTCCAGGTAAGTTTGTGATGGGTTTTGGGGACTATTGGTGCTTGTGGTTGGGTCCCAAAAGCTCTAGTTGAAAGGTCACGAATTTTGAAGCTTAAGCTTCATCTTCTTCTTCATGCCCGCGCCCAACCTGGGGAGCAAGGTTGCCCCAGATTTACTGGGGATACTCCTACAACTCTAAGGAGTATTTCCTTCCAAGTTATAAGGGCTCAGGTGCAGTATATGCTGAGAACCAACTCGGGAATTGGCTAGGTGCTTGTATGTGTGATTGTGCACATTAGGTGTTTGATGAAATGCCTAAGAGAAGTTTTGTTTGGATTTAGGGTTCGAATATAATATAAAAGATGCTCCATTTTATCCCCTGAGCTTGATGCTTACTTCAGATCAAAGCTGATCTGTGTGGAAATGTGTATGGAGTAATGTGAACATTGTTAGAAAGCTTGGGCTTTGGATCTTGTAATCCAGCAGTGCTGGGCTGCACTTTGGGCAAGCCTCTGGGTTCTTGAGGTGTTTTGAGCAAAAGGCTCAAGCAGATTTGAAATTGGCACAAGAAATCTAAAGTTGTAGTGATGTCAAGCTCTAGGTATAGTGTTGGGCCGAAGTCCTGGTTTTGAGTTGTTCCCTGATCAACATTTTTTATTTAGGTTGGCACAGTTTCGAGCTTTCTTTTGGAGTCGAAAGATCGCCTGCGAAATGACAGGTGGGTTTATCTTCGGTCCGGGTTTTATCATTTCGGCCCTCTGGGGTATAGTATTGGTTGGACCCCTGTTCTTGTAGCCCAGATGCATTTTGAGCCTGCCATTTTATTGATCAGTTTCATGTTGCTATATGATCCTTATCTGCAAATTGATTATATGATGCCTTGCATGATTGATCTTAGTTGTTTCCAGTTATTATAGCATTATTCTGGACATATGCCATGCTTGTTTGGTCACCAGCTCAGTTATAGATTTTATATACTGTTCTTCATTACATGATTAGTATAAGAGATTCGGTTTCAGCATATGACATGATTTATCTCAGTATCAGTGTCCCAGTAAGGATTTTCTGGCTTTTTGCCAATTACCAGGTTTTGACAGTAAGTTTCAGCATCAGCATTGTGATCACCACTGTGCCAGCTTTCAGTCACGTACACCGACGGTTTGGCCACCGTCATGGTGTTCTTTACCGGTAGAGGGTCACAACGACCCGTGAGCCTATGGTCACACAGGTGTGCATGGGTTATGATAGCATGTTTAGCCTGAGGTTCGGTGAGACCAATAGTGGCATTGCCTGAGGTTCTGTGAGACCAGAAGTGGCATTTGGCTGAGGTTCTGTGAGACCGAAAGTGGTATTTAGCCTGAGGTTCTGTGAGACCGATAGTGGCATTAGATTGGGTATTTTATTATACTATCATGATTACCTGGTTCTTATTCCTGCTATAGTTATCAACCTATGCTTGCTTTAAGATTTAGTAAGTTTGCATTCAGTTACAGCTCCAATAATATATCTGCTTTAACCTAACATGTGATTATTACTATCCTCTAGTATTGTATGCCAGTAGGTATGATCTGCTATTTCTCGGCTCGTCGTGCCCACTGGGATACATGTACAGTGTATCTCACACCCCCTGGGTGACCATTTTTCAGGACGGTCGGGTGCTGGGATGTTGGGACGTGTTTGGTAAGGTTCCGTGTTAGCAGTCAACCCTGGACAGCCGATATTTATGTAATAGCATTTGTCAAAGAGAGATATTGTAATTAAATTGTAAAGTATTGTAATACTTGGTTTATATTTATTTTAGTAGTACGTAGTTAGTCTACTCTGATGTTATTGTAAAGCTTAGCCGTGCATATATAGAAAAGGCCCAATCCCAAAGGGGGATTGGGACTCTCCTATATATGTGGCGGTCTGTCATGCCCTGGCTTGGTTTTGAAACTCTGATTTGAAAAAAAAAAAAAAAAAATTTAGACGCTGATTTTTGAACTCGGGGCGTGACAAGAGAAGAAGATACCGATGGCGTTTAACAGTGCCAACGGAGTTGCACAAGGATTCCCAATATTCAAAGGGGACAATTATGATTTTTGGTTCGTGAATATACGGACGTTCCTGCGATCCCAAGATCTATGTGATTTTGTTGAAAAATAATGTAAGGAAGCAGCGGGAGAGAATTTGAAAAAAGATGAGAATGCGTTTTTCTTTATTCAGCAATCTATTGACGATTCAATATTTTTCTATATTGCCGGCGCTACCCGATTGAAAGAAGTATGGGATATATTTCAGAAGGAATACCAAGGTAAAAAAAAAGTGCTCGGAATTAAAATTCAAACTTTAAAAAGAAAATTTGAGACTTCATTTATGGAAGAAAAAGAAAATATTCATACATTTTATTCTAGAATTATGGAATTAGTTAATTTGATGCCTACCTATGGTGAACAAATTACTTATTAAACAGTAGTTGAAATTTTTTTAAGAAGTTTGATGAAAAAATATGGTGATGTAGTTTCTACTATAGAAAAAGTAAAAGATTTATCTAAATTATCTTGTAGCGAACTTCTTGGTTCTTTTTTAGCACATGAGGAACGAAATGATAGAACTGAAAATTTTTCTGAGCATGCTTTTTAAAGTGAATCGAAAAGCAATGAAAAAGATAAAGCAGATACTTCTAATCGTCAAGCCTCAGCATCTGGTGACCATAGCAGAGGTCGTGGTCGTGGTCGTGGTTGTGGTCGTGGTTGTGACCATGGTAGAGGTCGCGGTGGTAGATCGGGTAAATACAATAATAGAAACGGTGAAGGATCAGGTAATAAAATCAGATAATCTACAGAGGTAATGATCAGCCCTATAATTATAAAAAAAATTCAACGTTATTATGTAAGAACTTTGGCCATATCGAGTGGTTTTGTCGATTGAGATGACAAAACGCTAATTTTGCTCAAGGAAATAATGAAAACGATAATGTACTTTTTGCATGTCGTTCATCAGAAAAAGCTGCTAATAGTATTTGGTATGTCGATTATGATGACCCGGATCTCTGCTGAAGGGTTACAGTGCGATCAGCGGCTTCTAAAGACCTATTCTATGTGATGGTAGTGTTGTGCGCGAATCGAACCTGAGAAATGGACTCAGCGCGAAAAATGGATCAAGATTGTCTATTCGGATGCCTTCGTCGAAAAATAAAAGTGGTTTCTATCAAAACAGACACTGAATTTGGATTCAGCACGGAAACACGTTGAAAAACAACTATTTGGATGTATTTTTCTAAGTCCGGACACCCGCAAACGGACAACCGGATGCTTTCAGTGTATTTTGGTGCACGAGACCGAGGAGGGGCCACATGGCGGCCCCGGATTGGCCGGTGCACCAGGCGCGGTCCACGGAGGGGACGCGGGCAGGTGGGGCAGGCAGGCAGGTGCGGGGGCAGGTGCTCCTTTCGCGGGGCGCCGCCATGTGGCGGCGCGTGGTTGGCGGGCGCTAACCACCCGCACGCGCAGTGCGGGCCACATGGCACGGCCCGGATGGCCGGCCCCTGCTGCGGCGTGTTATGGGACACATGGTGCGCCCAGATTTATCCGGGCGCATTGTACCGTGTCCCCTGTTTGGTGCCCGGATGTTCCGGGCGCCCAAGAACGTACCCCAATGTCCGAATTTGGTATTTTTTGGGTTTTCGCCTATAAATAGGCTTTGGTTTCCTCCCTCTTCTATTTTTTTGGAAACCTCTTGGAGCACCCTTTGGCTGAGGCACTCTTCCACATGTCCACCATCTTTCGAAGGAGTCTTGGTATTTTTGGAGGCTGCGACATCGATGTTTTCCCCGGCTCTTCGCACTTCGACGCTTCTCTAATTTTGGTCTTTCCCATCGACGTTCCGTCCGCGGACTCCCCTATGCTGATCCGAGGGAGTTTTTAGCTGACTTTTGTGGCGATGTTTTCACAAAAGGTAGATCTTCAATTTTTGTATTTACCGTTCCTCTCCATTTTGAGTTTTTATGGGGTATTTCGAAGCTTCTTTAGACCCCCTTTTCTGTGGCATTTTTCTGGACAGCGGAGGAGTATTCTTGCGTTTTCTCGGCCTACGGTTGGTGGATTTGGGAGTTTAAGGGTTCGATTGACATCTACACTCCAGAGGAACACAACTGTATTTTTCTTGGATTTTTTTGAGGACTTTTCGCAGGTGAACATTTTTAGTTTCTGGTACTCATGCACAAAACAGTAAATGCAGATTTTTGAGAGTGTAACTTTGGCGGCGTTCGGCTTGTGATACAGTTTTCGCGGCAATTTTGGAGTTTCGCGAGGAAAGCTGAAGTTGGAAATTATCGTCACGATCGAGGTGAGCATTTTTTCCTTTTGCTTCTGGACAAAAATTATGCTTGGATTTGCTCCTACTCTCGAGCGACGCGCTCGCTGATTTTTGCTGAACTTGTTGGACAGCACTTCAGTGTTTTGGTTGGCGCCGCCGATCCGGGAGGAGTTCTTGGATGATTTTAATTGCGTTGGAATCTTGAGAGGCTGAGGAACGTGCACGTCAAGTTTCTGCTCGATCAGACCCCGAATCGTTGCGTTTGAGGTGGGCTTGATTTTCCTCCAGATCGACGAACTGTTTTCTAATTCTATCTTATAGTGGACATGCATAATAGATATATTGATCGAGATATATGCATGATATAGTTGAGGATTTATTTATTGTATGACGGATGCATGGTAAAATCAGTGAACATTTGTTGGTTAAGATGATTACATGCTAGAGTTAGCATTTTGAGCATCGGTTGTGTTGTATGTTTCATTGTGGAACCTTGACTAGCACCCCGTCATATGTTTGCATGTTTAACTAGACTAGTAGAGAAGCCTCACTTGGGCTAGGTTCCTTTATGCCTTATGTTGGGTTATAATTATAAGGATCTGAATAGGAAAAAAAACACCTAGAGGGGGGTGAATAGGTGTAAACAACAAACACTCAAAAATCTTTGTGTAATGAAACCCAATGCGGAAAAATAAATAACACGCAGAGATTTTACGTGGAAAAACTCCAAAATCAGGAGTAAAAAAACTACGGGACCGATCATGTGATGACCCGGATCTCCGCGGAGCTGCTGCAGCGCGTCGGGGTGGCCATTGGAGGCCTACTTGGTGTGTTGGAGGTGTTTGGGGCATAATTGGGCACAAGTGTTGGACTTCGAGCTTAAATGGATCATGTGAGTGATCGGAGGACCCCGTGGAGGGTTTAGAAGTGGTTTCGCGCAAAACGGATATTAAATTTGGGCTCCGCGCGAAATTTGGGCTAAGAACGCATTTTCGGGTGCCTTCGGCAAATTTTAAAGTTGGAATTTGGCAAAACGGACGTCAAATTCGGTTTCAGGGCGCGAAAACGGTCAAAATGGACTACCCACTTGTCTTTTTCGGGCTCGGGTTACTGTTCACCGCCGGAACAGTGATTCCGGCGATCGCCGGCGGCGGGCAGCGGCGGCGCGGCCTCGGGCAGGCGGAGAGTGGCGGCGGGCAGGGCGCAGGGCGCGCGGGCAGGGCGCGCGGGTGCGCGGTCCACGCGGCCAGCGTGCATCGGAGGACCTGACACGTGGCGGTTGCGTATTGGTTCGGTTCACAGGTTTTTCTACGCCGGGTGCATCAGGAAGTGTGACCGACACGTGGCGGCTTTCTATTGGTTGGGGTTACTGTGCGGGCAGGCCGGGCAGCCGGGCAGGTGCGCGGGCAGGCGCTGAGGTGCAGGATTGTGGTGTGCCACGTGGGGGTTCCTCATTGGATGAGAGTTGGACACGTGGCAGGTGTTGATTGGCCGGTGCTATGAACTTGGAGCACGGAACAGACGGGTGGTGTACGGTGGATCGAGCTGGACACGTGGCGGCTACTGATAGGCCAGTCTACATGCGCGCGGTCCACGATGCAGGCGAGCCTGCCTCGGGATGCGTGCCTGGCAGGGTCGCAGGCACGCGCGCTGGCACGCGCAGGCGGGCCGGCGCGTCTGGCGCTGACCGGGTCAGCGCCACGTGTCGACCACGGAGTGGGCCACGCGTCGCGACGTGAGCGGCGGGATCCGGTGTTTGCTGTTATGTGGGCGACGTGGAGGCCCAGGATGAATCCGGGCTTGAACAGTGTTGGGCCGGGCCCAACACTGTAACAGCCCGGAAGTTCCTGTGCGCCCGAAAGTCAGGATATAATGGTCATTTTCTGATTTGTTTGATTGGGCCTATAAATACCCCCTCCTCTCCCTCTTTTCTCCCCTTTTCCGAGCTTTAGAGAGGGATTGGGAGGGAGAGCTCAATATAAAAGTTGTTCCCCTTGATGTTCTTGAGCTCGTGGTGGATCCCCGGAATTTCTGGAAGCTCGGCAACGGCGATATCATTTTTACAGTTCGCCTCAGTTTTCTCCCCATTTCGGCCCATTACCGTCGCAGCTCAGTCAAAAATTCACTGTGAGCAAACCAGGAGGAGTTTTTGGACGATTTCTTCGACAGCGTGTTCCTAAGAGGTAAGGCTTCGATTTTTGTGTTGATCGCTTCGCTCCGTTTCGCACTTTTGGCATGTTTCCCGAGGCATCTTTGACCCCCATTTTTCTGTGATGGATTTTGGACAGCACCGGCTTGTCGATTTTATATCTCAGCCTAGAAACATCGGATCAAGGCGTTTCAGGACTCGATTTTGATCTACTCGTCGCGAGGAACGCAGTGGTGATTTTTCTGGGATTTTTGGAAATTGTTTCGAAGGTGATAATTAAGCTTTTCTTGGACAGATTGCTACAGGAATTTTGATTTGGGAGGTTTTGAGGTGCAGTGGTGTTTTATTTTTATCTTGGTCTACAGGTATCAGATCTGGGCGTTTAAACAGTCGTTTTGGGGCTACTTTTCGCGAGGAACGCGACCGTGAATTTTCTGGATTTTCTTGAGGACTGGACAAAGGTGTTATTTAGCCTTTTTGGGGCTGATTTTGGACTGTAGGAAATTATACAGTTTTGGGATTAATTGTGCACATTGTTCTGTGCAGTGGGACACAGTTTTGGTGGATTGCTGTGTTAGAGGACAGCGGGCAGCGAGAGGTCTCTTTTGGTGTTGTGCGCACTTTTCGAGGTGGGTGGTTGTTGCATGCCTCTATATCTGACTTACTCACTAAGTTTATTAGAAAACCCACTATTGAACATATTGATTGATTATTATGCATGATTGCCTGATATACATGTGAGCCTATCATCTGAGATTAATTTTGTGAATATAGCATATTGGGGATATCATTGGGCCAATATTTCTGTTGGAACATGATTATTGGAACAATCTATTAGTGATAATTAACATGCTACATTAGCACCTAGACTTTATGAAAGTGGATTAAATGATTAATTGTTGGGACATAATGACACATCAATGTGCGGGTTTCACTCTGGGGATTTATTATGGATCAGGAGTTATACCTGTGTAGTCGACTGATGATTTTAGCCTGATGGTTATATTTATGTGGATATATTAATTGTTACACATGTAGAGCTATATTTGACTTTCTCTCTCTTTTACATTGCATGGGGACTTTTGCATGCTTGTTTGGACATCTAGATAGGCCACTATTTTATTGCTACACTATCATATTGGGATTTGACTTAGGAGAAACCATGATTGCTTTCTTTCTCCTTTTTATTTAGACTTTTGAGTCATGTTGCTCGGGTTCGAGCAGAGGATTGGGATAGTGTAGCCGGGACCTGAGGGTCAGTGACAGGGTGTACTTGATGTTGGATTATGGGTTATTGCGGCAACCGCGGACAGTAGGCGGTTGACCGGATCTTGATTATTGTACCCAATTGTGGGTTGTGGGTTATTGCGGTGACCGCGGACTGTGGGCGGTTGACCGGATGTTTACTATTGCATCAGATTGGGTATCAGATTTCTCTAGTGGATGGTATTTTCCACTTTTGAGTACTATTGCATCGGGTCGGGGTTTCATTGGTGGACGGAGTTTCCCACTTTGATCATAGTCATGATCCAGTCCTGCTATTGTGAGACATTGGTTACAGAGATACTTTACTCGTGTGGGTCGCTCCCCTCGAGTGCCACTCCGGAGTAGGCTTTAGACCGTGTTGGGTTCCGGTCATTTGGACAGAGGAGATACTGAGTTCTTGAGTTCGACAGCAGAGCAGGCAGTACCAGTTTTACTGGTGGCACTAGATTGGGTCTATTTGGTCAGATACTGTTTCCTGATGCATTCATACCGTCATTTCCTTCGGTATTGCATTTAGAGGCATACTTGTTGTGGTTTCCCCCTTCTATTCAGTAGTTCTGTTTACAGCTTTACCACTTGCCCCTTTTCTTGCCTCTAGTAGACTTAGTGGGTACGCCGGAGCTTGAGGCTTTACCCACATGGGGAGGCTACTGGTTTACTAGTGGTTCTCACCCCCTCTGTTGTTTTTCCTTTTCTCTTTCCCCCCTGTTTTGCAGAGTCCTCTTCGGGAGTTGCTGATCTTCGATCATTATCCGATGCGAGGGAGTCACGAGCTAGATCTTTACCACCCGAGGAGTGTAGCTGTATTCCCTGGTTGGAGATTCCTGGTAGCTGTTGGCTGGTTTTACTGTTTTATTGGAGAGAGATCTTTTGTATTTTGTGGAGAGACTGATGTTGAGACTGTTGTACTATAGTTTTAGTTTATCTCCTTTTATAGTTGAGAGATGCTGTACTGAGGACATTGTATGATGATTATCTGTATTTGAGGAGATGGATATTGTACTCTATTTCATGTTGTACAGTGATTGGATTTTATTTTACAGCATTTCATTTCAGCTCTGATATTTGTGTAGCTATAGTACTATCTTTTGCAGGTTAGACGCTTCGCCTATGCGGGTTTTAGCATAGGTGGCGGATCTGTTGGCGAGCCCGGGTCGCAGTTTCGACCCCGGGGCGTGACAGATCACACGGTGAAATCAACTAAGATTAAGCACGTACAAAGGTGATATACTGTACTCACACACGACTCAACCTTTTTCCATACGCTCCGAGTTGATCTTCTTCGCTCGCTCCACAACGCGCCTCGAATCCACGATTTGCGTCCAACGCCGAGTCCACGGCGTCCAACGTCGAGTCCACGGCGTCCAACGTCGAGTCCACGACGTCTGACCGAATCCACGGTCTCCACCAAGTAGTACGTCTCGAATCCACGAACGTACCTCGCTCCGAATCCACGAGAGCGGTAACATCTTGAATCCACAAGGCCACGCGAATCCATGTGCCGATTTTTGGGAAAATCATTGTTTTGTTGGTGGTGACAATCCGCCGAATACTTAGATCAAAGATAGATCGGAAATACCATCTAAGTATTCATTAATTTGATTCTACTCAAAATCTGAGTTTGAAAACCTAGAATCAAATTAATCAATATAGATGAAGAAATATAGAATAAATCTAGTTATTTCCTTTCTTCTCTATATGTGGATTTATAAGTTTTTCTCCGTTAATTTTTCTCGTTCATTTCCGGAGTACAAAACTTATTTTTGGATTACCCTAAAAGATAGAATTAGGGTTTACTTATAGGTTAGAAACCATTGGAAGAGGATAAGAATCAAAAACTGATTGTAACAAAATTTTTCCCGCACGACGGTCCGGACTGGATTTGGCTTGATCCGGACTGTCGTTGTTTTTCAGAGAATTCCTGAAAAATCAGTGTTCGGGGTCCGGACTGAAATACCCACGGTCCGGACTGTTCATGCGATTTCTGCAAAATCCACGTTCGGGGTTCGGACTGAACCAAGGGTGTTCCGGACTGGATTTGCGCATGAACCTACCTACGTTCGGGGTCCGGACTGAAGTACCCTAATCCGGATCCTGAACATATAGCAGTCCAGTTTTCTGATTTTTAAGCGATTAAAAATTCATCCAAGTGTTTCTATACTACAAGAAGTATTCAGATCACCAAAATTATTTAGTTAAACATACCTAATTCTTTTGAATTCTTCTTTTTGAGATTGATGTATATGATCCACACATCTTCATCTTCAATCTTCAAGACTTAACCACTTTCACGACATACGCCAAGACAAATTCCTTAACACCTTAGACATCCATACTTTACATTTTATCCCTGGACATAGTGTTTTCCTCGCCCAGGTAGTGGGCCGAGGGGTCGGGATTTCTTTTAGTGTAGGATGCATGTTGCACTCGTGCTTGGGGGCTGAGTGGAGTCTGGTAGCTGTGGCTAGTCATGTACTAGTGTCGTGTGCCGTTTGGGTAAACGGTGGTCCCGGGTCGTCGAGTTTTCTCCGATCTATTTGTCATCATTGTGTTCGTGGTAGTAGTGTACTGGTGATAGCAGGACCTTGAACCCAGAATCTTTTGGACACACATGATTTCAGTAAACCAATATTTTTCTTCCAAATGTCGAAGGGTCGCCTGAGTCTGTTCTTGTCTGATTGGGCGAAGGCATTAGCCCTTCTGGGTATGGGAATAAAACTTGTTTTCTAACTGATTTTCCTAAAAGAGCTAAAATTCATTAAAATAGATTTTCTTAACTCAAGATGGTTTTGTAAAAAGGAACTACTTTTAGTTCTCACCCCGAGTGGGTTCGAGTGGAAATGGTCTTCAGCAATAAATATCACATTTTTCTGTAAACTTCCTCAACCGGGAGTGTTCGAGTGATCTGGGTTCTAAGTGCTATTTCTTCTTTGGATCGAGGACAACGAGAGGCTATACCTAGAGCTTGTTCTTGTTTGATTGGGTTGTAACTATTAGTCTTTCGGGGTTTTCTAACCCTTCATTGTCATTGGCTGTGGAGTATCTCCAGCCAGTGAGTTATAGCATGTTGAGTTTGATGTTCTGTTTTGGGAGCCGTCTGATTCAACGGTGGGTCCCGACTGTCGAGTTTTTCTTGCCAGTGAGTTAGAGATGTGATTTGGGTACTGTTGATCTTGTTGATCATGGATTTGGATTATAGCCTGCATGAGCCATATTGAGCTCGAAAGAGATATGCGGATACTTTTCTCGGTGGGGTCGCGCTCCTCGAGTGCCGCTCCGGAGCTAGTGTGCACTCGTCGCAGCGGTGGAGCTCGAGCGGATTGTCTTGGTGCCGGATATCCGGATTGAGGTTAGAGAGTTTCAGGCCCCGATGGTAGGATTGTCAGAGGTATACCAGCGGCAGAGTGAGCCGCTGGTCTGGGTGACACAGTTGTCGGAGCAGTGGGCAGCCCGATAGTGTTTTTCTCCTGAGACCACCTGGTTACAGTATCCTCAGCGGTAGTGATTTCTGAGGCACTGATGGAGCGAGTGGCCCCTCCGTGCCAATGTGAGTGCCGAGGCACCGAGGCGGGGTGGATTGCTGATAGTAGAGGAGCTGTGAGACTTTATCGATCGATAGAGCCCGTTTTGGCAGATGAACCACCCCGATTTAGGGATTTGAGTTGGAGCCTTTGGAGGCAGAATCGTGGTTGGTGGTGATGGAGTGATCAATTGAGAGTCTCCCTGTGCTAGAGAGTTGAGGCAGTCGTTGAACTGTACGCCCCAGGTTTCGAGGGACGAAGCGCGTAGGATGTGTGCGACTGGGAGTGGATTGCGCTAGGATACCTTTTAGTTTATCTGATCCCTCTGTTTTGGATTTTGGATGCCTCGATGGAGTAGGCATTGTGTATGGAGCGTACTATTGCAGTTCCTTTGGATAGGGATCTGCCGCAAGAGGCGAATTCTGGATAGAGGCGCCTGGCGCTAAGTGTTGGGGGACAGATCGGCTGGCAGAGGCACTTTCGTTTTCGTCTTCTGGATGGTGGGTATCCTTGTGGACGGAATATGTAAAGCTTACCCAAAGGAAGGTTATCCTTTGTGATTGATAACATTCGTGTTTGGGGTACAATAGATGTGCTTGAGGGGTGAGCTGAGTAAGGATAATTGAATGAGGAATTGCATGAATTAATTGTGTTTTGTTATATGACGATTACAATAATGGATTTTCTGAGATGTCAGAGGTCAGGTGGACCCCGGTGACAGAATCAGCATCGTTATCAGAGTGGCGCAGCGGTAGCGTGGGTTTATTGTCTGCGGAATACCGTATTCATCGCCTCAGTGTGAGCAAAGGCGGGGAATTGTGCTCCTTTTTGGGGATAGCCTTGATTTTCAGGCAGATTAAGTGACGACCACCTACATTGAGCGGTAGAGACTGTGCTGCCTGGGTGGTGGGCACCAAGGCAGTGGATCGGGTCGTCGCAGGTGTGACTTCATCACAGCAGTCGAAGTTAGAGCATGTTGCATTCCTGCATGGACTAGAGGCAGAATTGTTACCACATGCACTAGAGCTACAAGTTCCTGTTGGGGTGGTGCATGTGGGGGAGGCTTGTGGATCATGTCCAGTGCAGATGAGACCTCGAGTGGTATCGGCAGACTTAGTGGTATTTGTACCTGGTCAGTGTCTGACCCAGTGCGAGGGATTGGTTGGCACAGTGCCACATGGTGTTTGATTGCGGGGAGAGAAAGTTATGATTTTCTGCAAGCAGGCATTAGAGACTTGTTCATTGAGACAGTCAGAGCACACAGGTTGCAGTGATGCTGCGCGAGGTGCTTACGGCGGCACCGGGACGCAAGGATATCCCTGTTATCGTGAGATCCCGGGTGTGATTCCACCGGAGCTGGTAATGATGTCGCCGGTTAGGAAGATTGAGATTGCGATTGACGGGTTCAGGGAACCACGGCAACCCCGATAGCACCTCATTGGATATCACCTGTAGAGCTGACAGAGCTGATGGCGCAGTCGCAGGATCTGATGGATCGAGGGTCTGATCGATCTAGTGCCACGTCGTTGGCACACGACAGTGAGGGTCCTTGTGTGGGGTGACCGCAGGCAGGTCTGGATATTATTTAGGACCTTTTGATGGAGTTATACCCCGACAGTGGTCTGCTTAGGATGCAGGTATCTTTTTGGGATCATACAGTTGTGTATCCCGCCAAGATGGTGTTCAGGACCCGGTAGGGGCATTATGAGTACAGTGAGGACAGATGGAATGACTAATGCCCTGTCGTCTTTAACATCTGAGGAATTGTGTATTCTTGCTGCACTTGGAAGAATTATTTGAGATATTCTTCTGGGATATTTTGATTTTACCCCATCTCTGTATGGTTTAGAGCTGGTGGGGTACTTGTAGATGGTGTAACAAGGTCTGTGAGGAAGAAGCTGTATGCCAAGTTGTTGTGGTGTAAGTTTTAGCTTCGAGAGCATATCTTCTTGGATCACTTAGTCTAGCCATAGGAGGCGATGGTGGAAATCCGGCCAAAATGGATGCTATGCGAGAATGGCTGAGACCGGCAGTTATTTGTTGAGGTAAGGAGCTTCCTGGACGGGGCAGTGTCAGGAGAGCTTGGCAATCGGATGATGAGGCTGAAACCAGCGCCAATGTTAGTATTTCCAGTGTTGGGAGAGAAATCTACGAGTTTTAGTGATCCCTTCTTTAGCGACTGTGGAATTACCGTTGGGTTATTGTTGAGCATTCTGTATTACCCCGACAAGGCCACAGAGATGACGGATACCTGGAGCAGGAAAGCTGTCTGGGGTCGAGTTTGATGATGCCACAGCTGGCGCTATGTGGACTGTCGAAGCAAACGGGGCGTATGGCGTGTCACTGAGGACTCTTTGGATGATAGACCGCGGTTGAATGGTTCGCTCGGATGGTCAAGATTTGGGAGCGACCGGGCGAGGACCCCCTCCAAATACCCTTTTTCGAGCCTGGAGGATTAGATTTACCAGCTGCAAGGGTACTGGATCTTCTCGAAGATTGATTTGCGATCTGGTTCTTCCAACTGCTTATAGTTGTGTGCTGATGCCCGAGAGTTGGGGAGGTGTTGCTACACCCTGATGGTTTTTGGATTAGAGATCAGAGTTATGTGATCAGTTGGAGGACTTATTGGATACCTCGGGAGTACAGAGGTATTCGGATCGAGCTTGTGTGCCGATGGACTTGTGGTTGGATTATCTGAGGCCCTGGGAAGAGCGGAGGCGTGTACCGATGCAGATTACTTGGTAGCTTGAGCGGTTAGCCCAGCTGTACTTGGTTGAGTTGGTACGGTTTTTTTGGAATGCTCGCCTTTAGTTTGTTCTAGTTAGAGACCCGAGGACCGCATCGCGTCTCTGGAGGAGGCATTTGTCAGCCTTGGGCGCTCGAGTGGTGGATGATTGGAGATTTACCCCCCTTTGATTTGGTTGAGATTCCGTGTTGAGGAATGACTTTAGTTTCGAGGACGAAACTTTCTTTTAGTGGGGGAGGATGTGATGACCCGGATCTCCGCGGAGCTGCTGCAGCGCGTCGGGGTGGCCATTGGAGGTCTACTTGGTGTGTTGGAGGTGTTTGGGGCATAATTGGGCACAAGTGTTGGACTTCGATCTTAAATGGATCATGTGAGTGATCGGAGGACCCCGTGGAGGGTTTAGAAGTGGTTTCGCGCGAAACGGATATTAAATTTGGGCTCCGCACGAAATTTGGGCTAAGAACGCATTTCCGGGTGCCTTCGGCAAATTTTAGAGTTGTAATTTGGCAAAACGGACGTCAAATTCGGTTTCAGCGCGCGAAAACGGTCAAAATGGACTACCCACTTGTCATTTTCGGGCTCGGGTTACTGTTCACCGCCGGAACAGTGATTCCGGCGATCGCCGGCGGCGGCGGCGGCGGCGGGCAGCGGCGGCGCGGCCTCGGGCAGGCGGAGAGTGGCGGCGGGCAGGGCGCAGGGCGCGCGGGCAGGGCGCGCGGGTGCGCGGTCCACGCGGCCAGCGTGCACCGGAGGACCTGACACGTGGCGGTTGCGTATTGGTTCGGTTCACAGGTTTTTCTACGCCGGGTGCATCAGGAAGTGTGACCGACACGTGGCGTGGCGGCTTTCTATTGGTTGGGGTTACTGTGCGGGCAGGCCGGGCAGCCGGGCAGGTGCACGGGCAGGCGCTGAGGTGCAGGATTGTGGTGTGCCACGTGGGGGTTCCTCATTGGATGAGAGTTGGACACGTGGCAGGTGTTGATTGGCCGGTGCTATGAACTTGGAGCACGGAACAGACGGGTGGTGTACGGTGGACCGAGGTGGACACGTGGCGGCTACTGATAGGCCAGTCTACATGCGCGCGGTCCACGGTGCAGGCGAGCCTACCTCGGGATGCGTGCCTGGCAGGGTCGCAGGCACGCGCGCTGGCACGCGCAGGCGGGCCGGCGCGTCTGGCGCAGACCGGGTCAGCGCCACGTGTCGACCACGGCGTGGGCCACGCGTCGCGACATGAGCGGCGGGATCCGGTGTTTGCTGTTATGTGGGCGACGTGGAGGCCCAGGATGAATCCGGGCTTGAACAGTGTTGGGCCGGGCCCAACACTGTAGCAGCCCGGAAGTTCCTGTGCGCCCGAAAGTCAGGATATAATGGTCATTTTCTAATTTGTTTGATTGGGCCTATAAATACCCCCTCCTCTCCCTCTTTTCTCCCCTTTTTCGAGCTTTAGAGAGGGATTGGGAGGGAGAGCTCAATATAAAAGTTGTTCCCCTTGATGTTCTTGAGCTCGTGGTGGATCCCCGGAATTTTTGGAAGCTCGGCAACGGCGATATCATTTTTACAGTTCGCCTCGGTTTTCTCCCCATTTCGGCCCATTACCATCGCAGCTCAGTCAAAAATTCACTGTGAGCAAACCAGGAGGAGTTTTTGGACGATTTCTTCGACAGCGTGTTCCTAAGAGGTAAGGCTTCGATTTTTGTGTTGATTGCTTCACTCCGTTTCGCACTTTTGGCACCTTTCACGAGGCATCTTTGACCCCCATTTTTCTGTGATGGATTTTGGACAGCATCGGCTTGTCGATTTTATATCTCAGCCTAGAAACATCGGATCAAGGCGTTTCAGGACTCGATTTTGATCTACTCGTCGCGAGGAACGCAGTGGTGATTTTTCTGGGATTTTTCGAAATTGTTTCGAAGGTGATAATTAAGCTTTTCTTGGACAGATTGCTACAGGAATTTTGATTTGGGAGGTTTTGAGGTGCAGTGGTGTTTTATTTTTATCTTAGTCTACAGGTATCAGATCTGAGCGTTTAAACAGTCGTTTTGGGGCTACATTTTGAGAGGAACGCGACCGTGAATTTTCTGGATTTTCTTGAGGACTGGACAAAGGTGTTATTTAGCCTTTTTGGGGCTGATTTTGGACTGTAGGAAATTGTACAGCTTTGGGATTAATTGTGCGCATTGTTCTGTGCAGTGGGACACAGTTTTGGTGGATTGCTGTGTTAGAGGACAGCGGGCAGCGAGAGGTCTCTTTTGGTGTTGTGCGCACTTTTCGAGGTGGGTGGTTGTTGCATGCCTCTATATCTGACTTACTCACTAAGTTTATTAGAAAACCCACTATTGAACATATTGATTGATTATTATGCATGATTGCCTGATATACATGTGAGCCTATCATCTGAGATTAATTTTGTGAATATAGCATATTGGGGATATCATTGGGCTAATATTTCTGTTGGAACATGATTATTGGAACAATCTATTAGTGATAATTAACATGCTACATTAGCACCTAGACTTTATGAAAGTGGATTAAATGATTAATTGTTGGGACATAATGACACATCAATGTGCGGGTTTCACTCTGGGGATTTATTATGGATCAGGAGTTATACCTGTGTAGTCGACTGATGATTTTTGCCTAATGGTTATATTTATGTGGATATATTAATTGTTACAAATGTAGAGCTATATTTGACTTTCTCTCTCTTTTACACTACATGGGGACTTTTGCATGCTTGTTTGGACATCTAGATAGGCCACTATTTTATTGCTACACTATCATATTGGGATTTGACTTAGGAGAAACTATGACTGCTTTCTTTCTCCTTTTTATTTAGACTTTTGAGTCATGTTGCTCGGGTTCGAGCAGAGGATTGGGATAGTGTAGCCGGGACCTGAGGGTCAGTGACAGTGTCACGCCCCGGGTGCAAATCAGGACCCGGGCCCGTCTACAGATCCGCCGTGCACATGGGATTTCCCGCGTACACGAAGCGCTGGTCACCTGCTCAGGTATAAAATGTACAACAAGAGCATAATACAGAGCTGAAATAAAAGAACCACATAGTATCTCAGACTGGAAATACAAATACAAGCTGTAATAATACAATAATCTCCCAGCTCACTAAAATAGTACAACCAGCTGGCGGAAGCCAGACCCAAAATAAAAGGAGAATATCACAGTCTGAGTGGAGGGTACAATATCTGTCTAATAGCTCTCAGCCTCACAGGAGATCTATCTATTCAGCGATCCCCTTACCTCGATCAGCTGCCGATGGCCTAGCAGCTCCCGCAGACGACTCTGCAAAATAAAGGAGAGAAAGGAACAGAAAATAACAATGGGGGTGAGAACTACCAGATAAACCAGTAGCCTCCCCTAGTGGGTAAAACCTCAACTCTGACGCACCCACTAGGACTACTAGAGGCAAAAGGGAAAAGGGGAAGTGGTAGATACAAAAGATGCTGAAACAGAAAAACTACCACAACTATGCTGTCAAAACTGTATGCATGCATCAGAAATAGTATCTGTCCAAATAACCCAATCTAGTCACCAGTAACAACTGGTACTGCCTGCTCAGCGGAATCTGCACACACGGCTCGAAACCGCGGGATCGGTCACACGGCTCGCATCCCAACGTAAGTATCAGACCGGCACACACGGCTGGGTCCGAGAAAGCACACCTCCGGAGTGGCACTCGAGGGGAGCGACCCACACGAGTAAAATATCTCTGTCCTCAGTATCACAAGTATCTCTGTAGCACATGTCTCAATATAGCAGGACTAGATCATAACCATGATGAAAGTGGGAAACTCCATCCACTGTAGAAACCCAATCCCCAACTGATGCAATAAATAAACCAAACTCAACCCCAATCTGATGCAAGGATAAACATCTGGTCAACCGCCTACTGTCCGCGGTCACCGCAATACCCCACAAGTCCACAATCTAGCACAACCTTGGCTACACTATCCCAAACCCCTGCTCACACTTGAGCAACAACATATGAATGCAAAGGACAACAATGAAACATGTTCAAATCCCAATATGATAGTGTAGTAATGAATAGTGGCCTTACCTGATGTCCGGGCATGCATGCAACTGTCTTTATTTTTAAAAGTTGTAAAATAGTGTCAAAGGTTTAAAACAATTGATTTACTGAATAAAAGTCATTTGCATGCGAGATCATAGCCTTTGTCTCAATCACAGTGTCCCATATAAGTCATCATATCTTTTGTGGGGTTATATTAGTTTTAGGGGAGTTTGTCCCAATGGTTCTCATTAATTGTCCTGTTAGTAGTCCTGTTAGTAGTCCTGTTAGTTGTCCCAATGGTTCTCATTAATTGTCATATTTTAGGGGATTTCTAGTAATCCCAGTGAGCTTGTCAAAAATGAGGTAAGCAACAACCGCCCACCTCGAACAGCTCAAACAACACCCCAGGTAGTCTCCTGGTTGTCCGCAGTCCTCAATTCCTGCAAATCAACGCTCCCGGTATAAATATAAATCCCGAAAAGTACAGTAATTGCTATTTTTCAGACAGCACGAGAAAAGAGGAATTTTTCACCTCTAAAATGAGCTCCTAAAATCCCAGAAAAATCACGGTTGCGTTCCTCGCGAAGAGTAGATCAAAATCGACTCATTGAACGCCTCGATCTGATGCTCCTACGCCAAGATAAAAATCGGAGAAGTCGGTGCTGTCCAAAAATTATCACAGTAAAAAGGGGGGTCAAAGAGGACTCGGGAATCGTGCCAAAAGTACGAAACGGAGCAAAATGATCAACACGGAAATCGAAGCCCTACCTCTTACGGTCGCGCTGCCGCAAAAATCGTCCAAAAATTCCACCTGGTTAGCCCGCAGTGAATTTTCGACGGAACTGCGACGGGAAATGGGCCTAAAAAGAAAATCGTCGCAGTGCGCCGCGTCGCAGATAACTCACTATCTGTAACTCCTAAATTCTGAGATTGTAGAGAGAGAGAGAGAGAGAGAGAGAGGAAGAAATTTCGTAGAGGGAACCTTCTCTGTTTCTCTCTCTAAGGCTCGCAAAACGAGGTGGCAATGAGAGGGGGTGGGGACTCTTATATAGTGGGCCAAAAGGGAATATTCCCACACGGGATCCGGATCCGAACAGGAAACACCGAAACGGGCCAACCAGAAAGCGCCACGTGTCCACAAAACAGGAAACAGCCGTGCAAGGGCCAATGAAAAATCGCCACGTGGCCACGTGGTCCACGTGCTCGGTCCGCGCTCCGGGTCTTCCGGAAGATGTCGGCCAATCGGGTGCGCCACGTGTCAGCTGCCCACATGCTTCTAGAAGCCGGCCACCAATGGGAAGCTGCCACGTGGCAGACCAGGAATCGGTGCACCCGGTGCACGCCAACCCATGGACCGCGCACCCGAGCCCTGCCCGCGCCTGCCCGCGCCGCGCGCCGCTGCGCCCCTGCCGCTGCGCCGCCGCTGCGCCGCTGCCCGCCGCCGCCCGCCGCCGCTCGCCGGTCGCCGCCGGCGGCCGGAACAGTAATTCCGGCCGCCGGTTACTGTTCCGGTGAACAGTACCAAGTGCCGAAAAAAATAAAGCGAATATACCATTTCGATCGTTTTCGCGCGCTGAGTCCAAATCCGCCGTCCGTTTCGCCAAATTCTCATCCGAAATTTTGCCGAAAGCTCCCGGAAATTCCCATTTGCTCCGATTTTCGCGCCAAGTCTATTTAAATATCCAATTTCGATTCTACAAGCTCCGTTTCACCACAAGCTCCCCACAGTCACTGTTTAATGTTGCACAGTTCCTGCGGGAGTCCGGATCATCACATCCTCCCCCACTAAAAAGAGTTTCGTCCTCGAAACGAGACTCAACAATAATCCTCAGTCCGATGTCTCGAATAAGTAGGGGTGAGCATCCCTCATCTCCGACTCGAGCTCCCATGTAGCCTCGCGCTCGTCATGATTGCTCCATTGGATCTTCACATAGGGAATGGCCCGACTGCGCAATTCTCTCACCTCTCGATCCAGAATTCGCAGTGGGCGCTCCTCATACCTCAAATCCTCGCTGATCTCAAGCGGTGTGAAGTCGATGACGTGCGATGGGTCGAAGACATACTTCCTCAAAGTAGAGACATGAAATACATTATGGACACCAGCAAGCCTCGGAGGAAGTGCAAGTCGGTAGGCAACTGGCCCGATACGCTCCAATACCTCAAAGGGTCCAATGTATATCGGGGGCTAAGTTTTCCACGAATGCCGAATCTCCTGATTCCTTTGGACGGCGAGACTTTCAGGAATACATGATCTCCAACCTGAAACTCTAAGTCTCGTCGCCGAACATCGGCATAACTCCTCTGTCGGCTCTGGGCGGTCTGAAGATGTTGCCGAATCACTCGGACCTTT